>JAQISU010000306.1:11047500-11540000 GCA_029339505.1 Unio delphinus
AGATCCAGTGGTCAGCAACAGAGTGGACAAACTGACCAGTCCACTGGTTTAGGAAGGATTGCTTCACCGTCACAAATCAGGCAGAATACTTCAGGTCCAGCGAGTATCGCTGTTGATGTTTCATCATCATCATCATCAACTGGTAATCAAGAAGGTCTTCAAAGCAACACATCAACAGCAGCTAATGGACCATCATCACCACCCCTACTGGAACCATTCTCTTTGCCTGCACTAGGTAGTATATGTAATGCTTTATACTCACTTAAATGTTTCACCCCAGGCTGTCTGGACATGGCAGGAATTGTGGATTCAATGATCTTGTAGACATGTCCTAGCAACACCATTACTTGTAAGAGTTATTTCCCTTTGGAGTGTTAATTTTAGATTGTTTGAAAAATTTAAATATTGTTGCAAAGAATGCTTTATCGTATTTAAAGTGAAAACTAAAGATAAATCTGATATGCAGTTTGGACATGTCCGTTTTATTTCTGGAAGGTTTACTAGATCATGACTTCCAAGTGACTTGCTTCTGATAATGAAACTGCTTAAAAAAAAATTAAAAAAAATATCAAGGAGCATTTATCATTAAAGTTTATAAAGTCAGTTTTCAGAATTTCACCAATAATATGTTTATAAAACAAATGTCCTGTAATGTCAGTAAAGTTTTTTATTTAATCACATTTGAAAAAGAGACAGTGATTTAGTTGTAGAATTATCAGATTCCTGTAAGGAGCAGTATACATTGGGTCTTTAATTTCATGGTTTATAGTGACCATGACATTCTTTGAATCAAAACTGCAACCCCATCAAACTCTTACCCTATCAAAACTACAACCCCATCAAACTCTTACCCCATCAAACTGTTACTCCATCAAGACTATACAACCCCATGAAACTGTTAACCTATCAACTACCCCATGAAACTACTATGCCTAATACTGCATTCCTGTCAGAGTGTTACCCCATCACACTCTTACCCCATTAAAAACTACAGCACCATTAAACTCGTACCCCATCAAACTGTTACTCCATCAAGTATTACAAAAATGGTACTAACAGCTGCCTCACTTGGCGCTCTGCATTAAAAGGTTAGTGTTATGACTGGTCAGCCCCAGTGTTCAACATCACTATGTATGTATGTATGTGTGTGTGTGTGTGTGTGTGTGTGTGTGTGTATGTATGTAAAACTGACTAGATAAATTAAAGGTATGACTGACGAAAAAGGGCTGATTTATGATTTTATATCCATATATGACATAATCTGATAAGATTTTTTAAACAAAAAATGCATAGAAAAGGTAACTTGGAAACTGTAATTTAAACATTTTATACACTCAGTTCTGTTATCTGGATCTAGATAAAACTCAGAACGTAGACTCTTTATATTTAGAACAACACAATGTGTATTAAATGAGCTTTAAAATTCAATGTCCTAGGAGGACGACGTAGAAGAAATATTATTGCTCTACCACCGAGACTACCATTCCGCGAATCCATCTCACCTACTGATGACGCAATCAACAGCACTCAAAGTACGTACGGATATTGTATGGATATTATTATAGTTTTATAAAAGTTATTATTCAAACGTTTATACTATTATCATCACTAAATCCAGCAAGTCATATTAATTTTGTTCCACATCTTTGACATCATTATGTACGTTTTTTTTTTTTAATTCATATTTCACGCACCCCAGTTTTGAAATGTGCAATTTCGAGAAAAGTTTAAAAGGCACTTTGATGTCTGTTAATTTGGTATCATTTTGAAGCTCATATTATTTTTATATTTATGTCTGCCTGTACCTTAAAGTTTAAAAGTGAATTCTTAATGTGATTGCAAATGTATAAATAGCTCAATTTTTATTTCATTGTCGCAAGGAACTGGCAAATGACTAATGTAGTAGTAGAGAGGGTGAACCTTAAAAACTGATAGAGGGTTCTGTTTGGCAAACCAAGGCATGTTCCGAAACGGAAAAAAGTGTCAAAAACAGAGAGAGAGCATGAACCCTACAAACTTTTAGAGGCTTCTATTTGTCAAACCAAGGCCTATGACAAAACCGAAAAACATATATTGCCTCTGATGATTTGTTGTCGCGGTAACATATAACAATAATGGTAGGATAATTATTAACAACTAGACTAGCTCGAGAGCAATTAGAGGAAATAAAGAAAAAAAAATTGCTGGTATAAACAACAAGATAAGAAAAATAAACTAGAATTTGGTATTGATGTTGAATTTATAATTACGCTGAAACAACTAGAGAATAATCACTGCACGAGCTGTAATTGTATAATGAAATGGCAGTATTTGGCCAAAGATCCTAGCCAATTTACTGCAGACAGAAAAACTAGCAGTCTTAGTCATACCAGAGATAATGTGATGTTGACCTGTCTTGAGTGTAACAGACGCAGAGGTGCTAGTTAAGACAACGCAGCGGTAATTGTGTATCCTCGGGTATTGTAATTATTCACGTGTAAATCCACGCTGAGGAGCAGTTGAATCTAATCTATAGATTGCGGACCTAACCATGGATCTTGTTATGTTAGATATTTTGCGTGTAGTAACACTCCAAATAGGATTAGTAGCTCTTTTTTCACCACCTTCAAGTTCACCTGGTTCATATAAGTATCTCGCAGTGACGTTGCCGAGTATTCGCTGCTTTGAAAAATCATTTCGCGGTTTTTGTACGGGTATATCCTTTTGTTTTGATAGCGTTAATAGGTTTCATATTGATTGTTCATTATTTCATTTTTTAATACAGCAATTACACCTGGTAATCTTTTGACCCATTCATGTGATCGTTTATCTTCGATGAATTCCTTCCTGTATTGATATCCAAATAACCGCTCAGAAAGTGTCTGATTAAATTTCCTGATCGCGGTGTATTGCAGTATGCCCTCGTCATATGGAGACATTATGATGCTTCATTGTTGATAATACCGCACCCTGAAATTCCTTGCCAGGATCAACCTGTAATAAATTTGGCCACTGCAGACCACCTTGTGGTCCAAGTCCTCGTCGATAAATTCGTTCAAATGCAGAAGTTACTTCAGTTGATGACTTTGTCAACAATAGTTCAGCTTCCTTGTATCTACTCGTAATATCAACGACGGTTAGCTTGTATTTGTAAGTCCGTTTATTGACAGTATCATGCGGCAGAAATAATATATCAGCCTGACGAACTTCATTAGGGACGCTGACATCAAAATGTGCAAAGTGAATTTGTTTAGGCGGGGGTAGATAAATCTGCCATATCGCCTGTCTTGATAACCAATCTGCCGCGGTAACTTTTTTTTTACCTTTGCGGCGTTGGCGATTTTATCGATTGCTGATTTACCTGTCCAGTATCCTCTTGGGGAATAATAAATAGATTCCATAATATTAATTACCAGAACCCAGCATTAATTTACCTTTCATCGCTGATTTTATCAACCAACTAGCTAATTTTTCTTCGAAGGATTTTTCAGTGATAGAATTTAACGCATGAATCAATTTCACATCTGCAATATGACTATGTTGAAGGTCTTTACTTTTATAAGCATCATCATGATCATGACACGCCTTATCAATAGCGTTTATCGGATATTCGCCTAGTCGGGGTTGGTCTTGGCTATCAAGTCGGATGTTAAGTCTGGTTCCAGGGCCGCAGTAATTATATCCTGGAATATGTTTTTCTACTGGGAATTTTGCCCCTGGAGCCCCTGGAAGTTTTATCAATTTTGCTGCAATATCATCTGCTCGTTTCTTTTTTAAAATTCATCAGCCGATTTCATAGAAACAAATCTAAAAACTTTTGTACCACATTGTACACACTTACCGGCAAGTGCTGATCTGTTATTGCTTGTTGTAATTGTTGTTAAGTCGCTTGTGCTAGTACTCGTCTTACATTTAACACAATATAGATCCATAATTTATTTATAATAACATGAATGTAATTGATTATTCAGAGACACGAAAATGAGAACCTGTTACACATCATGTGACGTTGCCGAATTCAATCAGAATGATTATAATTGGTCCGTCTGCAAGCGGTAAAACACAGTTGTTACTTAATTTGATAACAAGATGGATGAAATGGGATAAACTATATTTGGTAGCCCCGAGTGTACACGATCAGCGATGTTACGATGTACTCGAAGATTTTAACGAGAGAGCAAAATCGATAACCAGTGAAGATGTTATTAAATTTATCACTGATATTGAAAAAGCACCGAGTGTTGATTCTATTGATGGAAGTATTAATAATTTAGTCGTATATGATGATGTGATGTTAGATAAACAAGTAAACCCTGCCAAGATATTTTCCAGAGGCAGACATAAAAATACTGTTGTGATTTGTTACTCAGAGATATACACAAATACCAAAAGTGATCAGGGACAATTGTAATATTTTTGTTGTGTTTAATGGAGTTGATACACATACACTAAGAAATATTCACCAGACCTGGTGCAGTGGAGATATGGATTATAATCTTTTTAGAAATTTCTTTAGTCATGCTCAGTCAATTCCACACGGATTAGTAACGACAAATTTCCATGACCCTAGATCAAGATATCGTATCGGACTTGATAAAATATTTGGTTAAAACCCAAACCGCGACTACAAATCGTCAGAGGCAATTTCTGTTTTTCGATTTTGTAACAGGCCTTGGTTTGCTAAATAGAACTCTCTAAAAGTTTGTAGGGTTCAACCTCTCTTCCTGTTTTTGACACATTTTTTCGGTTTCGTAACAGGTCTTGGTTTGCCAAATAGAAACCTCTATACGTTTGTAGGGTTCACCCTCTCTACTACTAATTTTGTATTATTATTATTATTATTATTATTATTAATATTATTATTATTATTTGTGACAGGTACAGAACCAATTTGAACTTCAAGCCTGCCCTTAGTCCTCCCACACAGGTGTGTTTTCTGCAGGACATGGCCAGTTTCCATATACCCTTTGAACCATGTCAGCATGCACTAGCTTGCTATCAGTGTTCTTTGAACATGGTTAAATGTATTGAGTGCGGAGAGAGTATAATGCAAAAAAGTTTAATGGAAAACACTCAATGAAACATTTGTGTTGAGAAGAGGAGAGAGACAACTGCAAATTGTTCTGTACTATTTAACTAGCGAATAGTAGCAACTCTTTCATACTTAGTCATGATTCTATTTCCAGTATTTCTAGGTCTTCCCGTCTTTTACAAACAATACCGGTTTTAACATACACAAGGAGCTCACTACCGCCTGCTTTCCTATCCTTACGATAAGGTTTTTCATAGCCATTAATATATAAGAAATTTTCACGCTGATTTTCTGTTAACATTGTTTCAGAGAGTCCAAATAAATTGATATTATTATTTGGAGAGGTTAACAGTAACTTCACTTGATCAATCTTTCCTCGAAACCCTGAATATTTAAATGACCTATGTGTAAACCTTTGCTAGAAACTCCTAAATTCAAGAGACTAATATCAATGCTATTAGAGGCACTCAAGGAGACATTGAAAGTATTAAAACCATGTTCACAGTGATCATCATTACAACTATCATTACTGTATAAAAAAATTAGTTTTTCTACAACTGCATTTTCTACTTTTATAATCATTGTATAAATCTGAACTATCGTTCCTGTTGGAATATGTATAAGAAGCTTGTAAGGTTCCACATTCAGAACATGCACAAACAAGGGGATCAAATCTGTTTTGACAAGGGATGCCCTGTGTATATGACGGTCCTTGATAGATAGATTGGTCCTCCTGTTGAATAGAGTCTTCCTGTGGAATTGAGATGTCCTCATTGCCCTTTTCCTATTCCATAAATCTAGTGTGAGTTTTGGCTTTGTGTCCAAAGCTACCACACTGATGGCACTGTATTGGCTGTCTGTGCCTGCATTCCTGTGCTGAATGTTTGATCTCACCACAGTAATCACATCCCATAGTGTACTGCCTGTATTGATATGGCTGACCATATTGTCTGATGTTGTTTTGACCTACATTAGGTTTATGGTGATGGATGAAGTTTGTAATGTGACTGTAAGACCAGACTACATGAATAACTGCATTTATATTTTTTGCCAGCTTTTCCACCCCTTTGGTAGACAGGTGGATCTTATCTCTTTTTCCAAATAGATGTTGCATCACTTGTCACTCTTCATCCAGGAAACTCATGTAATTGTAAACAATATCACACTTCCATTCACTTGCCAGCCTTCGGATGACCTCATTGATATCTAACACATCACAATCTCCCCTGGGGGCCATTTCACACAATGCAACCTGACAGCTTTGATTTTGCTTATGAATGTAATTAAGTAATTGGTCATATAGTTCTTCAAAAAGTTCTAGATCAGTCCCTTCACTGGCGTTGTTCCCTCCAATATAGAGTACTATTTTAGTAAACTTGGAGAGATCATATATTTTTATATCTTCTAGTATTGTCTGTATTTTGGCACCTGAAATGGCATGCTTTCTAACACAGTGCCTCAGTCCTCTGTTGTTAATTCCATGTAGTATGTAAAACATATTAAAACAATTTAGCCAATCCACCCCCTCAGATTCAGATGGAACTCACACAATAACACTTATCTCTTTAACTTCCTTAAATATTAGTTAAATTCTTATTCAGGGCCTTTTTTTAAAAATATATAATCCATTGTTTTTATCCTCCTTTTAACACTTGTTTTCAGTGCTTATAGATAATATGTCTAATAATCCTCTTTCAAGCTGACTGCCAAAAATGAAGCGTCTCAAAGCATTTGCATACATTATGTGTAATGGTCTATGATTTTATGTCTTCTGGAGATTTGCTTTGTAACATAGTTAAAATTATATTAAATGATACATGTTTTTACGTTTGTTTGGGTTGATTTCCTCTGACACATATTTTCTTCTTATTTAAAACTAATTACTGTTTGTGTTTAGGACTGATTTGAGTATCAAAATTCTGCTAAAATCATCATTTAATAACAACGTATGTATTTCTTACTTACAAACGTTCACAAGAAAACGGCTGACATTTTGCACAATACTATTAGCCGGTATTAAAACCATGTGCTCCGAACGGTGATGATGAAGCATTTTTGTTTGAAAGGGAGCATACACTGTGTCATTGCTTGTTACCAGTTCAATATAATAGTCAAATAATACTAGACTTTGGTATATAAGAACTTATTGCTGCTATTAATGCATCTCACCGACATTGGTAACTTTATATTGACAATATCTATATTTAATTTAGGAAGTTAAAGCTCATCCCTTATGAATATCATACTACTCACACTATTAATGTTTGCTTTTCAAGAAAATCTCGTGACTATTCCATCTCCCCACTCCCCTTATTTGAAGTATTTAATTGGATCACCTCCATATTGATGATTAATTGAAGAAAGTACACAATACATATTTTTTTCTTGCGGATTTTACCTAGAACAAGGCCATGTAATATTTAAAACCCTACTCCATATGGTAAATTAACTTTTAATATCTTTAATATGGCGATACACTGGTCCCATATGAAATAAGTATTTATGTATTTAGGTCAATTCAAATTTATTTGACAATCATACCTTTTGCACAGAAATCAGACCACAAAACAGACGATATTTGTCTTTGATGAACCGAGATTTCGGCTATCCGCCTGTGTGGTATCTTTTGCGAGTTTAAAATCTTTTAAGGAAGGATAGAAAGGATGTTATTACATGTGAATAAAACAGTACTGAAATTCGTGTCTCAATTTGATTTTATTTTTCATTTCTTACCTGTCTTTACGTGTTAGAAAAATGATTTCTACCGAATTAACTTCTTAATTGTTAACATAGGATCTATAATGGTCTCATTTTTAAAAGGACAGCTCCAGTGGCATAGTTGTTAGAGCGTCTGCTTTGATGCGGGAAATCGCGTGTTCGAAGCTCGGACGTGTCATACCAAAGACTTATAAAAATAGTACAACACTCGTCTCACTAGGCACTCAGTACTAAGAGGTTAGTGTAAGGACTGGTCGGGACGGTGTCAGGATAATGTGAATGGGTGGGACATGATGCTACATGTCTGCGGCATGATCCTCCAGACATCACTATAGAATGTCACAATGCAGACAACATAGATATATGGCTTCAGTATTGTTAAAGTCTACGCTAAAAATCAAAATTAGACTCATTTCAAGAAGATTGCGTGTTCTTTAAGTAGCTATAACAAGTATTCTATGGCTGTATATTTTTTTTAATTATTATTTTCTTATATTTTTTTCTGTTGGAGTTAGCTTGACCTGGCATACATTCAGATATCGTTATTTTGTGCCATCGATCCTCGTTGCATTTCACCACAATGGGTCCGTATCATTTCTATGTTGATTATGTTAATTTATTATGCAAGTAATGTTCATACTCTGTTAGGTATAAAAGTATTATATGTGCGTTTTTCTTGTACTTTCTGTGCCCCACTCGAGATGGTATAATACAAAATTGCACGTGCGCTTGTGCTGTAATGGCACCTAACCCCCCACCCCCCACCTGGATGCTCATGATTTGAACAAAAAATACTGTACAAATGTACTCGTGACTATGCATGAGATGGTATTGGTACCAAAAAAAAAAACTATTTCACAATTTAAGCTAAACTAAATTAAATTTACTATTTTGTTTCTAGCATTATCAGAATATGTTTAAATGTGTTGAAATGTTTAATTTTCATTTTCGGAAACAATTTGTATTATGGCTTAGTATATCTAAGAAGGAAAAAAAATATTCTCATAGACTCTAATATTGTTGGTGTATTTGTTACCTCTCACAACATAAAACATTACTTCCTATCTCACTATTACAATCCGTATGTATGTATGTATGTATGTATGTATGGATGGATGGATGGATGATGTGTGTGTGTGTGTGTGTGTTCGGTCTCTTTTGGAATATTAATTTGTAAATGTATACCTTGCATGTACAATGGTCACACTTTTTATAAATGTACAAACACCGCAAAAATCGTGATGTGTTTACTGGATTAAATTATTATGGGTTTCACTCAACTCAGTTATGCAGTATAATGTGCAAAACATTATGGACTAATTGAAAAAGCGTTTTCTTTACTTTGGTTTCTCACAGTAATTTTCTAACACAATACGAATAAAAACTGATCACATACAACGCTCCAAAGAAGCAGTTGTAATTAATTTTGTATCGTAAATTTATACTATATTGCATGGGGAAAAGCGTTTGATTTCATGGCTTTGTAAGGAATTACGAAATTAGAATTCATATTAAAACACGTTTTCTACCCGCTATTGGTTATTGGTGAAAGTAGATTTGCTAGATCGCTGTATATAAAATGTATGTTTGAATTCTTTTCTTGCTGCAAGATTTTAGTAAAGTGTCCAGATTAATTGGGGATTTAAATAGCACATTTGTATAGGTTTTTTTGTTGTTGTTTATTTAAGCAATACCAAAATGTATTACAATAGATCATAGGTATCTAGAATGTTATTCACTGGATATAGTATCGAAGCACTTTCATTTCTCACTATTTGAGTTTTAATTATGAAAACTAGTATGGTGTACAGTGACTGTTAGAGAAGCCAACTAGACACAAAATAGATTGACTATGAAAGAAGCAGCATATAAAGTTTCAATATATTTTTTGCTGAATGTCGTTGAATCGCTATTAAAACTAGTTAAACATTTTACTGGTTTAAAACTCTGTTCATAAACGTTAGTCAGAGATGTTTGTTTGTATTGAGATTTTCAAAAATGATATCAATGATTTATAATCGCTATGGAAACACGATACACTTTCGAAATGGCTGAAACTACATATACTGATCATGAATGATATAGCGTGTGTGTGTGTGTTGGCTGCGAGGGTGTTGTATTGTGTCCAACGCAACATGAAATACCTTTACTTATCATAACGATCATGGAGAAAAACATACAATCTGTTTCATGAAAGGTCCATAAGATTCATGAGAGGATTAAAGAATATCGAACAAATGTCAGTAAAGGTGCACATCAAATATCTGAAATAAAACATAGTCTCGCATCAGTCAGCTTATCACGAAGACGGTGAATCCAGGTATCTTGATAGAACAATCAGACAGATTTTGATGTTGAGGTCATTCAAGAATGATATTTACTCAGAAGGACTATGTCTGTCAAAAAAGTTGCTTCGTTTTTGAAATATGATACATATAAATACCCTGCTTGATGTGTAAAATATTTATTTTCTTTGGTCCACCTTTCCGACTGTCCTAAGATTATTAGCACCATTTTGAAATAACAATTCCATGTAAAGAAATGAATATACATGTAATAGGCTAAATATTTAAGGACCAATAAATGACCTGTCTTATATTTAAAACTTCTAAACGATAAATGCAATTTTTCACTTTATCTTTAAATGGACTTACATTTTGTGTTAAAAACTGGTCGGAAAATCATAGATGAAATTTCACAAGCTAATGTATGTGCTCATTAAGATCATCACATTGGATTTTTGTTTGCTTTAACAGTTTTCTCATTGTGGTGTGTTGGTATCTTTTTCATGGCGACAATGTAGCTTAGCAGAACAGTTAATTTTACAAGTGCGAAAGTTGGCTATCATTCGCTTATTAAGGTTCATTGGATGCTCGGCTTTGTCCAAGGATTTATAGTAAACTTATTTCAGGTTATGTATTAACTTGGTATTTCTAATTTATAAACTCCTATCATTAGTTAAGAGTCCCAAAGTAACTAAATAAGTATTAGTACAACGAAATCAAACAGTACACGCTGTGTTAAAAGGGCTTAGTGCAAAATTATAACATTGGGATTTATTAGACTAACAGCACAACATAATACGTTAGGATAATGTAGATACAAAATAGCAGCAGAGGAGGTGAACAGACCAACTTTTTAGACGTCAACGATGCTTCCTTCTAGTTAATATTTACTAGGAAGTTCTCAATTTGTCAAATAAACCCTTCTAGTTAATATTTACTAGGAAGTCTTAATTTGTCAAATAAACCCTTCTAATAAATATCAAGAGAAGGGTCCATTTGGTAAAAAAAAAGATGCCATTTAGTTGACGTTCACCTCCTCGGCTGCTAATGCGCTAACTAAATATTTGATCAAGTCCTTAAGATTTCACAAATAAACTAATTTGTAAAACCTCACCTCGTAAATCAATCAGATTATTAGATTGGTCAGTGAGTTTAAAATTAATTCTCGTTAACAAATTATTATGACATCGCATATAGACTAGATTAGTTGGGTCTTCAATAATTAGAAATCCTGGAGGAGCCGTTGGTGCAAATGAATATAAAATATATCCTTGCTGAGCTTGATTTGATTGTTCGAGATTTATTTGATAATTTCCTTCGATAACGTCACATACTAAATTGAGCGCAATCACCGTTGAAATATTCACATTGTTCGGAGCAATATGTCTACCGCCGCCTTCTGGATCATTATTATATTTCAGAATATTTGCTGTAGGATTCTTCGATTTTTTCCAATTATCGTGGATTCTTTTGAACCCAATATTAATAGCATCGTCAAGTTGTTTCTTTAGTTTATCCGGATTATATCCAGGGATTTTAAAATCTTTAATCTCCGTTTTATTAATATTGTATAGATCCGTAAACTTATCATGTAAGATCTCTTCATTTAATACTTCTTGAATAATTTTCGAGTGAAATATTTTCATATCGTCGATGATTTTATTACCCGTTTCTACGACGTTAATAAATTCATCCTTGGTGAGAGAGCCGGATTTAATAGATATTAGCAGTAGTGAAAAATCATTATTCATTGCTGTGAAATTTCCGTTAATGAGAGGAACATAAATTGATTCAAAAATTTCTTTATTCAAGAATTTATTAGGAGCATAATCTTGATAATTTTTTACTTCATTGACGGGTTTTATTTTGTTGGTGATATAATCGGATTTTTTAGGTTCGGGTGGAAAATCCTTCGAATTTTCTCGCGAGTTATCCGGTGGTAATTCAGGCCATCCTAACACTGATCTTATAGAACTCTGATAAATATCTACAACGTATCCTTCTGTATTTATCTCGATAGCAGATGATAGTGTTGGTTCATGAACTGTTATAGCGATTTTTGATTCTTTTCCAGTGAGAGATTTTATTCTTCGTTGAAATTCAGCATTGATCTGTTCGATTTGATATGACCCAGTTGGTATAGAAACAACCTGCCAATCTGGTGTTCCGTCTTCACGATTCTTGTTTGCAAATACCAAGGAATTATTCGGTTGTTGACCACCAAATGCTACCGATCTAATATTAGGCCAGTTATGATACACTCGTAGTTTTGCTAGTGCGATCTCGCTCACGGGAACAGGAATTGGAAAATTAACACTAAATTCGGGACGTGTTGAGGTTATTGATATCGTGCTTGTTTTCACCGGTGTTGTATTTGTTACTATTTGTTGAAGTAGTTCTTGCGACAACATTATTATTATTATTCTGCTCTAATTTCAGCATTGTTGATTTATACAATTGAGCCATAGTTGAAAATTCGCTATCTGATATTGTTGTGTCATCCAACGACGATGATATCAACGAGGATAATTGCGAGTAACCGGCAGATGCAATATGATATTTAATTAAATAATCATGTAGTTTACTCTGGCTACACGATGATAGTTTTTTTGTGATCCCAGTTAATATACCAGCAATTGTAGCCACTGCGGAAATAGCGATTGGAACTACGACCGGAGCAATCATTGTAACCGAAGATAGTATTATTCCAGCAGCAGTGATTACTCCTGACACCGAGTACACGGTGATATCAACTGTGGTTATTCTTCGTTTGTATTTTTTGATTTTTATTTGATATTCTTCACAGAGAGAACTGAGTTTAGTTTGAAACTCTTTGACTTGATCATAGCGATACTGATTCGATGATGGAGTCATTTTATTTTAAAAGCGTTAGCATTTTCAATTACAAATTACTTTGTAATTTTGAATCGTGAAAGAATTTTTAAATCAATTTAATTGTTTACTTAAATCCACTACGAATTCTACGTACCACGTTACTGAAACCTTGGCTAGATTTCCATCTGTATTTTTTATCGTGAATTGTTCAGTTGTATCCTTGTCGATGATCGTTGATATCGTATTATTGACTCCAGATGAACTACTTGATGATATTTCAAACTGAGTCGGTGATACTATTATTAATCGATAAATACCCTTGACTGCTGCGGTTATGTTTAAAATGTTGTTTGTGGGAGTCCATATAAATGATCCGTGTTGAATCGTGTGTACTACGTTGTTGACGATAGATTTATCATGAGGAATTTTTACTTTTTCAACAACGCTTATCATTCTCATTGCATCATCCCTTATTGCGTTGTTGAATGTTTTAAGTTCATCGATGGATTTTTTAATATCGGGAAGTGTTATTTCAATTTTATCAAATGGGCTCCCAATAAACTTGTTCATGAGGTTTTTACGAAACGTCATAAATAGTTTCGTGTGTTTTTCATATTCGGATTGAAGAGTTGCTAGTTCCAATATAGAATCTTTTATTGTGGTGAGTTTTGGTGTGGTTACTGGTGGATTTCCAAAAAATTCTAGCAGGGGTTTATCAATTTTGTCAACTATATTTCTTTGTAATGCAGTAAACTGATCAAATACAACTATATGATCGTCATACTTATCATTAAGCGATTTTAATGAATTCACCGTGTTATCGTATGTTGCTAATTTATCCGTAATCGTTGAAACAAGTACACCTGGTTTGAGTTTACCCCCATCAGAAAATAACGCGATAGTATCCTCTGCTGCGTCTCGTTGTTTAACCAAAATATCATTAAGAGAGATATTACTACTTTTCAACTTACCCTGACGATCTTGAAAAACAACTATTTCACCAGGATCAACATTTGCTAGGTTTAATATTTCGGATATTTCATCTTCGATTAATTTTTTAACATCCTTGTTATCAACGGTTTCAACTCCACTATCAGGTTTTTTCAGCGATGATAAAGATCGTCCCCAAATATCAATCATTATTATAGAAATATTTTCATCGTTTAAATCCGATGGATTTTCAATCTAAAGATTTTTAATCTAAAATTCTTTCAGAATTTTTTAAAGAGATTTGCCGCTAGTATACTCATTTACTACTATATGAGGTGGTTTCGAAAATCTTTTGGATATAGCATCAAGTACGTTTAATACTTCATTACCACATATTGGTGGATCAAGCATTGTTTGTGTTGGTAACGTAGAATACCAAGTCTTCATTGGAAAATCTTTTATATAACGCATAAATTCTTTCGGCGGCGCTAATCCATATGAGTCAAAATAAATAATCCCACGTGGATCAATCGCGTATGCAACCCAGTGAGTTCCAGGTCCGGAGCTGTTATCTAAATTAATAATACCGGTTTCAACATCATTTGGTTGTGCCGGTAACTGATCTCTCATAAAAACCCCTCTGAAATTTTTTATTTTTAATTTTTTAGCGGTATCAATTAAATCAAAATTGGACATGGGAACTATATCGTTCCTGGAATTCGAAGACCCTTTCCGCTGTACCATGAACTCGGGGTTCCTGGTAGTCTTAGACCCTTTCCTTTTTTTTTATACCCTTTTCCAGTTGCCTTTTTCAATGCCATTCCTGCTGCGGTACCAATGGCTCCTAACGCTGCTGCCTTCGCTACCGCTGGGGCTGCTGCGGCAATCAACCCTGGAATCAACCCTAACAACGGGAATATACCACCAGTCTTTTCCATATTGGCGATAGCAGCTTTAGAAAAAGTAATTTGAGTTCCTTTTTTTTCTTTAAACGCTTTATTGAAGTGATTAACCTGAGTTTTTGTCAGCGATAGTTTATTCCCTCCGCCATTCATTTGATTAAATTTCAGCGTTATTGTGGTTCCACATTGCTTAGCTGATTTGGATTGTAATTTTTTTAGCTGACCAGGTGTCAACGTAACATTGATATTACTATACGACATTATACAAAATAGATTGATTCTAAATCGCGAGTCATTTTTAAAGAATTTTGGATTAAGAAAATCTTACAGATTTTCCACTGGTGCATCTACTAGTCTCATTCGTCCACCAACACCTTCGAGTATCATTGATTTATCACTAAGAATAACAGCAACTGCTCTGTAATTAACAACATCACCAGCAACAGCACCAGGAGGAGGAGCAGCAGGGTGAACACCAGGATGTACACGAGCTCGGAAGTGTATATCAACTACGGACTGTTTCATCAAGTCAAGATGTTCTAGGGAAAAGTAATAAATCGGATACAGACCTTTAAAATCCAATTGTGATATTTGTAGACCAGTATCTACATTTTGATCACGTCCCATAAATGATAGCAATCGATGATAAACTCGTGCAATGTGGTTATTTTCATAGTTAAGTTGTATATCCTCTGATGGTTCTTGTTGTCCGTTTATTTTCAGCGAGACTTCACTACACCCAAGTTGATCAAATATCATATGGGAACGTTCTTGATTGTTTAATCTCGTAATATCCTGTAGAGCAATAAAAATATGCCGTGGAGCTGAAACACCCTGTCGTGCTGCCAAATGCCATGTAAGTGTACCATCAATATTAGAATCCATGGTATCTGTGGACGTTGTCAACCAGCTTAATAATCTCTTCCCCCCTTGATCCATAAATGATAGCAACCGCGGTTCTACTGACAATGATGGAGTCAACACTGGCATCCACAGTGATAGTTTTGATAAAATTACTTTACCCGCATCAGCATTTGGGTTTGCACCATCTGCTGGAATCCTCCAGATTGCATTATTATCAGTACCCTTTCTCACTAGTGCTACAGTATGCTTTACTCCATAAATAACTTTTCTGACGTTTCTACAAAATCCAAATATGTGATGGAGCGGAATCGCACATGAAAACTGTCGACGATCTCCTTCCAACATTGACATACGTGTTGCAGCTCCTAGATTGAAATCAGGATCATTGTTTATAATCATATCCTCAATAGAAGCAGCAGCAACAGCAGCAGCAGCAGCAGCAGCAGCAGCGGTAGTAAAGGGGATAGGATTAGGATGAGTACGATTATTTGGTTGTCTTATAACAAATGGATTTTTACCCGCTGTATTTTTAACATCCTTTGCAAACATCATAGATGGACCGGCCGATCTTGTATAATCGTCAGAGTATCTTGCTAGCCCTAGTATTGTTGTTGCTACATCAACTTCACGTTCAATAGATTCGATTTCTTTTCCATCAATGAGATATCTAGCGCTTTCAAATAATGCCATGATACCATTATTGACAAAACCGACTTGAGTATCATCTGCATATTGTGTATTATCATGCTGTAAAAGTTCACCTTCGACTTCAATAAAAGCTTCAGCGGGTAAAAAGTATTTACTGGTATCATGAACCTGAAGTTCAATTCTTCCACGAAGATCAGGTTGTACTGCGTGATAAGCAAAAAATTGATAATCACGTACAGAAGTATCTTTAAGCACTGGGGCTTCCATGTCAAATGCAACATCAGGGTTCTGTTTGAACATTTTTTATTATATATCCGATGGTCTAAATCAAAAATTCTGAAAGAATTCTGAAGGAATTTTGAATTAAAAACCCAAGGAATTCATTTAGAGAAAATCGATTTTCATGAAATTATGTCGACGGATTAGCCAAAAAATAATACAAAATCAATAAAAAAAACATCGAAAATTCGATGAAACAACATAATTTTAGCCTCACATGATAAAAAATCTGATCAAAATCGATTTTCTCTAAATGAATTCCTGGGGTTTTCATCCTCGATTTTCATGAAATTTTGTCGATGAATTGCATAAAAACACTAGAAAAATGAGTAAAAACACTAGAAAAATGAGTAAAAAAAGTAAAAAATCTAACAAAATTAGCAAATTATAAATATTTTATAATATAAAAAAATTATTTAGTTGGGTGTATTTTAATAATGATGATGAAAATATCTGATAATGAAGATAACGTAAGTAAAATCACAAGTGATTCTGATACAAGTGATTCTGACACAAATATTTCTAATGCTAGCATTAGAAACACTAGCATTTCTACAATAACCATAACAACTGAGCATCCTATTCAAATAAATAGAATCACAAGTGATTCTGACATAAATATTTCTAATGCTAGCATTTCTACAATAACTATCATAATTGGAAATCCTGTTCAAATAAATATTTCTAACGTTTCTGTCGAATCTTCTTAAAACCACTTCCCGGAAGCCCACTTCCAGCTATCATATTTGCTGTTATATTATCTTGGGCGTTAGTCATTAACGACTGTAGTTTTTTATCCACGGCGTTATTTATTATTTTACTAACCTGTGTAGGCATTACTGTAGTAGATGGCAGTGAAGTCATTCTAGAAATGCTAGCATTTCCAGGTTTTGATTGGAAATTCGAAGAATTTCGTCGTCGAACTAGCGCTGTTAGTTTATCCCGAGCGGCTGAAAATGCCTTACTAGCAAGATCACCAACAGTGTTAATACCCTTATCTCGGATAACATCAATTGCTTTCATTGATAATTGTTTTGCAAACGGAGCCACTTTTGGAGCCATTCTTGAAAATAATGCCATTATAGTATTACCGAGACCATCTCCATAGTATACTCGGTATTTTGGTAATCGTGAGTTTACCACGTAGACGTTAGTTGGTTTATCATGGTTGTAGTGTATGATCATTCTTCTATACAAAAACACTAGTGTTTTTCCAAATGCTTTAGCATTTCCAATTATCTAGTCACTATGATAACCGTAGAAATTCGAAGAATTTTCGGCTAACTCCTCAATGAAATCTCTATATGTTGCAATATCCATGATACCACCTTGAAATAATCTCCTACAGATATCAGCTGCTTCATTGATTATTTCCAGTGAGTTATTCCCGGCTCGTTTTCCTCCTACAAGTACTTCTAATCGGGATATATCACCGAGAATATTACCAGGACATGTTACACTAGCGTGAAAATCTATAGGATTTTTACCAACTAAACCACTACCCTTTTTTTTAGTTGTACCAGTTGCACCCTTCAGAGTTTTCAACTCTGGAGTTTTACTCTGGGAATCAGCCTCTGCCATTATTTGTATTTCATCAGGGATTGGGTCTGCTGTGTATACTGGTGGTGCTACTGTGATCCCCTTTACTATAGTTAGAAATTGGTCATAATCAGATTTTATTTCTTTTGTGATTTTGTTTTTCTTCTTGTTTGCTAAAAACACCTTATTTGCCCAAACTTCTGAACCCTTTACAAAATCCTTAGCCGTGTCGTCTCTTAAATACTTAACTCTCTTCGCTTTTTTAACGTTGTCTTTGGTAAATTTAGCTAATCCAGCAAGTGTTGGGATATTTCTGATTGTATTTAACGCATCAACTGTAAATATATTTTCAGGAGGATAGTCCCTTTTTGAAACAGCTCCCTCTTCTTCTTCTTCTTCTTGTTGTTGTTCTTGAAATTCTTCAGGTGGAAATGCTTGCATTTCTAGTGAGGAAATATCAACATCACCTAATCGTTCAATTTCTTCCTGAAGTTCTCGTTGTTGTTCTTCTTGTCGTCTTGCAGTAGTTATTATATCACCAGGAAGTGTTTTTAATGATTTTTTTTGTTTGTTTAGTTCGTTTTGATATTTTCTCTAACACAGGGAGAAAAGACTCTTTTTGCGCGCTTTCTTGTTTAGAAATTGCTGTTTTCACACCCTCAGTTGCACTAACAATAGGTTTGAAGAGTTGTTCTGTATCCTCTGTGAAGTCAGTCTGAAATAATTGCCGTTGTTGAAGTTTTTCGCGGATTCTATCACGAAGGGGTAATATTTTCTTAAGAGCTTCAAGTCTTTCTCTAGCTAATCTCGTTGTTAATGATTCTCCTACCATTATTGAAAGAGTATTACTATTGTCAAATTGCTTTGCAATTTTTAATTAAAAAATCCTTTGAATTTTCAAATGCAAATCATTTCGAAAGAAATCACTAACCTAAAAATGCAAATCATTTTAATACTTCCCCCCTTACACACATAATTTTACTTCCTCATACCGTATCGGTTATACAAACAAAGGAGGCTCTCTACGCGTGGGCTCATCACCTTCAGAGTTTTCCATTAGTATTTTTAATTGTCTCACTTTACAATTAATAAGTCTCTTTTGTTCATATTCTAATCCTAATTGCTTTCGTACACGTTCAACGATGCTACATAATGGTACGAATACATTAACATCTTCAGTATTTACTAAGCTCTCACGTATAAGCTTTTGGATATTCTTAATTAAAAAATATTTTTTAGATAGGACATATTTTCCGGTCTGTTCTGCAAATTGTATATCCTCGAAATTGGTCATAATTTGATCACAATCCAAACCTGAACATAATTTTATATTTTCATCCTTCAACTTGTTGATTTCAATAATAATCAATTTGAGATTTTCAATATTCATATATATATAAAAATATATTTGTTTAAATGCAAAGTATTTCAAATACAAAGTATTTTCAAAATGAATTCTGGATACACTAAGGTGTTGATCATCTTAGTATACCCAGAAGCTTAATGCGATTATAGGTGATTATGATTATATATAATGAATGACGACGGCACATTCACCGTTTTGAACCCCCTTGGTGTTTTATACATCAAGCAGCGCGCTCAACGGTTACAACCGACAAACACATAACAATAGATTATAGGTGAACAATGAATTGATTTCAATGACAATGACGACGGTACAACAATAGATTATAGGTGAACAATGACAATGGTATATACAATGAATTGATTTCAATGACAATGACGACGGTACAACAATAGATTATAGGTGACACAATGAATGAATTGATTTCAATGACAATGGATGACGCGGGCTATTCTACATTCAAGTGTAAACAAAACCGCAAAATCGAAACTTTGGTTTTGAATGTCAATAATAACGTTCATACCACGTGTGACGGTGTGGTTTTGTTTACACTTGAATTTCGGCTAAATGCCCAATTATAATAAAGACGAATTTGTATATATACACTCATTACGACGAGGTGATATAAAATAGGTGTAGTGATTGTAATTATTTGTTTGTTTATTAGCGATCACTGACAACGTTGAAAACACATATAATACTTGAAAGAGACATTAAAAAAAATGTTTAAATACGACGTGTTTATAAAACAGTTTTGTTAATACTTGAAAAAAGACAAAATTGATTGTGTTTTGTTCAGATTTATGTAATTATAACAGCCAATCAAAAATCGAAGATTTTCCAACGCTAGTATTTCCGTGTTTAAGATCCGTAACTCTGTCATTGGTGGAAATCCTACGGATTTCACACGTGTTATACCTAACGGAGTTATCTCCCTACATAAGAAAACTGAATTTTGTTTTTAAAACGTTTTGAAAAAGCCGTCTTATAAATTCCCTCTGCTACTTTTTGTACCGAGGGGGGGAAAATATCGAAATACCTACCAGCTTCTGTCATTGATTGAAATACCATCTCCGTGTCAGTATTAAACGATCTTACAGGTCTAGCAATTTTCGGGTATTTCCCAGTTCTTCCTCGTTTTGTGTTTTCACATTGAGAAATAGCTTGAAGGTTGTTCAATTTGTTATTCTTGGGATTAGAATCAATATGATCAATAACAAAACCATCCTTGATTAATCCATTATGCACTTCATAAACGAAACGGTGATTGAGATACATTTTCCCTCCAGCATTAAACATCAAATACCCCATACCATTATCCCGCCCAACAGATTTCCTATTTTTACTGTGTCTAACAACACCATCACTAGAAGCTTCGTAATTTTTAATAACAGGATGTCTTTGAAATTCTTGGCTCATTTATATATAATATATCTATTTGTCTAATTCGTTAATTGGCTGAATTATAACATTAGAAAATCTTTTTATATAATCAGCCGTAGTTTTTATGATTTTGCCATTGACGTCGTCAGGATTTTTGATTCTTCGCTTGTCATAATAACGTTTTAACTCTCTATAACGCTTACCCCCGCAATTAATGCATAACTGCGACTTGCCTCTTACACCTACCCCACAATGCAAGCATGGTAGAGGTCCCTCCGAACCGTTTCTTACACTCTGCATATGATACCCACAGAATTCATTTCTGCATGATTTGTTACACGGAGTCTTTGATCCAATCATAAGCCATTTGCAATGATTCATTATATAAAATTTTCTTATTTAAATACTTGTTTTAATTATAATATGAAGGAGTTCAAGAGATTATCGAAAATTAAGCCTTGGAAAAATGTTAGATTTAATCTCGATAGAATCTCTGATATACCTAAAAGTCTAGTAGATGATAAACCACTATTGAGTAAAATCAGCGACTGTTTTAATGAGTTTAAGCGTGATGGAGCATCTCATACGTGGTCGACATTTCGAATTATTGATGAAGATGTCAATATACCCGTAATTGATGCTACTATGAATGATATAAGAGCAGCTGTGATACTTTCACACCTTGGCCAGAAATCCAAAGGTAAATTGCAAAGCAATTCTCTACGGAGGTATTTTTTTAGAATAAAATTCATTATCGAAGAGGAAGGTGAATGGATTATCAGAGATAAATTTGACCCAATCCTTAAGGATAAAAAAACTGTTATTGTGAGTAGAGATTCCAAACCAGGAATTCTAACTGGAATTGACAAACCATACTATGAGAAATCTTACCCTGTAACAGCAGTTGTGTATGGGTTATATCCAATAAATAATAATCCTAATATTGCAAAGCTAGCTCCGATGTTTTCATCATCAGTGGCTTTGCCACTTAATTGTGTAGCAACACGGTTAATAGAACACTTTACAAATTCCCTCCGAGGAAACAAATTAACTGATCTACGAAGAAAAAAAATAACCGAATGGGAACTAACAGTGAATCAACATGGAGCAAGGATTTCCGATATAGCTAAATTAGAAGCATTATTAAAATTTCCAATATCGGTAGCGACAATAACCGGAGAAGTATTATACGAACCGAAATATCAATCGCGAGGAGCTCCAATTGAAATTATTGATCATAACAAACACGCGTGGATACCAGCGGTAAATATATTTCCACGAGAAAGAACTGTTCGATATACCCCCCGGAAATTTTCAGATGATTTCTATGAAGAGAAATTATTTGATGCTATTCACGCGTTAACCAAAGACGACCCTGTGTCAGTATGGTTACTCAGGAGTAATGAGGATCCGGAAATAGGATTTGATCAGTTTGTAAAACCAAATGGTGAATTATATCGAACTGAAGAATTAGATAATAGAATGAGAAAAATCGCTAATGAGTATTTAGAAGGAAACACTAGTGTTTCTACTGTAGAAAAACTACTTACAGATAGCTTCACAATTCCATCAGTGGTAGCTCACTTTGCAAGAGAAAAAAACTCATGGCGTCCAACACGAAGTGATTTTCTGGAGGACGTGAAGTTGAGTTGCGTCGAATTGGGTCATGGAGGATTGTGGAATACGAAATACTCACGTGATGGTATGATTTCAATTGATATATCCGCGTGTTATCCTGGAAGTTTTCTCGGATATGGAGAATGCTCTGAATATTTTAAACGATTTGGACACCCCACACATGAAATGACTCGTGTTGCGATTAATGGTCCATTGCCTGATTTTGATTTAACCGGGTTCGCTCGTGTGATATCATTCGAATTAGCTACAGGGTTACATCCGTGTAGTTATCTTTGGCTTGGTAGACATATGTATGAAAAAGCGTGGATGTCAATTGTGCTATTGCGATATATGATCGATTGTGGTATGTTAACATCATTAATTGTCAGTGAAGCGATTATTTGTTATAACGCGCAGAAAGATGTTTGGTTACCAAAACCCGATCTAGAAAAAATAATTAACGAACAACGAAAACAATTGGGAGATTGTGAAACACTTATGGATTGGTCTAAGAGGTTATTCGAAGGTAGGAATAGAGAGGCTAAAGAACTCGGACGAAGAATAATCGGTAAATTCACTCAAGGTGGAAGATTTGACAATGCAAAATATTCTTCGAGATTGATCTTAGACAATGAAGAATACGATTTTATCATAACCGATTTAATAAAAAAAGGAAAATTTGTAACCCGTAGGGATGCTTTTCGATCCAATGGTGAGAAATTAGGTACGGTTGTTACCTACTGTGATGGATATAGTTGTCAGTACACACATTTGAGAAGTTCTATGCTAGCCTATTCTTGTATTAATCTATTCTCGATGATAAACAGATTTCCTAATACCGCGGTTAGAGTAGCTACTGATTCGATGTATATCCATGAGAAATACAAATCAGATGTAGCTAAATTCACAGATCCTAAGGAAGCGTGGGGAAATTGGAGGTTTAAAAAAGAAACATTACATGAGTATTGTAAATCCGCAGACGTTGCTATGGATGATAAATACTTGAAAAGTAACCATAATATCTCAGAGATTCAATCAGAATTTTCTACTGCACCGCCCGTATCAGATCCGATTTGTAGATACAAGACAGTTTATTTAAACGGCTGTGGTGGATCAGGAAAGACAACTCGTGCAATCGAATTATTTCGTCGTGGTGGAAATACTTGTATTTCTACTAACATGATTGTGTTAACACCAACTCACAGACTCGCCAGAGAGATGATAGCGCGGGGAGTAAAAGCCTGTACTTATCACAGCTTCTTTCGATGGAAAGGCGATACATGGACTCCTGATCGAATGGGCGATAAATTTATTCCTGAAATAATAATCTGGGATGAAATATGCACGGTATCATTGACAGTATTACAGATATTTCTTGAATGGTTGTTATTGAAAAATACAAAAGTCGTCATGTGCGGGGATCACGGCCAACCGCAGCCATTTGTTGGTGGATCTCCACATGAATGGTTAAAAGGATTTGTAGATTATTATGAAGAGATTAATACCGACCATAGATCACTTGATGAACAATTACGAGAATTCAAAGCGCTAATTAGATTACAACCGGATAAAATCCAATGTGAAATAGCGCGTGAAATAATTTCAGAAACTCCCATGAATGATTTTTGGGAAATGTGGAAGCCAAATGATTTAATAATCGCGAGTAGAAAAATAGTCAGAGACGCACTTCAGATGAAGTTGTTTGCGCTACATAAAGAAAAATTTACAACACTTCCAGTACCACTCTGTTATAGACCTAAGGATACACGAAAGCAGAATATCGACGTTGACATTCCTGGACAACAACAAAAGCAGAATTTAGTATTAAATGATATTGTGTTGGTTGATATCAGCGTCGTTAAAGATGCATTAGGTGCTGATAAATCCCCATGGACGTTAGGTTATGCAGCAACAATACACTCTTCACAAGGATTGACTATATCCGATACAACTCTTTGGATAGTAGATAATCATATTGAGTGGTCAAATTTAGTTTATCTCGCAGTATCCAGAGTACGGCGAATAAACCAACTTCGAAGAATTGTGGTTAATGATAATGACAATACAATAAGTAATATACACACCGATGATAATATAATCAGAAAAAAACTCTCTGGTTATAAACAACAGGATAAAAAAAATAAAAGAGAATTTGACATTGATGCTGAATTAATTAAGACACTAAAGCAACAACAGAACAATCACTGCGCGAGTTGTAATTGTATAATGCGTTGGCAGTATTCGGATAAAGATCCTCGCCAATTCACCGTAGATAGAAAAGATAACAATCTCGGTCATGTCAGAAACAATGTGATGTTGACCTGTCTTGAGTGTAATAGACGCCGGGGTGACAGCACCTTAGGTGCTAGTTAAGACCACGCGGTGGTAATTGAGTATCCTCGGGAATCACTTGTAATTGTTCGCGTGTAAAACCCCGCTGAGGAGCAGTTGAATCCAGTCTATAGATTGGAGGTCTACCCGTAGATCGTGTTATACCGGATATATTATGCGTAGTGACACTCCAAATAGGATCAGTAGCTCTTTTTTTACCACCCTCAAGCTCTCCTGGTTCATATAAGTACCTTACAATGACATTACTACCAAGAATTGGTTCTTTTTGTGAAATTCCTTGGATTTCCATTTTGATAGACGCCTTCTTAATAGCGTTGACAGGTTTCATATTAATTGTTCTAGTAATCTCATTATTGATTGCGGTAATCACAGCTGGTAATCTCTTGACCCATTCACGGGATCGTTTATCCTGGATGAATTCTTTTGCGTATTGATATCCGAATAACCGCTCAGCAAGGGTTTTATTAAACCGTTCAACAATTGCCTGATCGCGATGTAGCGCAGTGTGTCCTCGTCTGATGGCGACATTATGATGTTTCATCGTAGATGTAACAACACCTTGAAATTCCTTGCCAGGATCAACTTGTAACAGATTTGGCCAGCGCAGAGGACCTCGTCGATAAATCCTCTCAAATGCAGAAGCTACTTCAGTAGATGATTTTGTCCTTAACGGTTCTGCTTCTTTGTATCGACTTGCAATATCAACTAACGTTAACGCGTATTTGTAACCGTTGTCATGCGGCAGAAATAGTATATCAGCTTGATGAACTTCATTAGGTGTTGTAACATCAAAATGCGAATAGTTAATTTGTTTAGGCGCTGGTAGATAAATTTGCCATATTGCCTGTTTAGATAACCAGTTTGCCGCTGTAGTTTTTTTCACCTTTGATGCACTAGCTAGTTTATTGATTGCTGCGTAACCTCTCCAGTATCCTCTCGGAGAATAATAAATAGATTCCATATTAAAATGCTAGCATTTTCAATTACCAGCACCTAACATCAATTTACCCTTCATAGCAGATTTTACCAACCAAGAAGCCAACTTTTCTTTGAAGGATTTATCAGGAATAGCATTTAACGCATGAATTAATTTTACATCTGCGAGATGTCTGTGTTGAAGATTGCTGCTTTTATAAGCGACATCATGAGCATGACACGCCTTATCAATAGCGTTTATTGGATATTCGCCGGGTCGGGGCTGATTTTGATCATCAAGTCTGATATCTAATCGTGTTCCCGGTCCACAGTAGCTATATCCTGGAAGGTGCTTTTCTCCTGGATACTTTGCCCACGGTGTTCCTGGGAGTTTTGTCAATTTGGCTGCAATATCACCTCCTCGTTTTTTTTTAAAGGTTTCGTGGAAGTAAATCTAAATTTTTTCGTACTACATTGTACGCATTTACCAGAAAGCGCTGATCGATTATTTTTCGTTGTAATCGTCGTCAAGTCATTTGTGCCAGTACGCGTCCTACATTTCACACAATATAAATCCATAATTATATTATATAACGGCATGAATGTAATTGATTATTCAGCTACTCGACGACGGGAACCTATTAGACACCATGCAATGTTACCAAATTCTATTCGCGCGATTATCATCGGACCATCTGGAAGTGGTAAAACACAATTGCTACTTAATTTGATAACGAGATGGATGAAGTGGGATAAATTGTACATGATTGCTCCGAGTGTAGACGATCAACGATGTTATGAAGTATTAAAGGATTTTAATGATGCCGCGCAAGAAATTAACGGCGATGGTGTTATTGAGTTTATAACCGATATCGAAGAGGCACCGAATATTGATGATATTGATGGAAGTATTAACAATTTAGTCGTATATGATGATATCATGTTAGATAATCAAAAGAATCCTGCTAGAATATTTTCCAGAGGCAGACATAAAAACACCGATGTGATATATATCACTCAACGTTACACTCAAATACCAAAAGTGATCAGAGATAACTGCAATATGCTGTGTGTATTTAACGGAGTTGATACTCATACTCTTAGAAATATTTGGCAAACTTGGTGCGGTGGTGATATGGATCATAATCGATTTAGAAATTTCTTTAGCCACGCTCAGACAATCCCACACGGATTTGTAACGATAAATTTATCAGACCCTCGGACAAGATATCGTGTCGGACTTGATCAAATATTTAGTTAGCGCATTAGCAGCCGAGGAGGTGAACGTCAACTAAATGGCATCTTTTTTTTTACCAAATGGACCCTTCTCTTGATATTTATTAGAAGGGTTTATTTGACAAATTAAGACTTCCTAGTAAATATTAACTAGAAGGGTTTATTTGACAAATTGAGAACTTCCTAGTAAATATTAACTAGAAGGAAGCATCGTTGACGTCTAAAAAGTTGGTCTGTTCACCTCCTCTGCTGCTAAAATTGTTCCTTTAACCACTGATTCTATTGCCTTCGCCATGCCTTCTCAGGTATTCGGATATGTGGCGTAGACTTACATGATAAAACACTACAACATTACACCAACCAAACAAACTAGAAATTAAGAAATAAGTATTTATCATTAACATGCAAGTATCTGCTTCTTGTGTAAGTCTTAGCCACATGAATGGAACCGTTGGGCATTCCAGCTTACAGAAGTAAATTTCTTGGAATCGGGGGAAACTTATGACTCGAAGCGGGATTCGCACCAAGGTTTGATATCAGTCAGTCAAGAAACCTCTTTGGTTTATTACAATATTTCTTGCGTGAGCATAATGCAGATATGTAAACTGGCTTGCACTATTTTCATCTATGATATACAATGTTGAGATTTCAGTGGGGCAGGATATTATTTAACAACGGTATTATTTATCCTAACACTTAAATATGCTTCCATTTCAATACGGTACCATTTCCTACATGCAATAAATTATATCAGTCGGGTTTCGAAGATGAACTAATCGATATTCAATGGCTCTAATTACTATTTTGGTCAATGTTCTGAACTCGCTATCTGGTTATTGTACAAAGCATATATTGGTTATAATCAATTACACAGTTAGTTGTATGATTATTAAAATATTCTATATAAATCCAGCATGGTATTAGCTAATATTTCGATGATATTGTATTACATGTCCAGTTTATTTGAAAAGGTATGTTTAGAAACGTTTAATAAGGCATTTCAACTGTAGAAAAGAATTCTACTGGAAAATGTTTAATCAGCATAAAGAACAAAGGATTGCCGAATCCAAGACCAGACAATATTTTATAGTATATATGTTTGCTCTTTTCAGGCCAAGCTTTCACATAATGGTTCGTTCTGGTAGATATTTGAATTTACTTTCTTGTTTTTGTGTGCTTTTTTGGCCCCAGCAAAAAACGTGCACGCGCAATTTAATTTTCGTTGCCTGGACATTAAAGGATAAATGACATATCCCAGCATTTTCTTTTTACATCAAATTTGCATAACATGATTAATATTAAACGTTTAATAAGGCATTTCAACTGTAGAAAAGAATTCTACTGGAAAATGTTTCATCAGCATAAAGAACAAAGGATTGCCGAATCCAAGACCAGACAATATTTTATAGTATATATGTTTGCTCTTTTCAGGCCAAGCTTTCACATAATGGTTCGTTCTGGTAGATATTTGAATTTACTTTCTTGTTTTTGTGTGCTTTTTTGGCCCCAGCTAAAAACGTGCACGCGCAATTTAATTTTCGTTGCCTGGACATTAAAGGATACATGACATATCCCAGCATTTTCTTTTTACATCAAATTTGCATAACATGATTAAAAGTAGCTATACTAGTACGAAAATAACAAAAAGTATATCAAGTGTAAAGAAGGAATAACAATTTAAGTAATCGAAATAGAAGCATGCAAGGCTGTTAGTCCCCTTGGCTACGATTTTCCACCTATAGAGGACGCCAGCAACAAATGACGTACATTTATCCCCACAAGACGAAGTACATGCTTCTTGTTCTCGGAAAATAAAAGACTATAACCTATGGATAGGGGACACGTTTTGATGAAACTACTGAAAACTAATTTATCTTTAGCCTTATTGCACTAGATTGTGTCGCTTTAAAAAAAATGGAAATTGCCAAAAGGAAAATCGTAGTAGAAAAACAACTCCAGTGTTGAGGATAATCAAGAAAAGAACAAAAGAGATAGGAATATCAGATATTCCGCTTGAAATTACTTTAGAAGCCGTGTTTAAGCATTTCGAGACAACATTCAACGTGAAGGTTTTTTCATCAAGAATGGCAATCAACCAGACAACAACAATCCTTCATGGAATAAGAAATTTAGAAATAGAGAAGTCCAAATTAAGGGAAATCAAGAGGTCGTAATTCATGTATGGATTTTTGGCCACTACCTGGTACAAGGGCTGTATATACGACATAAAATGCAATAGGTGTGGAGAAATAGGACACACCCTATTAAATGCCCTTCAAATAATGAAGTACAAGGAGGACACGGCGAAGGAAGAATACGAGGGAAACAGTAGCAGCAACAACAACAAAAAAATGAAAAACAGTTGCAACAACAGAAACAACAACCAACTGAACCACTAACGGGGGTGAATACCCCCCCCCCTCCCCAATAAGAACAAGTATCATTCAAAACCAAGAGGAAATTAAATCGAATAGACCAACAACGGCAGGATAAAACACCTGTAATTACAAATCCAAGTAAACTGCAACAACAACAGAAAGAACACAAAGAAGTTTAATTACAACAAAAGGAAACACAACAACTGGAGCAATTACAGACAGCGAATCCAACAGCCATGACTAAAGTGAAACAATCGACAGAGAAGAGACGAAAAGAAACACAAATCGCAATGCAAGGGGAATTAAGTGTAAACCTAACCAGAGAAATTGAAACATCAGATAGACACAGAAACAGAATCAGGAGGGAAAAAAAAAGAAGAAGAGAAAGAGAAGAAGACGAATATATCAAAATGGCGCAAGATTTCTTCTTTCAAGGTGACGAGTATATATAAATTTAAGTTTCTGTAAGCAAAAATTACTATTATTACACAATAAACATTAAAAACAATATGACCAAATAGCAAAACATTTTTTAAGAGCAGGAAGCCTCCCTAACTGGTTTGGAAAAATTAAAATAGGAGAGAGCACCCTCTAAAATATAACTTTAAAAATACAAATTGTTCCATTTTCTATTTATTTTGCAAAATCCCGTTAATAGAGGTTAAAAGGAATCATTGCTGGCATTCTTATGTCGACTGAGTTTATAAGAAAAAAAAAATCGGTACACTTAAAAGAATCCAAAGAAACTAAACTTGGCTTCCTTATGTCGGCCGACTAAGTCCAAAAAATGATCGGTAGACTTAAAAGATACCAAAATGAGTTTGCTGGGTCTGTTTGCTTTGTAATAAAATAACCTTTCTACTTGATATCCTGTCTTTAAATTTAATCAAGGAATTTATTGCTAACTGCCAGTTCTTTTTATGAGGGGTTATATTGGTACGCCTTTTGTAATCATAATTGATGTTTACAGATCAAATAGTATACACTAGCTTTAATAATACTTTTATAACCATTGCTAGCGAAGAGATTATCAATTGCACTCACATTGAATGTAGTTTTAAAATATCATGTTTTATTTGCGAGATATAGTCGTATAGTTAACCTGGATGCAATATAATCAGTTTGCACCTTGTAACTTATCATGCGTGAATGACAGGTCCCTTCAAGCTATCGGGCGATATTTTTGTCTCTTTTGCCATTTTGTTATCTGGCATAAGCGATACACACTACGGAAAAGATGCATATGCAAGCCGGAATCCGTTACATATACGGAGTTCGTGGATATATTTGTTTCAGTAAATTTCGCATAATGAAAAAAGAAGAATCACAGAGATACAAAAAGATATAAAATGCAGTGAAGACTGATAATGATATAATCTTAAACTTCAAAAGTGAAACATACTCAAGAAGAAACAAGGGAAAAAAGCGAGGAAAATGGCCGCAGCACGCAAGGTCGCAAAGAACTTGCAGAAATATTTCATAATCAGAAGAATAGACACAGAGGAGGGATCCTATATTGAATGCAACCACAAAGAAGGAATTCACTTTCTGGATATGCAGGAGATGCAAAGAGGAAATATACCAGGGGTGTCAAAGGTGTTGATAACACTAAAAATCACAGACCCAGATATACGCAAAAGATCTATTCTATCAAGGCAACTCACTATCAATACCTTACGGAGAAATAACTATACACGGAGAGAAAGTAGTAGTAAAGAAGGTAGAACCAATACTACGAAAGATAATATAAAATAAAACAGACAGGAGAGCTACATTTGACGGATATACCAATGGAGATACCTTTAGAAGACACAGTAGAACGGTTTGAAATTGAGACTGAGAACAGTTCCAGGTCTATCAATTTAGAACGGAACCAGGATACTATAAATTAAAAAAAAAACAGGCTCAGAACAATACATGGAGCATTCTAACTACATGGATTTTTAACCAAAGCATAGTACAAAGGATGTATTTACCGCAGGAAGTGCAATACGTGATGAGTGACATGACACACATCACACAAATGTCCAAAAACCGCAGAAGAAATTGTAGAACCCATAATCATGAAAAATTTATGTACACAACTCCAAAAACAGCAAACATCAACTGAAAAGCAAATACCTACGACGATACAGAACCAGCTTCAGAAACAAAAGGAAACAGACATAATGAAGAGAATGAAAGAGAAAAAAGGGGAAAAGACACAACAACCGAACGCAAATACCTAGAATATATCATATAGTCTAGAAGAACAGGGTATGAGGATACGGGGAAAGGTACCACAACAACAACTTAGAAGAAAAATGAAAATCTCAAGGAAATACAGAAACCGCCACCACCACCATCACAAGAGATAGGGGGGAAAAACAGACAATAAATGACAATAACAAAATCCCAGAGAAACAACAAAGAAATATAAAGGGAATAAACAAGAAATATGGGACAAATGAGAAAGAAGAATCAGAGGAAATTGGAATAGCTGAATGTTTGACAGAAGAACAAATATTCATCTGAAAAAGAGAAGAAAGAAGAACGGAAAAAAGACGTAGGAGAAGGCAAGAAGACCAAAAATGATGGAGCATTGCGTATACCTGAACGATTGTCTGGAGAAGAATTTGAAAATATATAAAACATTTAAAAATTAAAAAAACAACTATACCAAATATTACAGTTACTCAAACCATAGCACACATAAACACAAACAATAGGACAGGAGGGTCTCCCCAAAGTGGTCTGCGAATATCACCGGGGAGAGCACCCTCCCAAAAAGAAAAAGAAATAAGAAAGAATAAATGATAACAATGCAAGGTTATTTACTTTCATTTTATTTTCTAACAAATGTTTGTTTATCAATTTTATCGTACCGTGCCTGGGGGAGGGGGCACCAATTCAATACCAAATTAGTTCTTTTCTTATTTATATGGAATAATGGAGCAAATGACAAGCTTTCAATTTACGCGCACACACTAAGACAACTTGAAAAATTAAAACTAACAATGAAATTAACTGGTACGAACTTCATATTGCAGCATTTATAAACATACAAAAAACTTAGCATTAATCTCTTTTTATAAATCAATATCAATAATTTGACTTGAAGACTTCAATTGAGAATGTTGATGTGCAGTTGCATATGTTTTATTAGCATTAAAATAAATGTATATAAATATTTTAACTAGAACAAGAAAGATATATCAATAATACTAGCCGCCATGTAAAAAAACTCCATTTTTCAGCACACGATAGGCTATACATGGCGGTCAGTAATATTGGTGGAGGAAGAACACGTGAAAACCCTCTTAACGAACCACCGACCCACGATACGCTACTGGCAAGCGTTTTCACATAACTACATTAGCCGAATCTGAGACTTGAACCCACGCAGACAGAGGTGAGATGGCAGTGATTCGTAACGGAGAGCATTTAGACAACTGCCCCCTCCCCCCCCCCCCCCCCCCCGTTACCATCTTGGACATGATCAAATGATAAAGCTCGAACGATATTGATCAAAAGCTCCGAAGCGAATGAACAGATTGTTGAGAACTGTATAAGGTAGATGCACTGAAAGGTTATAATGTCGGGTTGTCCGGTCTCTAAGCATAAGCCTACCGATGACATCACTGTCTGATGGTAAAACAGTTTCTCACCAACGCGGCAAAGTTCTCTTTGAATTAACCGTGAACATGACTGTGACGCAATTGCTAAGTCAAGGACAGGTTGTGGAATTGTTTCAGGATGGATATAAAGTACATGTAGTCATATTTTATAACACGGACTGATATTAGCCAAAGTAATTTGAATTACGAATTATATCAGAAGACATGTATAAACATGAGGCAGAAATTGTTATCAAATGTCCTCACACATCGTAACATATATCAATATCAGGATGTGTGGGTATGTATCAACAATTTTACTGTTTCATACTCATATATCACAAAATATCTGTCACTGTTTTACAATAATCTCCAATTAGTGATATCGTCAAAAAAGTATTATTGAGCGCCTTGCAATTCCAGTAAAACATTTTAATAAATAAATCCTCTCAAATATAAGCTGAACATGACAGTAAGACTGAATCCACTTTGGATGTTAAGATTGGAATGAATAATTCTGAACTAAGCAACTTCCTATACCTACCCACCTAACTGAAGTCGTAAAAACCGTTTTCTGGACATACTACAATTACAGTTTTCTGGACAGACAATGTCATCCATTGAACTTTATAACGAACTTGCTTCTAGAACTGTCTTCATTTCTAAATTAAACTAGACATTTGTAACTAAAACAAGATTTCGAACTCACCATTAGAAAATATGTTAAAATCAAATGAATAAAGACCTTAATATATAATCTACTTTCATGGGAAATATTAGCTTTGTTATTAGCTGTTTGACAAAAAATACCTAAAATATATTGATACTCAGGTATTTTCTAAACTGAATTACTAACGAATGTCAGTCTCATAATATATGTATTCATACCATATTATCATGTAGGCATACAATACAAATTAAAAGACAAAAAATATAACAAAATAAAGATTACATTCGTACCTGTTGGACTTGTACATATACAATTTGCAAGGCAACTGTCTCTTTCTTTATCACCATCTGATTTTTCACAGAAATGAAACTAGGTTGATATTTATTTATTTCCTGTTCATTCTTTTGTTATTGTAATTTGTATTCGACTTAAATACGACTCTGTTTATTTATAATTCATTATACATATTATTTAAAACATTGTGCAGCTATATTACATGTTATCACCACACGTTAATTATGGTTGCTTTTACATTACACCGAATTACATCCAATACATATCCACAATGCAATTGTTTAACAATGTGTTTGTAAAATCGCCTTTATCAGTATTTACATTTAATTCTTCATAATCATTAATGTTATTGTACATTTTTAATCACACGGCTATACAATCAGTCATGTAATTATCCTGCTCGCAAATAATTGAATGTAACTCCAAATAAAATGGAGCACAGAAAAGAGGACATCCCAAGTTGTATATTAGATACAACAGCTGCAAGCAGCGGTTTAAATCCTTCTTGACAAATTACTTTGCTTTCTCAAACCCATGGTTTTAAGTACCATTATGTTATGTTGTAAACGAAAGCGTTAAAAATGACAAGTGCAATATAAATGTATTATTTTAGTTTCAGGTGTAAGACAATAGAGTAATGTTTTCTATACAAAATTTAGATGACAGTATTTTAACAAAGCCCAGGTCTTCAAATGATGATTATAGCATATACCTGAAAACGCGGTATTGATATAATTATGTCATACAGTACAGCAGGTTCCAAAGAAAGAGGTGGAATATTTCTAACAAACATGATGACGGCAAAGTGGTTTATTGATCTGCTTATTTTGATATGACGATCATAATGCTTTTCAAAAAACCTTCATAGCATTCCAATTTAAACCCTAAGAAGTTTTGCCATCAGAAGACGCTGGTTTTTAATACTGCCGTCAGTTACAAATCCCCCACCCCCACGCCCTACCAATTCCTTTTTCGTATAGATGCAGCACCGCCTTTTCGTTCTGTATCAGCCAATGACAATACTATTTGCCACCTTGTATTGAAAGAACTAAACAAACTGCAGGACTTTATTGCTAACGAGACTGGCCTATGACGAAACGACTATATCCATGACACTTCAGCAATTATAAGGACTTCATTTTTGTCCACTTCAAACATCTGCATGACATACTGTAGAAAGTTAACTTTCCAGTTACCCTAAAATAGCATCCTTAATTCTGTCACATATCCCTGATGCATCAATTACTTGAGGATCTTGTGGAAGTTCTATGTACGTATTCGAATGAATTATGTCCATCAACTCTAGTGGAAGCTTACATTTGTCTATTCCTTCTTTGAGAACTAGCACTAGGATATTTTCTCCTCTCCTTGAGTAAATGCTTTCCATTCTAACCATGTTTAACTCATACATGCACCAGTAGCTGCCAAGATAGTCATCATCTAGTAGAACTACGGTCTTTCTGCTGCAATGAATGGCATGGGCAATATTAGCAGAATTTGCCTGTCCTGGCATAAAATCTCGGTGATGAATGCATACGTGAAGTCCTTCAGCCTCCAGTTTTGCAAGAAGTGTGAATTTTACCAGCCTTAAATTACTCTCCGCGTATGACAAAAATGCGTGATATTGATAGTTTTCTGAGTCGTGTTCATTGAGACTAGTATAGCCTCTGTATCTGCTTTTGGTCATGTAGTAAAAATAGCGAAGTTTCCAGCGATATCGGTAAATTAGTCCTGTTACTGTAATAATTATAAAAAGTGCAAAACTGAGAGAGGCAACGGAAATTACTGTAGTATAATTAGCACACTGTTTATCCAAGGCATTAATGACAAGTTTTATGTCGCGAATTGATCGACTAATACCATTGAATTTGCAAGTGGTGTTGGCAACGTTTACAAATGTTATTTGATTCTTTTCATTGTTTATCCAATTCAGAAAGTCTAAGGCATCACAATCACATTTAAGTGGATTATCCTCCAAATAAATGGAAATATTATTAGATTTTATATCATGCAGGTGACGTAGCATATTAGCTGGGATAGATGTCAATAGGTTTACTCGAAAGTCGAGATGTGAAAGTTTCTTCATGTGGTCTATTTCAAAATTAGCTGTTTGTAGAAAATTATTGCTGACATTGACTATCTCCAGGCTTGATAAACCCTGGAAGAACTTTGAAGGTATAAATGAAATACTGTTGTGTGATATATCCAACTTTTTGACAAAGTTGAGGTTCTGTAAAAGCTTTCCTTTAACGTCCTGCATAATCTGAGAGCCAAAAAGGTTATGACCAATGAGCAGAATCTCAAGAGTAGTAAAGTTTTCAAAGAAATGTTTATCAATGCTGGGACATTGATTGTATGACAAATCCAGTACTTTGAGACTGTTGAGACCTTTCATATGCCTTGTCCACTTGAATGATGTATTTCTAGACCAATCTAATATGTGTAGCGAGTTATTAAACAATCTGAACTTTGAAAGATCGTATTTGAAATTATGCTTAATAGCTTTGTTACTGTTTCGCATTGAAAGATAAGAAATTCGTGTCAATGGTAGGAACACACCCTTTTGAAACATTTTAGCTGATAAGGGAAGACTATTGTGGTTAAGAACTAATGTGTTTAAGTTCTCCAAACCTCGAAATGCATCCATTTCGATTACCTGTATGTAATTATATGCCACTAATAAAGTAAGTAGCTGCGAGTAGTTAGAAAAAGATCCGTTCCTCAAAACCTGCAACTTATTGTGGCATAGGTTGAGAAAGACTGCGGTTTTGGGAAGCTCTGGAACTTCTGTGAAGCATGAATGTGAACAGTTAAACATCGGGCGTTGTTTCATGTCTTCCTCACACTTGCATATGTTTGCATGGAGTTTATTGCATGAAGAGTCTGAAGTGGTCGCCTGGTAGTTTGCGAAAATAGCTGTTAGAATGAGGACACTCAGCCAGTACACTGCCATCATAACCTGCACAAGCAGAATACAGTTAAAGGATATTAGATATTTAAAAATGTGAATCAAAGGAGCTTCGTCACAAAGATCATCAATATTTGGAACACACCGATATAATATTCGATACAATTCTTTTGCACGATATGGAAGGTATTTCTTTGTCGTCTGATTTTCTGTGACAAATACAACCAAGAATAAAACAAGTACTATTTATCATATCAATATGAGACCTAAAGAAATTGTGAATTGTCTTGTCTGTGAGGTCAATCCTCAGTTTGACAAAATTGGAAATGTCTATGCTATTGCTAATGCAAAATTCTACATAATTGTTTAGTCGGAGGCAGATCAAGAAAAACATAGGTATGTCATTTGTATTATATTTGTTTGGAATATATATATATATATATATATATATATATATATATATATATATATATATATATATATATATATATAGATAGATAGATAGATAGATAGATAGATAGATAGATAGATAGATAGATGTCCTTTACATGATCCTTATTAGTGTTTCAATGTGATTATCAAACAACAACCTTTGTTCTTAGAGACAAATAAAAACTGTTTAGGTAGATGCAAACTTCTAAACAGAATTAAAATGATTAATTACTTCTGATTATTTTTTAATCATTTTCGCTAATGTTATTATTAATGAATATATTTGGAATGATAATAATCTATTTATTACATGATACAGTATGATACAATGACCTAAACCGCTATGGCTACAGGCTTTGTAAACATACCAATTATAAATACAAACAATTGATTATCATTACTACAATTACAAGAGATAAAACGGCAGGTGTTCCATAAGCAGAAAGGAGTTAATATCGATTGTTCGCAAATCCCTGATGCATAAATTGTAGCAAATTATGGATATAATTAACAAGAATTGTGAGATAACCTATACGTAATTGAGATTTGACTTAATATTTGCTACTTTTAAGCATTTAATAAATTGCGTCCTGATTTTACAACGATCGGACATTGATATACGGACAACCACGTACGAGTCATCTACAAAGCTTCTGGTGCCATCGGATAATCTTCATGTGTCTCGTGAAAATGTTCAAGGTATTTTAGATCAACTTAAGAGAAATATAAGTGGTCGGTGTTGATGCTGTAATCGCACATGTAGTTTTGATAGGCGGTCTTTGTGTGGTGGTGTGGGAGGGTAAATCCACTGAAACCCACTAAACGTCAACGGTTGCATCTTTGCTCATTCATACAGGTTATTGGCACAGATTACATGATATGACTCTTTGGAGGCATTGGGACCATGACGTCAAGGTTTGTGTTGTTTGCTCTCGCATACATGTGAATCATCATCACAATCTCACCACGAAGACAGCACCAAATAAACATATGCTGGTCAACGTCAGTGAACAATTAAATCTGGACTTGGTTTGGAAATAATGCATCAAAAGCCAAACCTTGTTGGCGAGAAGTAGTGTGCAGGATCGAACTTGTACAACTGTTTGGCAGTGTAGCCAATTATACAGTACATCAGCGAGCAGCAACAAATCGTTGCGCAGATAAAAATATTGATAGTCGCCGAGGTTTTAGCATTCTAACGCGGACCAAACATTGCTTGTTTGCTCATATTTTTTTTTGAGAAACCTTCACGTGACAGCGATAAATAAAGTGCTTCGATCTTATGGCAACTGAGGTTTAGCAAACTTATAGCAATTGCTCCTTTACTCCTATTGATACACATCTTTATTAATAGACAGTATAGACGAGTGATTGCAAAGTTCTCCGACGTTAGATTTCTCCCTAACGTTTTCAAGGATGAAAACAGAACTAAAATGAATCGATGAACTCTAATTGTCCGAGTATCTATGTTGTTTTTATCCATATTGGGGACTATGCTTATCAGTTTATGTAACAATACAAGGTATGTTTGTTTTGTTTAGATTCATTTGCAACTTTGTAATGCATGCGTTTTGTCTCGCTCCTCTGTAATCGCAAATGATGTGTAAGTGATCACGGACTTTATCATACGTGAAGTAAAGGTTTCTTCGCGTATCCAACAATGAACGGCTACGGAAAACTCAGGAATGTTATTACCGGTCATAATCAAGTTAGCGGGTGAAGAGTTGTTGTCGAATCGATTTTTGCCGTTAACTTGAGCGATTTTACGAACATCTCAGTCGATTCGTTGCCACGATACGAGAAAGATTGCTCAATTTCCTCGTCATACCCTACTACTATGCAAACACTCAGCATGGTTGCTGTTCAGCGACTTGCGATGTTTGGTCTTAGGCGTTTAAGTCTATAGAAGCAGAGCTTTCTATTAAAATGTTGAGACATTTAACATCCGCGTAGATGATACAAAGAACTTTCATTTTTCGTCGCACCTTAGTGAATTTGAGAATTTTTTTACTTGTTCTAGCAGTATAATCTGTTGCGGTCTTTCGCTAACAGCATCATACTAAAAGGCATTGTTGTGATCAGTTGTCACTATCTGTCCAAACAGATTATTATTGTTTCAAAATAAACACTCCTGACAACATACACTTAAATACATTCTCACATTTTTCTGTTGTGTAGTCACCCATTATTTCAATATTTTACATGCTATACTTTTAAAATTATGCATGTTACTGGTCGCATGCAGCATATAGGTTACAACGGAAACGAAGACCGATAATCATTGTTTGCAAACCTCAGCAATGTCTAAACGTCCAGTTTCACGGGGAACGTGAAAAACGACTCGGCATGAAAACTAAATGTTTGGGGGTGGGGTGGAAGAGGGTAAGTGAAAAAAGCCCTGTTTACATGGTTGATCACTTTATGTTAACATATTAATGTAATGGGTTGCTATTCATTAGGTTTGTTTCCCTTTTATACAGTTAGATAAAAGAGCATGTGCCCTCAGGTTAGCGCAGTAGAAATAAATAGGAATTGGGGAAAGCGTTTCCAATTTCTTACAGTGTGACTTTTCATAGATACCACGTGATGCACTGTTGATGTTGAGGTAGATCTGTCCGTCTAGGTAACAGGACTTCGTGAATGAGTTTTTGGCAAATGATACTTATTTACGTGGACAGTAACCGGTTAAATAATTGTCTAAGAACTTAAAAGCTAAGGAGAATACATTTTACGGACTACATGAGGAAAGCAAACAAGCAGCTGATAGCTGTCTAGGATTATACAATTCTGTTATGAAAGCGAAGACTCTTTCAAGCGAGTCAGGTTTATAAAATTAGGTTTAGACAGTTTTAATACGAATTTAGTGGCTCAATGTTCATAGAAATTCAGATATTACAATGGTTGGCAAAATACATGCTCCATCAATTCTGTCATTTTACAGCAGCAACCATATTTTCACCATGGACGATCGTTGTTGAAATGTAAAAGTATTTACTTTTTACAAAAAGGGGACATTTACATTACGAAGAATAAAAACAATCCAAAAAATCCCATTTTTACGTGCACATTGCCTCAGTTTTCAGTGCAAAAAATAAAAATAATTATACAGAATGTATATGAAATGAAGAGTACATGCACTTTTGGAAATTTTAATTTGCTGATGAAAATATTTTGCTCCCATTTCATAAAGCATGAAATGTAAATTATACTGACATTCAGTTTCCAATATTTGACGTTTTACTCAGACCGTACTTGTAAAGCAGGAAGAATGTGAAGCAGATTTACGGCAAGTCGTACAGTTATGATCATTGAAGAAGATTTTGTATTTATAAGTTCTTTTAATTTTTTTATTTACAATAATAGAATTTCGTTTATATATTTGCATTTAGATTTTTTTTATTTCGTTTCAGAGCTATGTCGTTATGATGAAGCTTAATATATCCCAAAAATCACTACGATATCTCTCTTTAATTAAATACGTCATACAAATTACATAACAAGGATCGATCCTTAAACACGAATTTGCGTGTAGAGAACATTTTTTTAAACAGATTTCATATTACAAGTGCTGCCATCCAGACAAAATGTTATTAAAGGAATCTTAATCAAGATTCTCCAGAAACTTTATTTTACTTTTTTATTTGAACCTATTTATGGGTGAGATAAATAATGCTGAATATATTTGTAACCTTTTTATGCTTGTTCGTTTTCTTAACCGCAGGAACATACCTATAACATAGTTATAAATATACACCAAACAGAACAGAAAATGCTATCCCTGGATTACATAGTAGAATGTTCTCTTTTTCGCTGTGGAACATTTTGGACTTTTTCCGATTTGAGGATTTCCTCTACTCATTGTCAAGTATGTAAACATTCCTTGTTATTAAAATTTCAAAAACTAAATATTTGTAATCTTCTTTTCATTTTGAGGGTGTGATACCCCACCCCAGTAGTCGTTGCAAGATATCGAATTGGTCATACGTACATAAACCACTCCTACATACTAAAAGGTGAAGATCCACCAGAGTGCGTTACTTGCAATGAACCATTCGCTGAAAAGTATTATAATGTACATGACATGATGGAACTTTTTGATCCTATAAATATCACTTCCATAATAGATTTCCTAACGGTTGAAAACATTTATTGTCAACAGTAACTTTTATGGCATCACCTAGAGCACTTTTATGCAATGTAAATACCGTTCCTTACTTTCAACATCTTTTCATCTGTTTTCATTAACATGTTCCATTTTCATCCCCCGTTGATCGAAAAATTTATAATTTACCGTTACCATCTTACCGTTTTATTTCGAATTATTTGATTTTTGATATCGTTGGTCGATATTAAAACGTTTGCTTGTTAAAAACGTTTTTACATATATTATATTGTTTGGCGCTAAATAGCCCCCAAATGCCGGTAAAATACAGTCAGTCAATCAATCAATCCCCCACCCTCAGTATTGTTGTAGTAGTTATGGGAATATGCACCAACAGTCATGCAATATATTCGAATGGGGTTTTCGACATTCGCTCGAAGCACTAGCATAGCCGAATATTGCTATTTTGTGCAGTTTTGTTTTCTTCTTCTAAAATTACATAATAATTTATTAATTATATCAAAATGATGTCCATATTGATTTAGATTTCAAGCATGCCAGCAAAAAAACTCACATTATTTTTATGAATTCTTGTATCACTTATTTGGCTCATAATATTCCATCACGTATCGGGAATCGCAATCGGTCTTTCTGAACTAAAAGCCCCTATAACCTCAGATTGCCCAAATCTACAAACCTCGGAAACGGTGAATATCGTGTATGAATCCAGCGTGGATATAATAAAACTATAAGATGTTTACCCGTTTCCACTTCTAGTTTGGTGCAAAGTCACTTTTCAGGTGCAGTCTTTGTGTCTGTTTGATTTAGACAACACCTACAATTCAAAATACCCAGGCCTGAATAACTGTTAAATCTGCTGAATAATAATTAATTTTAATAATAAAACTGCGTTGACCATTCATATACATGTTCATATAAAATAAAATACACAAAAATATCTTACCTTGTAATGTCAGTTACTCCTTTTAAAAGACGTAGTGTTTGAGATGGATTTTTAACATCCCGGAAATGGGCGAAGTAATGAACGATGTAATAAAATGAAGTGTTAAGAGAGATCATGACAACCAGGGCAGTACATATATAAAGTAAATGTTATAAACAATTTTCCGGCCATTGTTCTGTGGGTCATCTGATTTAATGTCTTGTGATTTTTAGAAAATACCCTTTTGCGTTGAAAATGATCACATTATTGTTCAGTCGGCCTTTGGATAGTCTAAAATAACTCATTATCTGCTTATGTTACATCCTTTTTCCGGAACGATTGAAACATGAATAGGTCACTAGCTATCACGTACAATAAATTATGTAGTATATCTTCTAATGTTGAGGACTCGATTGAATAAATATTAATATCGACCTTATCTGGCGTATTTGTGTGTATTTAAGTGCAGTTTTATCTCTACCAACGACACTCTTTCTTTTTTTTAATACTTCTTTATAATATATTGAACACATTTAATTCGTTGCAGCGGGTGATAAAAATCGTTGAACCTATTCACTCGTCTCCTTAGTCCAAGCTGATTTTTCATTTTTCTTCTCTTCCTCCATACATTTATGTATGCAAACCGGTGGTGCCATAAACATGTCTATAAAGAAAATTCCAGCAACGAATATGTAACATTTCACTAAATGATTTGAGCAACATTTCATTGCTCGAATTTACATGAATCACTTCAATTCGTGTTCATACCAAATGTTTTGCCATATTCACTGATCTTAATGTGAGCTCTATCTCATTTAAGGTTGAAATGATAACACTCGCCTGGCGATTGTGGGATTTATTGTGAGATGATATGGTACGAAATAAACATAAAATAATGCAACGCGCATACTTAGAAAATAAGACAAATACAATCCAAAATTTAACCGACGCAAATACAATGTACTTGTACACACACAGAGCGGACCCGAGTGACCGAGTGGTCTAAAGCGCTGTCCGTTACGGACCACTGCCATCTCACCTCTGACTGCGTGTGTTCGAGTCTAAGATTCGGCAAATGTAGTTATGCGAGAAAGCTTGCTAGTAGGTTCTCGTGGGTCAGTGGTTCTTTCCGGGGGTTATCCGGCTTCTTCCTCCACCATTAATACTGGCCGCAATGTATAGCCTATATTCTTCTCAAAAATGGCGTTAAACCATAAAAAAAAAAAAAAAAAAAAAAACAGCACACACACGGGCATTTATAATTTTATCACAGAAAAAGAAGTTTAGTTGAGAATTTTTGAATGAAAAAGATTAAATTATTTTACTTTTGCGGATGGGGTACTTGATAAACAGGGTAATTAAATGGATGCATTCAGTTCGGCAATATTGGCAAGATTGTTTATTCCTTATAATATTACTAAACCTCCCCGTTTGTGTGTACCCTCCACCACCGATTTCAATAACGGGAATCTTTATTGGGATAAAAAGTCTACAGAACGTAGTCAATTCATTCATTGATTTAATGTTTCTAACTACACAACCGCTCCGGTGGCCTAGTGGTTAGAGCGTCCGCCGCGGAAGCGGGAGGTCGTGGGTTCCAATGACTTACAAAAATCGTACTAACAGCTGCCTTGCTTGACGCTCAGCATTATGATGTTAGTGTTAGGACTGGTCGGCCTGGTGTCAGGATAATGAGACTGGGTGTGTGGCATGTATGTGGCATGATGCCCCAGTGCTAGACATCACTATAAACTGCCTCACTGCAGACATCGTAGCGATATGACTGAAAAATTGTTAAAGCTACGTTAAAAATCCTTATCAAACAAACAAACAAATTTCTAACATCACTGACTAGGATAGCCCTAATACTGGCATATACTTGCGAATTTCTTGCTTAACAGAATTTCTTTGTTACACGGGTACAGATTGCATACATTATAGGTTAGTTATTATACTCAGACAACATATCGATGTGGGTTCATCCAATTCGGTAAATACCGTATAATTTCGTAAATTACCATCGCGTTGAGACTTAGTTATATTTGATTCGACATTCTAACTATCAGAAGCAGACGACGAAGTATATGCTTCTAAGTACGTACATGAGTAGTCGTACAAACAGCCCTTCACGGAACATCGACTTCTCGAAGAACTGGAAATGACTGGCAAGAAGTTTAGTCTTTTACACTGAAAGATTCTTTTTCGAATCAACCGCGCAGACGATAAAGATTCCCCTGGACAGAATTAGGTTTGGAATTATAAATCAAAAAATAAATTTGTATGCATCTTATATCAAATTTGTGCTTTTTGTTATGTTATATTTTAATCTGGAAGAGTTTTAAAAAAATGGAGAGGTTTATTCAGACTATAGTAGTGCAAATACTCGACCAGAAGAGCTAACAAGAGGCCGAAGTGGTCTTAACATTGCTCATCTAGTTGACAACTGCATCCAAGCTTAATGCACGAGAATTTTTCAAGAAATCCATACCAGTAGAATTATTTCAACAGAAATTCCATCCAATGTTGATGATTGTATGCGTTATGAGAACATCGCCGTATTTAAACAAACTTTATGTCACATCTGCATCATTTGTTTAAAATTTGAGGGTCACTATTCGAGGATGATTTCTTAAAAAGTTGTTTAAATTCTGTAGACAGGTACGAGAGAGGCCTTTTCTTCAAAGCCCGTGTCCTAAATTAAGAATACATGCTTGGTTCTTTATGACACAAAAGGAGGATACTGACTTCAGTTTCGCCACACTCGTCCTATAGTAAAGTAACCCATGTTCTTCCACCAGTTGTATCTGAAACGATTAAAGAAATAAGTACAAAGCCTTCTCATGAAAGGCACAGGAGTAGAGGATGTTCAATGACCAATCTTCAGATTTATACTCCCGGATTTTTATGGTTCACAAGAAAGAAAAAACATTCTAATAATTATGGACCTTCCCTCCTGAGGTTTCCGCAGGATGAACATTTAAAATTGGCGACCACATCCCCAGTGCACATCTGATTTCTAAAATGGCAGTCACAGTTGTCATCTTGAAAATTCTCTGTACTTCTCATATATCGTTGGTTAAATCAGTATTGCATCGTCATACGATTGTTTTATGTCTTTTTGGTTTGAAATTACATTAGTGGAACTGTTATGTCCATTATGTCCGCCACATCAGCAATTATAAAAATTATGTTATCTCTTTTTACGATACAAACGTTACCCGATCATGGTTTCTATAATGACCTTAGTCCTGTTGAAACTATATTTATGATTACTTATCTTAGATGGCTTGTATGCATTAATTCAACTTGTCCGTTCAGCTACACACACACACACACACACACACACACACACACACACACACACACACACACATATATATATATATATATATATATATATATATATATATATATATATATTCTTCAAAATAAACGATATCTAAGCGTTACGAAACATAGGCTTGACTCTTTATCATCTGTATTATATATTCTGAAACAATAATATGCTTGCAAGGTTAGCAAGAAGAATACATTGTCATTTTCACATGCCTCTATAACTAAAGATTCCATCCATAACGTGGGAAATCTTCTCGATAACACTATTATGTATTGTGATGATAAAGCATTAATTTACTTTACACCTGCTATGATCAGACCACGGTCAGAACTCGTGATAATCATATTTCTCACTGCATACATTTTGGGCATACAGCTGTGAGTAAATTTAGCTCAGTGTTTTAAATAACACGACAAACAATAAACATTGTCGAGGACCAATGTTCACGGTAACGTAACCGTACTCCATATTGTTGATAAATTATGCATCGATATTGAGTAATCGAACAGTTCTATGACAATAGATTCGTCTCCATTAATAAGAATCGCCTCAGTCCATAAGCAATATATCGCTGTGTTGTCAATACATTTAAAATTAATGTTGAGTTGGCGAATTTGGTTTTCTGTACATACACGATGTACTGGTGGTCCATTTTAGAAACCGCTAGAATTAGCAGTACGTAATTTAAGCCAGTCTTGTTGCTGTAACAACAAGGCATATACTCAAGTGTCGGAGACTGGTTCTCAATATTAATTAAACATTCAGCTCTGGTAAGTTTAGGATTGGTGCAATCTTCACTTAAGGCATTTAACAGCTCATTCCTGAGATGAACCCCATGGGACGTTAGAAGTTTGCTTTTTCTTTGTAAAGTCTGTCCAGGGACTGGCTATATAGAAATTTAAATTTAAATCGAATTTCCTGTAAAACAATATTAACCTAAAGAACGACCGAATCTTTTTCTTGGTTTCGGATCTAAAATTGTTACTGATCGCTACAAAGTAACATGTGCTGCATTAAAAATAACCAGAATTTGCTATAGTTTGCATGTTTAGTTGTGAGGTCATTCTTGATTAATATCATGACATGCCTTCCCATATATGCTTTTGTGCAAGCAAATCGTCAAGTAAAACTATCTATATTTTCCATGTCATTCAACTTTCGCAAAAGACGAGTTCATGACACACCGGCGATGATCAAACTGAACATCATAACTTTACTGGTGTAGAACGTTTGGGAACGTAAATGCTCGTATAAGAGGGCACTGTCTTTTTCGGAAACCATCAGTATCATTTGGTGAGGTCTGTTTTTGAAATGCACACTAGTTTTAACCAGCTCACAAAAATCTAGGCACAAATGATGTTTCCGTTAACATTCTGACCAATAATACATGTGTAAGTACGGCGTGTTTGATGATACAATCAGTTCCCGGTGTCAAAATTTGATTTATTTCCTCTCTGACTCCCGTCTATAAACTGGTATTGTCTAGTCCAAAATTCTAATTGTTTCTAATTATCTAAAATTATTTAATGTTCCCAGTCTGTCTGTAGATGCATCAGAATACTAACTCGCAATTTACGTAATTTCCCGTTACCTCTGGACACACTCTGCCCTTTTGTATTCCACAACAGTTTGGCACCCTATTATAATTATTTCACTATGATCTACATTGGGTTTCTCATTGGATGTCCACAGTCCATACAACGTTGACATCCCCCCCTTGTTAATTCATTTGTTCACACCTTCCCATGATATGAGAGTACAAAACATATTAATGAGTTCAAGACATCGAAGCATCCAAGCCTTACGTTCGCCTTATGAACGTTTTACAGTAAGAGAGTACTGACATTAGTCAAACACTTTGAGCAGGACAACATAAACAAGTGGTCGCGACAGCCGCTACCATTGACTCTAGTCTCCGATTCAAAATTATGGTAGTTTTGTTTCCAAAGCACCTTCTAAACAATCTGTTCATTCGCTTTGGAGCTTTCGATCAATATCGTTCGAGCTTCATCATTTCGTCATGTACAAGATAGCTATCGCCCGAGATGGCCAGACGTTGTACAACCTATCCTTTGAACGTTGGCCAATAGTTGTTTCAGATCTTACTTTGACACTGTCTGAAGCCATATGACAGTTAGGTATCAATATTATCTATAGTATTTTGTAAGATGATTTTGTAGAAGGACACTATTTTTGTGGATATCAACATCATATCCAAAGCAATCGTTGAATATGCAATGGGTGTTGATTTGGTCTTGTGAATATTTTACACGATAAAAGAATGTACCTGCAGATGGTGTTTACGATCGGATTAGAATGAATTGAAATGTTCTACCAATCAAACAAATAAAATTCAGTACGGACGTGTGGTCTATCTTTAGACGCTGCTCTTTCTATCTATTAATGTTTCCTTCACGGACTAGCTTTTCCCATGCAAAGCGGTACACTCACCAGTCTTGGCACCAACCGTTTACTTTGCAACTACCACCATTCGACAATCTACTATTTCATGACTGACTGAAATCCTGGTGCATTTACACATAGGCAGAAAATGTGTGATAGACAACCGTCATTATTTTGAAAATGGTCTAAAGCCAAGAATTGATCGAAGATATCTCTCGAGTTAAGATTTTGAAGGACACAAAAGAATGGGATGAACAGAACTAGAGAAAAAGAGCATGAAAGTTACCAAACCTTTCTCAAATGTAAACAGGAGCAGCAGTACAGCAATAACAACGAGAGGGATGAGACGAGATGGAAGAATGGAAGATGGAGATCCGGGCGTGTTGGACATTATATCAAACATTATAGTTTGGCTAGTATATCAAAACGTGCTTTGGATAGCGAAGAAACGTTGGAGAGTATATGAAAACATTTTTCCTGGATAACATTGTAAGATGTAAGCATTGCATTTCCCATCGAGACCTGTAACTTTTTAAATTTTGGAAATGATCAATAATAGTCTTCAATGATTATAACTTGTAGCGATTATCTTTATACATGATATATTCTATTTTAAGTAATTATGAACACAAAATTGCATAGGATCTACAAATAGATTCTTACGTACGTGTTAGCAGTTACTAATAATACAATTATTAGTAAATATGAAAACAATTTTCGGACTTTTCCATTAGACACAACGGTCGGGTGGCATTATTGAAGAATTAAAAAATATATTATTTTGTTTTTGCACTATAAGCCTGATTATTCTTTATCTGCCTGGAAGCACGCTATACGTGCACTTTTACATATCAGGCGTCAGTAACAGTGACACTTCCGGACGGACAATGGCTTTTTAGTAAGAATGGAAAATGATGTCTGCTGTCCTTTATTGAAGTAATATTACTTAAAGATAAAAATTGCAAAGCGCAATTGCAAATATATAGAGAGTGGCTTTCAAAGGATAAATCAAATTTCTTCTCTTTCCTGTATTTGTATTTGTAACATGTTATAGTTTCTGTTTCACAAAGAACGAGCAAGCTTTGTCATGTTTTCGTTTCCGGAGGTTCAGATTCGTAACATTTAAACGTTTCAATCTCGATCATGCATTACCGTAATAATTTGACACAAATGGTATGTAACCTGTTGATGCAATCACACGACAAAAATCCTATAGAACGGAACTCTCACTCTCTCTCTCTCTCTCTCTCTCTCTCTCTCTCTCTCTCTCTCTCTCTCTAACTCTCTCTCTCTCTCTCTCTCTCTCTCTCTCTCTCTCTCTCTCTCTCTCTCTCTCTCTCTCTCATACGATCGATCGATGCAAGGTTGTTATGATTTACTTAACATTTACTGTGCCTACAATGTTCTCTTCAGCAGATTTAACACACTGATCGTATCATCAATGATTAATAAATGCTGAATCATGTATATTATACACGTTGCATCGAGGAGTTTGGACATTAAAGACAAGAAAATTTGAAACGTCTTTCAAAACTAACAAGGGAACCGTTTGATATATTTCTCAAGTGTGTTAGTTGCCATATGTGAATAATAATAATAATAATAATAATAATAATAATAATAATAATAATAATAATGTACCTTGTCCACATTTATAGTTACTCTTTCTGGAAATGGATCACTTCTCGTGACATTATGACTTATAGACTCTTTCATCGTATTTAGTCTGTTCGACATTCAGTCATGCCGAGCAATTGAAAGAGGTATTGCAAAGAACTTCAGCATAAATACAGCATCCAATTCGACTGCTGTGTGGCTTCAAACACTATTTCATTAGACGTAAAGAATTCAGTTGTTTCAGCAAAAGCAATATGTTGTCAAAGTATTTTGTCGATTCTTCTCTAAGCATTAATCTTAAATTGCAAGATAAATTTACAGGAGATTTCCTAACATATATCGCGCAATAAAACCTCTAATGAATTCAATTTCGCACGATCTACATATTGGATTTAGCTGTAGTGTAATGATTTTAAAAGAGCCAAACAAAACTATATGTAGTCTATTGGCATGCACTTTTGTGATGTAGTTCCAGCTCGTTTGAAATGAAACGCACAGATGTAACAAAGTTTCTAGATGTAACTGTCTAAATGAAAGAATTGAGGCAAGATGTTTGGATATTAATCATTTCTCAAGGACAAAATAAACTTCGCAACTATTTCATTGTCATTTATTAGCTCATATAAATAATGAATGCTACAACAATACAATCTGTATTATAAATTTTGTTTAATTCAGCCTTTGAGTCATAATCTTTCTGTTTTATTGTCCACCCTCAATAATTGTATCGTGGGAAGTCTTATGAATGACATATATAAACACGTTCTCATTTACATTATGGTGCATCATAAAATTATATATTCACATTTAATGTTTACGATACTCCATGCATTTGATTTATTTAACTTCTATTGATCAAGTTATTATATTACTTCTGTGTTGTTATTCTGGTCTCATAGTTTGCATATTGCAAGTTCAAGTAGCAAACGGATATTGTTTTATTTGTCAGTAGTTTTGTATAAATGTGCACCTAACTAATTTACATACAGCTAGAAAAGTTTTTTTTTTTAAAAAAAACTAACTTTACGGTAAGTACATATTTTATAATTGATGAGAAAGGATAATAAAAGAATATTGAACATTTCCGAATCAACAAATGGTACTATCTATAACATCTAAAACGTTTGTCTGATGTCATTAACTTTCAATCTCAAACTCCATGTTACCACTTGTATCTCTCAGTGGATATGATGAGCAAAGAGCACGTTGTACAGAAGGTTTCCTTCTGTCAGTTGAGATGATAGTAAATACCTTCTTAGACAATCACTCAAAAAATTTGACCTAGGTTTGCTATAGTTTGAGCCTGTTGCACGCATTCATGACAGATGAGAATGCATTTAGGAAAATATACTGATAGATCTATCAACTGGCCATGCTGCCTGACATCAATAATGCGCAGGTTGTATTAAAATTCACACTAATATTGGTATGAATGTCTTTAACTCCCGATATTGAATTCGACAGCTCGATGATTGCTATCATGGACCAGACAAATAAAGAGAAGGGAAATGCAAACAACCAACTACGTCAAACCGATTACGGACCATGTAATTGATATTTTAAGTTACAGTGGTCAGCTGAGTATTTCTGTCCCCAACAGCATTATCAATACCCTTTGGTTTGGTAACACGTGTGACTCAACAGATCGCGCGGAAATGACGTTATCAATAATTACTGAAGGGACACTAATTTCCTGTTCATTTTTCTTGAAGAAAGAATATCGTCTCCCTTAATGACTTGTGTGAAATCAAGTATATGATTTATTCTTTCAGTTCAATGGTTAAACAATCAATGACTAAATTTGTTATTTCTCGTTCGTTGAAGCCCAAACCCGTCACACGAACACAAGCCCACTGACTACTTCTATACAAAACATTAGGTATAATGCTAACCTAAGACGCAAAACAGATTCCAGAGTTCAACATTTCAGAAGAAATGGAAGTTTATTTCATGACAATTATCACGTATTCTCATTATGACCTAAATTGAAATCAATGATTCTTGCTCTGGAAATGAAATAACAATAAATAATTAAAGACAATATATTTATCAAAACTGCAACTGTATCTGAATCACGGTCAGAAACTAGACACGATATTTCTATTATAAGGTCAGGTCAAACATAACTTAATTTCTGGAAAAATATCAAATACAGTAAACAAAGTTGCATTACAATAGCATGTAATGGAATTAAAATTTTAAAACTGACAAACAAATAATTTAATTAAATATACATAGCAGATGACATCGACGAAGAAATCCTCAGGAATTTAACATCTTTTAACATAATCGAATATAGCAAATAACATAATTTATTTTGTGCCTTAAAGGTTATTTCTAGGCTTATCTAGCCTGGAGATATTTGAGCTACGCAAGAATGTTTTGCAAGATTATAGTTTCAAATGGACCATCTTAATAAAATTTGGCAACCTGACTTTCAAAAACACGTGCTCAGCTAAAGTACGAAGTCAGCTGGGTGATCTTGTATAGTTAAACAATGGTTTCGTTTGTTTGGAATTGTGACTGTACCAAGTTAGACTTATGAAAACTTTAAATCAATTTTGAGTCTTAGCACTTTTTTTACTGACTTAGAGAAGGTATATGCTAATTAAACTTCGGTCAGTTTGGTTGGACGGTAGTTCTTATTGATGTTGACTTTCATAGCAGCTACATCTGTAAGTAAGAGAAAAACAAGGCTAGAATAGAAAACTTTTACTAAAGGAGATGAGACAACATCCTGGTGTTGGTTTCTGGTGAATCGATATCCAAAGCAATATTCCACTAGAGCTGATCAACACGATTCATGGGAAACTTACACAGAACGTCCCTTAGATCGCAACTTAAATGACACATCAGCATATATAGCATAAGTAAGAAAGCTGTAGATAAAAAAGATATGTATTGGAGTGTTTGCTGCAAATGTCAGAACCGGACAAAATATGTTTTGAAATCGCTGAAATATTATTTTGGGTGGGGTGTACAATTATTCACGTGTCAGACCATCTCTAGCAAACAATTTCCTTTTCACCATCGAGTTTGTATTTATGTAGGTACTCTTCACGGTTTAAAGTCAAAGAGATACAATTATAAGGCATCCTGTAAAGATGATAATGACAAGTACTTTTGCTTTCTTAATTGGCGCTTGCGTTATTACTCTTCTTATCTTGTATCCTAATGTAAAGCATGAGAGAACCTCAACAGAACAATTAGTTCCAAAGTCACTGACAGTTTCAAATAAATCCTGGAAAATATTATGGTCATAATATATCTGGAAAAGAGAACTGTATACAACATAATCCTGTGAACACGAATCTGGCAGATTTCAACGGATCTCCATGGGACTTTGACCATACTGAGGCCCATGTTTGAACATGTGTATATTTGTCAAATTATTTTCCTCTTACAATATTTTATAGACTTAGTGATCTTTGAGTCTAGCAGCTGAATGTTCAATATGTCAGTCTTCTGATTGCAACTACATCCAAGGGTTTTGAACTTTCACTGCAAAGCTTGTTATATGTCGATGTCCTGGTTCGGTTATAATTTAGAAATATCTTTTGTTAATTCAACATTGAAAAGAAAAACAATATAATGAATAATATCAGTTTTACGCGTGATGCTGTATTATATAAATTCATAATGTGTACATATTTATGTTAATTGAACTGTTTTCAAACTTTTCAGATCAGATAATGTTTCTAAAATAAATCTTATATCGTGCAAATACATGTATTTTGATCATTGTTTAAAATCTTATGTGGCATGTAAATGTACTTTTTTTTTACAACAGCTGTCTCAAAAGACAAATTCTCCACAATCAGTATATAATGGCTTCAGGAATCGCCTAACAATCTAAGAACCTGATAATGCCGCTATTTGTAAAAGTTGAACTGACGCCACACTAGTAAACACGAAGTCTCTCTCTCTCTCTCTCTCTCTCTCTCTCTCTCTCTCTCTCTCTCTCTATATATATATATATATATATATATATATATATATATCAATATACAATAGTAAAATTGCCAATAAATATATTACAATTAGATGGATTATAATAATTATCATGTATAATGCTTGACTATCATACAGTTTCAAAGGAATCTTCACTCATAGACAAGTATGTTCTAAGTCAACACAGGAATATACCGCCTTGAAAATGACAATTGTTTATATTTTAATAATAAATACAAATGACTCCGATTCGTTGCGTTCAGCTACTATGACAATAATGAAGCCTATTTTGAATTAATACACTCTGACGAGTTCTATTTTATTTAGAAATGCCTGACTTTTTCCTACATGAAATATCCCTATAGTTGTAATCGCATTCGTAAGCTCGAATATGGAGCAAATTTATGTGTACCTTGTAACAGTACTTTCCCAAAAAATGACTTCGAAAGACAACAAAAACTTCGTTTGATCCGCTTGGAAAGATAAAGAGGTTCCTACGATTATATGGCTAGAGTGGCGATACCACACTTATCATCGCTATCATGAAATACATTTGTCATTACCTCATCAATAAATATAAAAGAAAGGAAAGATGTCAAAAAGATAGATTATGCAAAAGACGTGAGATTCCAGCGTTGGTATGTGTAACATATGTTTAATTGTATAATCTGGAAAGACTGAACTTGAAATAATGTAAGCCCGGACTTCAACATTCTACCACCTAAAAGTGAGAACGCGTGGAAACTCTTTCAGTTTCGGTCGGTCCTGAAATGAATGTGGTTTAATCAGATAATTTTAGAGTTTCGAAAGATACGGTGAACAATAAGTAATGTGCTATATTGCTATGCAGAAGGGCATTTCTCTAACGTCACAAGCCATTGTATCAGCCTATCTTATAAAAAAACTGCATACATATTGGTTGATAACACTTTCCTTACATGTGACTGGAATTGCTTCTCATTATCACTGTTAAGTTCTTCTAAAACGGCTAATTCTTTTGCGCATCATTTTTAGCAGTGCAACATCCATCACATACATAACGTCTTTGAAAAGAAGCTACTGACATTATAAGGTAAGTGAGTTTGTTTAGGTTATATTGTAATTGTACGTGTTTGTTACATAAATGGTCATTACACTTTCACTGTTCTAGTTAACTATTGTTTAGCGCACTTACAAGTTACTTGCTCAGGCCCGGAGAATGAGCTTGGTGTGTTGAATGGATCAATCAATAACTAAGTATCCATACTTGAATAATAACTTAGCATCAACTGAAAATAAAATACTATATTGCAGTTTTACAATATCCATGCTAGTATTTTCTATTTGATACGCATTCGGGTTATACACTGTTTTAGACGTTTCTGGAATCTTGGACACCAATGGGATTTTAGTTTGGACAGGCCCGAGTGTATCCGAGTTGCAATCTCCGATACACGATACAAGCTATTGTGTCCAGTACGTGATGTTTGAGGGTCCTAATAATACAAGATTCGTTGTTTACATGCTTGAATCGAAAATTCAAAGTAATAATGAATTTCATCAGAAGAAACAAAACTTAATCAAGCTGTAATATATGATAGTGTTAGTGCCCTATCGTCCAATAATGCTGTGGGTATGAGTTCGACGAAAATCATTCAAATAAGATGAAGTTAACTTTAATTTGAATACCACCTGGGAATATTTAATTCTTAACAAAATAGATTGAAGCAAATCTTAAAATAGCAGCAAATACAAAATATAACGGGATTTATTTATATTCAGTTGTGCTGTTGAATTTACATGCTATATTTGTCTTTCGAAAAATTAAATCTCTCCATTATTTGTTTCAGTTGAATGCTTTTTAGAATATTAGGTGAATGTTGCCATTTAAATGTTCAGAAGTTAAAGAAAGGATTTTTCTGAATAAGGGCCATTTTCTGTCCCCGTTCTTTATGGGGAAAAATGTCTTTTAAATATCACAACTATGTGTCTCATTGTATTATTCGATGAATAAATTACCTTATTCTGCATTAAGTATGCATATAAATTTCTTTTCCATACCTAAATACGACCTTTAAAAATGAGCTGGTTATCGGAAATAGAACATGCTACATTTGAGCAACTTGAAACTAGAAATAAGATCTAAGTGCTGTCTTGATCAGACAAGGTATTTCTTTCTTATTAACGTCTATATTATTTATTTACGAATGAACATATAGTCTATAAATAGACCATAGTCTGACTATAAGGTACCTCTAGGGGTGTGGAAGACTGTTTCATTTTAACGATAAAAACACAGTAGTGTGTTGTGTGTGTCTTATAGCCTTGAAAATATAGGATAAAAGGACATAAATACATCAAAAATATCTGTCATTTCCAGCTAAGGTAACAAACCCATGCATTCTGCGAAGAAGCGAACGTACAGGCCCCTGTTAATGCCTCCTTTGCAGTCATATTCATTAATACCAAACAATCATTTAAATAATTGTTTTATAAGTAAACATCATTCGGTAATGCTAACCAATATTTTATTGGGGGATATATTCTGTATTTTATGATTAAGTACCTTTTTGTCAACATATTTAGAATACGTTTATTTGGTTGATGTACAAATTCGGTATTCTATTTTTGTCTATAATGGATCATTTTGGAATCGTTTTTGAAATAAAACTCTATATATAGAACTTTACAATCCCGAATATAAAACAAAAACGCATATTGAAAATTTGTATCCATGACACACACAAAAAAAAAAAACCACACACACACACTCGTGCGCGCGCCACTACACCTTCCTTCTTCACAGATGTAGACGCTTTAACGATCTTTAAATTCTGTTTACTCAACTATTCGTCTTTAAACAAGTCAGTTTAAGAAGCAAGAATAAAAGTGATTTCATTCCGATTGATTTGTACATAGAATGGATTTTGGTTACGTCTATGCGGAATATAATAAATGTGTTATTTGTTATATGTCAGTTACACATCATTCATGTTTTCCATTTTTTCGTGTTTTACATTCTATGTCACCATTTTATTCCTTCAAATGGAGTTAATCATAGTTTTTGGTTGGCTGCTCAGCACAACAAATGGGGAAAAGACGCCGCCTATTCAACCATCATACTCACGATGTGTCAGTAATGTTCCATGCAAATGTGCAAGGGATATTGTGAATCACCTGACAGTAGACTGCTCCAAAATGAATCTAACGGAGATTCCGAGAATGCCAGACGATACTGTTTTCCTTTCCTTGAACGACAATGAAATATCAGGGATTGACAAAAGAACATTTTCCAATCTTCCAAATCTCTTATCGTTAGATCTGTCAAACAACTATATCCGAAAGATTGACCGTGATGGATTTCAAGGACTGAAGAACTTGCGACGTCTTGACCTCAATCACAATAATGTTCCTTTAACAACCGGAGGCTTTGAACCAGGTGTTTTCCGATGGCTGACGAACCTTTGCTATCTTAACATCCAAAATGCAGAACCAAAGGATGCCAACTCTTATCCTGATGAAACCTTTTCTGATATGTTAGCACTGACTACGTTGAAAATTGATGGCAAACATAACGCCATATTTGGAGCAGGGTTTGCAAAGCTGCAAAGTGCTTAAACTGTCAAGCATTAACTGCGTTATGAAGGTAGTATATAACAACACGTTTGCACATCTACCTTCCTTAACTGTCTTAGATATATCCCGCTGTTCCATCCATGCGATTGAACCTGGTGCATTGATTCCATTAAGACAACTCCAATATTTAGATATTTCGTACAATGTAGCTCTTAGTTTAGATGGGTTGCGAAATGCTTCATTCGGGCTCATCAATGGCCCAATATCCGTTTTGAAAGCCAAAAAACTTTATCCAAATTTCCATATGAGTGTTAAACTCAACAATGAACATTTAGAATTTTTAAATCAGACAAATATCAAGGAATTATATTTGGATGAAAACCAAATTGAGCTTCTTCACAGCAACTGCGACAATGTTTGCCCAAAATCGATGGTGAAAGTGTCTGTTATTGACAACAAATTTACATTCGGTTACTATATATTTCAGATTTACAGATGCAAAAGTTTGAAAATTTTCCATGGTGGCTATCAGCACAAAACACATATCCCATACACACAAACAACCAAGACAGAGCATGAGGATTTTCCACTTATAACTGATTTTGAAAGTTGTAAAAACGATATAAATAGAACAATATGCATTGACAAGAATGACGAGGACATTCGAGACCTCCTGTCATATAGTAACATGTCCGATGACCTTAGATCTTCAGAACAATCAAAGAGTATGCCTTCGGTAATGCGGAGCATAAGCTTACCAGAGGGTAATAGAAAAGAAGAAAACATCAATAGCAGATATGTATCTGCAAAAAGAACTGACTTTAGCGTTACAGGTATTTCTTTCAACGTTCCAACTAAGTTGGAAGAGTTTCATTTTCAATATGCAGATCTGAGATACGAGATACCCAAAATAGAATTTAGAAATAGTTCAGTCAAATTTGTAAATGTCTCAGGAAATTCCTTCTACAAATTAACAGGGCCGTTGTTGGGGATGGAAAAACTTGAAACTTTAGACGTTTCTTATAATTTATGTTCAAATGTCAGCGATCGATTTTTTGAAAATTTGAAAAATCTCAAATCACTCTTTCTTGGAGATAATGTACTTGGTCTAATTTTGATGAAAGATAGTGAGGGTAGAATATTCGGAAACTTAAGTAAGCTTAGAACATTGGTTTTGTCAAATAATCAAATAACATCACTTCCAGTCCAGCTGTTTTCAGGACTTTATAGTCTAGAACATTTGGATATACGTTGGAATTATCTTCAGACATTAAACGTCAATATGGATCGAATGAAGATCACTTACCTAAATTTAAATCGAAACCTACTGAGTTCTCTTCCACATAACATACGAATGCAACTGACTCAGAAGGCCAAATTTAACAATGTCACGATTGATTTGAGAGATAATCCATTTCAATGCGATTGTAGTTCATTGAAATTCATGAATATAAACGATATTCATATAATATATAATTCATATAATATATAATAAGCTTCATTATTATTAGTATTCATAGTGACAAGAAATATCCGAAAGCAGCCAAAGCTGCCCAAGTAGTCATCCATGCATTAATTAAATATCCCAAATAGCATCGTTAGATATTATATCAATGGACGTGTGCTTGGCACAATATGTGTAATGCAAACTTAGAAAACAGCAATTGTCGAGATTTGAAACCCCTGGTTGAATACTGGCATTCATCATATAGGTCGCATCCGATACCCAAAAACGCTATCTATCATTTCTCTAAAGAACACTCACACCCCACTAATTCCTTCTTAACGGGTGTTCATGCATCGGACTCAAACTATTGCTAATGTACGGTGATGTCGGAACACATCCTAGCATAGTGTATCGACTTCGATCATATCATATTGAAATGGCCCTTTGTTTATAAAGTTAACTCGGATAAAATAGTTTGATTATTTCCCACCCGAAACAATTATTGAACTATCTAATAGGACTTCTACAGGATATAACATTGCAAAACATTAATATCTTGACATTTTGTATTTCGTCTTAGTGGAAACTCTAAGCATGAATTGCATGTGTCATTGATCAGAAAGGGGATAGAGCCATACTACAAGGGGATAGAACAATACTACAAGGGGATAGAGCACATACTAGAAGGGGATAGAACAATATTACAAGGGGATAGAGCGATACTACATTGGTTGACACTTCCTTTGAAATTGGTCTCCGTGGCAAAAAAAAAAAAAAAAACAGCAACATACAGATGTCTGTGCCAAAACCACTCTTAATCATTAGGAAAGCCGGAATTAAGTTTGCAAAATGGAATATGTTCATGGTTTCACCAAATCGTTTTTTTAATTTAGTTTGTGATTTATAACTGCAATTTATTTCTTTTTGATTAAATGATAAACGTCACGTATGGAGCGCATGTATTTTTTAAATTTATTGGAAATTTAAAAATGTATCAATTTACTAATATGTAGATTTTTAAGTTTCTTATTTCAATCTGTTCAATTGACAAATAGAGAAAAATTAAGTTTTTAATTATATTTTGTATATATTTCTCGCCAAGGATATATATTGAAAATCGGGTCTTTCCAACTGTTTGTATTTTTCGATCGTCAAAATCATTAAAATGAAGACTGATTAGTTCGCAAATTTAGCTGCTTTGTTGAGCCATGCAATGAGATATCCACAAATCTAGAAACTTTCCGCGACGGTACATATAAGAACTCTCATTAGGAGTTCAGTACGAAGGTACAAACATAAATGTATTACAGAGACCTTTTGGATAAGAGACACGAAACTAAGAAATCTCGCTAACACTAAAAGAAGGCACACTCACAGGCAAATGACTTTAAATCCGTTACTGGTTTTAGACGAATATGTATGTATGTATGTATGTATGTATGTATGTATGTATGTATGTATGTATGTATGTATGTATGTATGTATAGTCATAAAAAGAAAAGAAGGTAGAAGAGGTAAATGTATGTTTCCCGCTTTATACCGGATATATTTCATGGTTTGGTACAAAACAAATATCTTTAACTGGTTTGTTGACAAACTTGAACTCCTCTACTTATATATATATATATATATATATATATATATATATATATATATATATATATATATATATATATATATATATATTAAACGTAGAAGAAATGTTTGATTTATTAGGGTTTGGTGTTGGATTTGCCAGTGCATATTATATAATGTTTGTCTTGTCAACTTTCACTAGCTGATATATTTTTCAATTTAGCACTTTCTAATATGAATGCTGTGGACATATATAATTATATGGGAAAACAATATTTTACTAATCATTTTTATATTATTTATAGCAATGTAATTTAGCAATGTCCTTCATGTGTGATGTGCTGTTGCATATGCATGATATATGTTTTAAGAATGACTAATTTCATCATTAACTTGGATGTTTCTTTAAAAGAATACGGCTGATTGTTATTCTTCTCAACATGTAGAAGAAAATGTATATCTAACTATAAATAATTATCACCTTAAGCTAATTTTAATATTATTTCTCAAATTCAAACTCTTCCATGTGATACTTGAAGACCACGTGTCTCCACACCATAGTCAGGTATATGTACATGTTGCTCGCGCAATAGATTGACTAAGTAATAGCTTCCGTCCCCTCAGGACGTTTACCTCTTTTCAAAATCTACACTTTCCCAGAGAAAAGATCTTTACAATGCGCGCCGTTTACTTACTCCAGTCACGAAAAAGAAGCAATGCTTTTGTATTTTGCCTATGTTTGGAGATTCAGATTTGGCATATACCAAGAATCAATTCTGAACTGAGCCTTAAAATTAACGTAGCTAGGAGGGAAAAATATGGACCTGAAAGAGGACGGTATAAAAAGTAAAACTTAATGTAAAGTGTATATCTTTTTAAATTTTGTATGCAAATTAAATTTCAAATTAGTTTTTTTGGAAATATATTTTTCTGCACCATATGTTGGACACTGAACTACTACCAAGATATGTAAAATGAACTACTGAGACAGGCAGTAAACATAGTAGGTAATATGTTCTAACTGCATTATTTTCTATATCATTCCAAGCACTTTTCAGCCATTAGATCTAACTAAGAATAAGCAACCGTGCCTGTTATTACAAATATACAATGATATGTTATGTATATTTTACATGTCCATTTGTACATTATTTAGGCAAAGGTTTTGTATGTCCCTGATTGTTTGTACGTTTGTGATCTATAAATAAACTGTTTACTGATATTCGCATATAGGTCTATTCTTATTGACAAACTTATAATGTTCGGGAAGCGAACTTGTGATCCACATCATAGGTATTTTATTGCGTCTCAGGTCGAATGTAATGAGTTTAAAAGAATGATATAAACATAATTATTCGTACCTGTTTTTAATGTCAGGCTTTAGAAATTTTGATCAGATTGTTTAGCTGTGTTCAGATATGATTTCAAACAAATCGTTTAAGAAATATTCAGAGATAATTCATGACTATTGGTAGATAAACAAATTTAAAAAACAGTCTATGCTTTTGGACTATTGCTGTCTGATTATTTGGGTTTAAAATTGAAGTATATTACGTTCCTCTTAAATTTCCACATTGTAACTTAACGAAATGCAAAACGCGAGATGTAAAAAGAGTTCAGCATGCTACAGCTTCGAAAAAAGATAATGAAAGTTCAAAACAAAGGAGAAAGAGAGAGTAGAGAAATACAGTTGCAGAGACAAAAAGAAGAAAGCAAATTGCAGAGAAAAGATAGGGAGTTGATGAGAGAGAGAGAGAGAGAGAGAGAGAGAGAGAGAGAGAGAGAGAGAGAGAGAGAGAATACGGATTAAATGAATTGAAACTGTTAGGCTAACCACGCTCCTGCTCCACTCCACCCCTTCTGTACACACGTTTGAGGGTTGATAATATTAGCAGAAAACGTAAGCTACTTCCCCTTTATCAAGATAGTAGAAGTAGATAAATAATATCTTCACATTGCGAAAAGCGAAAATTGATGATCACTTGAAATGGTCAAGAGAGAGTACAAAGTGTACTTGTTGGCTGAGCTCGTGATATTTACATTTCACTGTCAGTAAAGGAGAACGCTGATTATGATGTGGTTAAGATATATTGAAGGGTTATGAATTGGTACCTGAGACTTCTCTACAAAAGTTAAGGAATTGTTTAAAAGAAACTGGATGCACCAATATCAACTTTGCAACTGAAAAAATACCTAGTTTGTGTTCAGCCATAATTGCTCGTGAATGTTACTGTAACCTCCGACAGTTAATATTAATTGACGAATTCAAAAGCTGTATCCATAGTTCTATCACGACCTATTTTGGTGAGGAAAGCGTGGAACCGTTTGAAAACACTGATCGTACTTCAAAGTTTTACTTGTCAATATATCTTCTTTTCATCAGGCGTCTAGTTTTTAATTTTAAACTGAACATGTCTTATCTAGAATTGCAACGCTTTGGGTTGGACTTCCATTTTCAAACTTTCCTACCACTCCTGAGTAAATTGATAAACATTTTCAACCTTTCATGATACTTTAGGATAAGTTCGCCGATTTCACTTGGGACTTTTTTAAAAACAAGATTGTCAGAAATTAGGGAATTCAAATTTTAAAAACGCAGAATTACTGTATTGTGTGCACAAATTGTGTAATATCACATTACATATTTCCATAGATACAAACTAATCCTTTTAAAATCCAAATGATCTGAAGAAAAAGTAACAGAACTCGAAAATCGAAAACGAGCTATAACAGACACATTCTAGTGTAAAGTAAAAGCCCAAACTGGAATACTTCTCTAAAACAATGGTTATATCGTATTCTAAAACGAAGTTGAAGCATAGAAAGGGGAAATAGCGTAATTGTGTTTATATCACATTACCCTGATAAAAACCAACCATTTTTCTCTAAGGATAATATTTTTAAAAATGTTTACTTCTTAAATTACGCAGTCCTATTTGGACCTTGACAACAACCAATCATTTTAAAATATGAAAGAACCTGGTGCTACCAACCTCGAATAAGGGTTAAGATCTGGGTCAAAATTTGGTCTTTGTAAAAGAATAATTCAGATTAACTGATATCCTGGAAAAATATAATTGCCGTTGAAAAAAATTACATTTCAATAGCGTGTAATGAAAAATAAAGAAAATTTAAACTGACACACAGACAATTAAATTTTAAAAAATATATACTGAATCAGATATGTTTAACTATATATATATATATATATATATATATATATATATATATATATATATATATATATATGCATATGTATATATGGATATATGGATCTACTTGAAGACAAACTATGCTTACAGCTGTTAGGGTAATCATGCAAGCAAATTAAATGGACACAGGTAAAATAATATATCCAAACTCGCGCACACATTTCAAGTTTCACTTAGCTCCAAATTCTTCTTATTCAGACTTCGCCTCTCCCATACTCATTCTTCCATGTCGTGTACCAATGTGCCCGTTCGTCAAGAGTGATTGAGCGAGTGATCCATCGCAGTGCAATATTCCGGTACTTCACGAATATTAAATCGATTCCACAGCAACCTAATTTTTAAACAAAAAACGTGTGTCATTCCAACGCTAGTTCTTCAGACGGACGACATCTCGAGCAGTACGAGTTGTGAAGATGAAGAGCATTTGCTTCTCATGCAAGTGACAGACCAGGGATTGAATATAATTTGGACAAATTATACCCTTCGAGTCTGGTAAGGTATCATTTGTATTTTTCTGTGATAATATTATAAATGCCAGTGTGTTGGTTGTGTACTGGGCATTGCATTTGTGTCGGTTATATTCTGTATTGTATTTGTCTTGTATTCTAATTATGCGTTTTGCATTGTTTTTGGTTTATTTCGAACATTCGATGTAGCAATAAATCCCACAATCGACAAACGAATGTTATCATTTCAACCCTAAATGAGAGAGCTCGCATATGCACAAGTACTGGACAAAAACAATATATGCAGGATTAGTGAAATGGAAATGGTAAATGGAATTAGTTTCAAAACTACGCAGGTTTGAAAAAAAATAATCTTTGACGATACTTTTTTCACACTGACCTTTAACCAGAAAAAAATGACACCATAATTGATAATGTATTAAGACTGAGAAAGTAGTCAATGACAAAAGATACGAGTTCGGCATCGTGATGTCCACTTTTGAACAAATGATGTCAAATTTGCTTTCTCCACATATCTGCATGAAATTCCAGGAATTGGGGTGAGTTTTTCACTTGTATTACCCTCAACTTTGAAGTAACTCATATGTAGCCCAGCAAACATGAAAGTATTAAAAGTATAATAATTTCAATTGCAGTGAAACCTTGCTTTACATTATTATTTTGCAGACATGCCTGCATTTGTGTGCATTATCAAGCAGAGTTTTTCTAGAAAAGAAATTTAACAAAATGAATATTTGACTCTTGATTTGGAACAAATGCCTTTGTATTCAAAATTTCTATGGATACTTTATCAACAAAGCAAACCACACAACTAATATAAGTCTCAGTTTTGACTATCAGAATATTTTGAAAGAAAATTGATTTTATGGAACGTGGTATGTGGCTTAGTGATCATGACCCGGTGATGGAGTGTTTGATTATAATTGACATCGTGTGGCTTACTTATTCTTTATCACCGATTGAATAAGGAATAAGGAATACGTAACCAATTACTTATTAAAAAAAGAACAAGTAACTAGATACTTATTCCTATTCAAACGTTTTCACATTCATTTGGCTATTTATTCCTTTTCTCGATTCACACAGCAAGTCAAGACATTATTTTCTCTAAATTACCACATAGGATACGTGACGGATTGATAAGTTGTGTTTTTTGTTTCTAACATAATATTTAAACATCTTGAGGAGCGTGATGTTTATCTATGTTCGAACCAGATTGCTACTGAAATGATGTTGACGAAGATAATGCCATATAGATTATGTAGTCTGGTACTCCCTTTAACGTTTACAAATTATGCATTGGGTCTAATGAAAATTATTTCGAGTAAGACTCCAACATGTACATGATTGTAAATGCTTGTAGGTTGTATGAATATTTTACGTATCGGTATGTCGTGATCAAAGATGTATTTGCAATAAGATATTTAAGTGTGAATCACATTAAGACACATCTTGGAAAAGAAGTAGATAGCGATTAAGGGCCATCCCCTGCTTGAGTATAATTCTTGTGACATATTTGTTTACATAATGCTAGTCATCCATCCATTAAAGATAGCGTATGTTGAAACAGAAAACGAAAAGAAAATACCTTGCATTTCATTTTTTAACATGATAGTTGGATAGAATAGGTGAATTATTTAAATGATTGGCATTCTATTGTATTCAGTAACAATCACCATTAAGTAAGTGGATGATCTTTTAGTAGTTTAGTTAAATAATACAACATTAAGCAAGAGCATTTCTTGATAATTATTTGTTGACGGAATACAAGGAACAGACAAAGTAGATCGCATATACAGCACTTCTACTTCATCTCAAGGGAGAAATAAGACACTATACAAGTTACGATAGATTAGTGTGGTCCGCTAGATGCTAATTCAAACGTTTATTTCGTTCGTATTATTCAGATTTTCTTGTAAGTCCTCGAAATAGTTAGCCTCCATGGTGACCGTCCAAACCACATAGGATAGCCGGTTTAATTGTTTTGTTAATAATTTATATATGGAGTTTTCAGACACTGCCAACTCTTTTTCATGGTAGTTGTCAGTCGTGGCATCTAGCCGCGATGATTCAAAGTATTATTTTATAATTTACATGCTCGTATAAATCTCACTAAAAACGCAACTATAACAAATTCACACGAGGAGTGTGTTTTGTAGCATAAAATGGTTCCATACATATTCCGGACGACACTGATTACAGTAAATTGTCTGCTTTAAACTGTTCCAAAATATGATTTTCTATCCATATATATTGCATAATCTGATCAGAGTTTTGTAACAAAAATGCATAGAAAAAGTGACTTGGAAACTGTAATTTAAACATTATATACACTCAGTTATGTTATCTGGAGCTAGATAAAACTGAGAACGTTGACTCATTATATTTAGAACGACACAATGTGTATTAAATGAGCTTGAAAATTCAATGTCCTAGGAGGACGACGTAGAAGAGGTACCACTGCTCTACCACCGAGACCACCGACCCGCGAATCCATCTCATCTTCTGATGGCACAATCAACCGCACTCAAAGTACGTACCTATGAATCGTATGGATATTATTATAGTTTTATGAAAGTTATGATTCAAAATATTATATTATTATCATCACTAAATCCAGAATGTCGTATTAATTTTGTTCCACACCTTTGACATCATTATGTATGTTTTTTTTATTAAAATTTATATTTCACTCAGCACAGTTTTAAAATGTGCAATTTCGAGAAAAGTTTAGTTTGATGTCTGTTTATTTTAATTATTTTTATTATTACGTCTGCCTGTAGCTTAAAGTTTAAAAGTGAATTCATAATGTGAGTGCAAATTTATAAATAGCTCAAGTTTTATTTCATTGTCGCAAGGAACTGGGAAATGATTGGTACAGTACAAAATTTTATTTTGGGTAATAATGGGGATTTTAATATGTTCCAATTTGTAGGATATGTAATTCCATATACATTATAGAAGACTATCCGAAATTTATAGATAATATTGCAGATTAGCCCATAAAGGTTGTAATGAGAGAGAGAGAGAGAGAGAGAGAGAGAGAGAGAGAGAGAGAGAGAGAGAGAGAGAGAGAGAGAACTATCCAATATGGCTGCATTTGCTAAGTGCAATTGATGTCACCTTCAATATGAAATTACAGATATGTTTTATAAATTGCAGTCTAATTAAACAAAAGTACAAGGCAGGTTGAAAATGATCATTGTTTAAAACTGAATGTAAGTAAAATGTGTTGATTATGGAATTAAAATTATTATAGTTTCATGAAAGTTATTATTCAGAATATTATATTATTATCATCACTAAATCCAGAAAGTCGTATTAATTTTGTTCCACATCTTTGACATCATTATGTATGGGTTTTTTAAAATATATATCTGCCTGTAGCTTAAAGTTTTAAAGTGAATTCTTCATGTGAATGCCAATTTATAAATAGCTCAAGTTTTATTTCATTGTCGCAAGGGACTGGCAAATGATTTGTACAGTACAAAATTTTATTTTGGATAATAATGGGGATTTTATTTAATATGTTCCAATTTGTAGGATATGTAAGTAATTCCATGTACATTAGAAGACTATCCGATATTTAGAGATAATATTGCAGATAAGCCCACAAAGGTTGTAATGAGAGAGAGAGAGAGAGAGAGAGAGAGAGAGAGAGAGAGAGAGAGAGAGAGAGAGAGAGAGAGAGAGAGAGAGAGAGTCCACATGAGGTACAAAATTGGTTATAACTAACCAATATGGCTGCACTTGGTAACTGGACATACAACACAATCAATTTTGCTATATGTTGTCTACATTTATTATTCAGTACTGACTTTTTAACTGTGTGACAATCGATACAAATCTTATGTTAATCTAAAATACCTCCAAAGATGACTTCATCGTGAAATTCTTTTCAAGGATTCAACGTCATGCTTTTGAGAGGCTGCACTGTAAACAGAACAGCATGTAAACAGAAGACAGTTTTCACTTCCAGATCATCAACAATGCCTTATTACTCAATGTGCACTGTCACCAAAATACACACAGAAAACAACTCTCCGAGCTCATATTTTCAAGAATACACAATTACCTTTAAATCCCTACCAAAACTGTATCAATATAACTCTTCTATCACCACCAAAATGAGAGAGGAAAAAATTGTTCTAAAATAGACTAGAACTACATTCATGGGTACTGAACTGGAAATAATTACTAAAAAGTAAGTAAGTAAGGCCATTTTATATATCATTTAAATGATCATGCTGAATTATTACTTTCTGAAGTAAAACAAAAACCTGGTAATATAATTCACAAACAAGATGTGTAAAGTCCTATAGCTGAGCATACTTTATAAACTCCCAATTATCGAACACCTATTTGTGCATTTTGTTCAGATAATTTTGTTGCTGGGATCTTTACATAATCAGAATATTTTGATTAATTCCATATACAACACATTTTACTTACATTCAGTTTTAAAGGGTAATCATTCTCAACCTGCCTTGTACTTTTGCCTAATGATAGTGCAATTTTTAAAACATATCTGTAATTTCATATTGAAGGTGGCATCAACTGTAGTTGGAATCGCATCACAATTATTACTTACTACTATTCATCATCATCATCATCATCATCATCATCATCATTATTATTATTATTATTATTATTATTATTATTATTATTATTATTATTATTATTTGTGACAGGTACAGAAGCAATATCAACTCCAAGCATGCCCATACCACTCCCACACAGGTGTGTTTTCTGCAGGATACGACCAGTTTCCATCCGCTTTGAACCATATCAGCATGCCTTGTCGGGCTATCAGTTCCCATTCAGCAAGGTTTTATGTACTGCAAATTATAAAAAAAGAAATAGGAATGTTTTCTTCTTCATGAATTCTGTATGAATGCTATTAAAATACATTCTTAAAGATGTATTGGCAAAGGGTTTCCGAGATTTATTGTCTATCAAATTGTCAGAAGGTACTAATTTCGATATTCCATAACATTAAAAATGTATGGTGCCAAAGGATTTTGAAAGCCACCGATAAAAATGTAATGTGTAACCTAGATGGAATCTTAATCTGATTCTTACAATTTGGTGTAAAAGATGCATCAAATTTAGTTCGTTTTTATACCAAAAAAAACATGCTAACGACACACCTGTCATGATATTCCAGTTTGTAGTCTTTACATCTTGTCAAAATATGCACAGGTTCATCATTTCTCTTTTACTCATTTTCTCAATTGAATTCCGATTTTAAGGCTGGATTTCCTTGATAATTACCTAACTTTGGAAAGAAAAACAAATTATGAAAATTGTAAACAAAAAATTTCTTAAAAGACAATTGTTACACTGAATTACTTTATAATTTGGTACGGTCAGTAGGTGAGTTTCTAGAGGATATATAGTCCAGTATCTAGAGTATACAAATCAGTATGTGTATTATATAGGCAGTATCTAGAGTATATAGGCCATTATCTGGAGTATATAAACCAGTATCCAGAGTATATAAGTCAGTAGAGTATGTAGGCCAGTATCTAGGGTATATAGGCCAGTATCTTGAGTATCTAGGGTATATACGTCAGTATCTGGAGTATATAAGTCATAATCTAAAGTATATTAATCAGTATCTAGAGTATATAGGCCAGTATCTAGAGTATATAAGTCAGTATCTAGAGTATATAAGTTAGTATCTAGAGTATATAAGTCAGTATCTAGAGTATATATGCCAGCATCTAGAGTATTTTGGCCAGCATCTATAGTATTTAAATCAGTATCTAGAGTATATAAGTCGATATCTACAGTATATAAGTCATTATCTAGAATATATGAGCTAGTATCTAGAGTATATAGGCCAGTATATAGAGTTCTGATTTGTATTTAGTATTCCTGGATACAAAGTATGTTCCTGGTATGAAAGACAGGACAGTTTAGTGTCATTTTTTGTAAAGTATGTTACACATAAGAATTTATGTACATTTATTTTCTGTGCATTATTTGTGTGTGTGTGTGTGTGTCTGTGTGTGTGTGTGTGAGAGAGAGAGAGAGAGAGAGAGAGAGAGAGAGAGAGAGAGAGAGAGAGAGAGAGAGAGAGAGAGAGAGAGAGAGAGAGACCCAGGGCTTTACCATGCACTAGGGAACAGTGGGAGAAGACATAATGGAAAAAATGTGAAATTGTTTTCTTTCTGATGTTGATATTTATAATTCTCTTTCAACTTCTATATTCTGACATTATTTTAGTTTTCAATTTCTTCATTTCGGATAAAATGTACATTTGAAAAGATAAACATATGATACAATGTAACTGCTATTTATGTGAGGAAGAGGGCAAATATTCCTTTTTAGTTATCACTGAGAGATTCACAAAATCATGTCATGCCATGTTACCAAGTAGCCATGCCACATTACCACAAAGTCATGCTATGCCATGTTACCAAGTAGCCATGTCACATTACCACAAAATCATGCCATGCCATGTTACCAAGTAGCCATGCCGCATTACCACAAACTCATGCCCTGCCATGTTAACAAGTCGCCATGCCACATTACTACAAAATCGTACCATGCCATGTTACCAAGTAGCCATGCCACATTACCACCAAATCATGCCATGACATGTTACCAAGTAGCCTTGAAATTAACCCTAAAATCATGCCATGCCATGTTTCCAAGTAGCCATGTCACATTACCATAACATCATGATATGCCATGTTACCAAGTAGCCATGCCACATTACCACAACATCATGCCATGCCATGTTACCAAGTAGCCATGCCATCTTACCATAAAATCATGCCATGCCATGTTACCAAGTAGCCATGTCACATTACCACAACATCATTATATGCCATGTTACCAAGTAGCCATGCCACATTACCACAACATCATGCCATGCAGTGTTACCAAGTAGCCATGCCATATTACCATAAAATCATGCCGTGCCATGTTACCAAGTAGGCATGCCCTATTATCACAAAATCACGTCCAATTCTTGCCAAACATTTTAATTGTTTTGCTGGTAATGATAAGTTACACATATATTTTGAGAATACATATACATGTATGAATATTTAGAAATTTGTGCGTTGCAACAAAATTTGGTTAATCAGTTATTTGATTATATTTTCACCTCAAAATATATTTGCATAGTCATTAAATTGAAGTTGAATATATAGTCTTTGTAAGATTGCTGTTGGAAAAAATAGTACATATACAGGATGTAAACGCATTTTAAATTTTCACTTCGAATTACGCAAGTATATTTTTAAAATTGTTTTTAAAGTTCACATTAATGCAAGTAAATGTCATAAAAGTATCACACACTTGCTTTTTGTATCAAATTCTTGATGCTTATAGTCAACCATGCTAAGTTTATTAACATCGATAATGTATGACTTGAAAACATTCATACATTATCCACACACACACACACACACACACACACACACACACACACACCATTATCCAACATAACTTGGTACAAGGAACATATGTGTACCGCTGTATGTCTGAATATACTGCGATACGTTCCATCTTATACCGAATTATTTTCAAGACCAGCAATTTAAAGTTATTGGGCAGGTGCCTGCCATTTTCGCTAAAAACACTTGCCGTTGGTCAATATATGTAAAAATATCATACTCTGAGTTTAGAAAACTGTCATCATAGTATATCCGTTATATTTTTTGAAACACAAATAATTATAGTGAGAGTAGAGATAAATTATATAAACTCAATAGTAAACACAGAACATAAATGATCAGTAGATTATAGTCGATGAATGTGTTGTGCCCATGTTTATTATTGTATAATTTGTTTTTTAAAAAACCTGCAAAATACATCTTGTTGTTATTGAAATTTGTCGATACAAATAGGAAGCGTAATATTTACAATGTACAGTATTGATATAATAAACACAGAAACCTGGAGTGAAAAGCTAAAATCCAGGTCATATATCATTAGAGAGAGCCTAAAAATCAACTAACGAGAAAATATTTTCTGGATTTGAGAAATTACATAAACTTCACGCAGAAAGCAAGGTATTGTCTAAGAATCTTATAGTGATTCTTACTGTTACGAATTAATGGTCTTGAACTAAGTACCAAAAAACTTAAAACCAACAAGTTTTGTACAATTTAACAAATAATTCTGCGCTAGAATGCAATGTGAGAATTTGAAAGGAATGTACAGTATAGTGAATTAGGTTCTAAATAATTCTAAAGATTCTATCACAAGTCCAAAAGTATAAAATGTTTCAAATGAATTCCAGTCTTGTTCCAATAGGTTTTAATGTGCCGATGTACCAATAGTATTGCTGTATCACAATTATATAATCCATAATCTCTTTGAAAAAGTCCTTAATAGTCATAAACAAAATGTTTTGGCCCAAAAGTTAATGAGCGCATTGTTATTTCAGTGAATACTTCAGATAAACTATTCCTCTTAAATGAAAATTGAACACAACCAAACCCTCTGATAAAACATTCATAAAGATTGGTATTAAGTCATGAATGACAAGCATTGACCAGAACCGTATATCAAAAGCCTAAGACACAAGAAGAAAGATAATCGGGAAATGGGTTAGAAGTTTCCTTCTGGTAATTTCCAAGGTCAAACAACCATATAAACATTTTTTAAAATATTTTATTTTTTATAAACAAAAACATGCAATCATGGAGAAAAGTTAATTATCTAAATAGGTTGTTTACAAAATGACTTTTAGATTAAACTGCAACCTAAACCCATAAATAGCACTTGCCAAGGATGTTAATATACGCAAAGCAAATACCTAAATAATGACATTTTTTCCATAATGTTTCCAAACATTTAAATTTGGCTCCAATGTCTTTCACATCATTCCATTTGGGCTCCACGTTGGTTTTTGTGACATGTTTCAAATATATGATTTAAAGGCTCGTAAATATAATTACATTTGTATCAGTCAAATTAATTTGTGAAAAAATATAAGTGTTTGATGCAAATATAATTTTCCAAATTATTTTGTCACCTAAAATGAAAACGTGCCGTTTTTTAAAGATTCGTACCAATATTGCACCAGATTTTCCTATATTTCTGACTGATTGAAACTACCAAATACTGGATATTTGGATAATAACAAGTAAATTATATTTTCAGGCTGTTTTTGAGACGATATGAGTCGAACATGTATCGCATAGTACTCAGTCAGTATACATTACTGAAAATAATATTGGACCACTTTATCCATCGATACATATTTACATTACAATTAAAACATTTGCAATTTTCTAATGATATCTGCGTCATTGTGAGTATTAGAAAAGGTGCAAAATAATAGATTGACAATCTACTGATTCTAGATACAGTTAGTCATTAAGCTTTACACTGCTACATGTTTATTTGTTACATTTCTTTGCCAATTCGATAATGAGAAACTCAGAAGTGGGAGAATTGTTTGTTTGTTTGCTTGAATTTTAACGGCGCACCAGCACTTTTAGGCTATTTAGCGCCATACAATAGGTTAGATGTTCAAAAAAAAAAAGAAAGATTTAACATCGACCAGCGATATAAAAAACCATACTAGTTAAATATAAAATGGTAAGATGTTGGTAACAGGAAAATATGAAGCTTCCCAATCAACGGGAGATGTAAATGGTGTATGTTGATAATAAGATGTTGTAAATAAGAGGTGATATTTGCATTAAAAATATTCTAGGTCATGGCATACAAGTTATAGTTTAAAATAGAGATTTACTTCCTTACTCGGTCATAAAGTGCTTAACAGCGAATGGCTCATTGCAAGAAACGCACTCTGGTGGATCTTCACCTTTCAGTATGTGGGAGTGGGTAATGTATGTATGACCGATTCTGATTCTTGCAATGTCAACCTCCTCCCTACGGATGGTTCTGTAGGAAGGAGTCCATTCTCCCAGGGTTGGTTTGATGGCATAAAGTTTGTTATTGACTGCATCATCCCATGACACTTGCCACTACTGACGTAAGTACCTTTTGATACAAGGTTTAAATTCAGTAAACGGTATTTTAAAATCCAATGGTTTTTGGGATAGAGCCATCTTAGCAGCCCGGTCAGCTTCTTCATTACCTCTAATACCAATATGGCTAGGTAGCCAACAGTATACTATATTGTAGGAGTTACTAAGCTCCGAGTTTTTGACGAGAATATTGACTAGTAATGGATTATCCAGTTTTCTATGGTGTAGCGACTGAACTACTGAGAAAGAGTCACAAAAAATAATGCTATTTAAAATGCGCTTTTGTTCAATAAATTTCAGAGCAAGGTCTATTGCTCTGATTTCCGCTGAAAATATGGACGCATCGTTTGGCAAGCGCACTTTGGTTATGTGCTTGCCACTAACGAAGGCTCCAGCAGCCTTGTTATCAACTTTTGATCCATCAATAAAAATTTTGGTGTAGTTTTTAAAATCGTTGAGGAGTTCATGATAAGAGTTCTGGAAAACGGCAAGATTTGTCTCAGATTTTCTCCAATCGTGCAATGTAAAAATCACTTTGGGTTGCTTAAGGAGCCATGGTGGTGTTTCCGAGACAAACGTGTTCTGAACTGTAGGGAGATTGATTTTGATAGTGTCAAAACTGGATGATACTCTGATGCCAAATGAAGGTATGGCGTCTGGTTTGTTTTCGTATAAAGTTTTGTATTTTTTTTGAAAAACAGCCGAAAAAGCAGGGTTCAGAGGGTTTGATCTTAACCTAAGAGCGTACTGTTTAGAAAGCATTTCTCTGCGGTGCGATAAAGGTGGTTCATTCGCTTCCGCGAGAAGGCTTTCGCATGGAGATGTGTTGAATGCTCCTAGAGCAAGTCTTATTCCCTGATGATGAATTGGGTCAAGCATTTTCTAATAAGACTTCCTTGCTGAATCATAAACAATGCATCCATAGTCTAGTATAGAACGGATAAATGTTCTATACAAATTGAGGAGGACTTTTTTTTATCAGCACCCCAGTCAGTGTGCGCAATTACTTTTAGTAAATTTAAAGCTTTTAAGCATTTAGCTTTCAAATTCTTGATGTGTGGTATTAAAGTCAGTTTTCTGTCGAAGATAATACCCAAAAATTTTGTTTCCTCAGCAACTGGAATAAGTGTCCCATCCAGCGTGAGTTTAGGGTCATCATGATGTCTTCGCAACTGACAGAAATGCATGCATACTGTTTTCGATTTAGAAAATTTAAAACCGTTATTACTGGCCCAATTGTGGATCTTATTGATATTTTGTTGAAGTTACCGTTCAATTGTATGCATGTGCTTTGATCGATAACAAATTCAAAAATCGTCTACATATAAAGTGCAGTCCACACTGGGAGTTAAACACTTGTTGATGCTATTGATTTTAATATTAAATAGCGTCACAGAAGAAATACTGCCCTGGGGAACACCCATATCTTGCTGGTGCATCTCGGAGAGGGTAGAGCCCTCTCGTACTTTGAATTCTCTGCCGGAGAGAAAATTGGAAATGAAAGAGGGCAGACGGCCTTTTAGACCTAGATCGTGCAGGTCATTTAATATCCCGTACTTCCATGTTGTATCATAGGCCTTTTCTAAATCAAAGAAGACTGCTACTAAATGTTCCTTCTTGATAAATGCATCGCGAATAAATGTTTCCAGTCTAACCAGATGATCGTTAGTACTACGACCAGAACGGAAGCCACTTTGGAAAGGAGAAATTAAATTGTTACTTTCCATGTACCATACAAGCCGAGAATTAATAATTCGTTCCATTGTTTTGCATATGCAGCTTGTCAATGCAATAGGTGGATAGCTGTTAGGATCTTCGTTATCTTTGCCTGGTTTGGGAATCGGTATCACTGTTGCTTCTTTCCAACTCTTGGGTACATTACCAGCAATCCATAAATCATTAAAGATTTTAAGAAGTAATGTCAGAGAAGATTCTAGGAGGTGTTTCAAGAACTCGTAATGTACTTCGTCAGGCCCAGCGGATGTATCATGGGCCTTGTCTAATGCCTCCCTAAGCTCCAATAAAGAATACAGCTGGTTATAATTTTCAGTGTTGTTCGATGCAAATTTTAAACGTGACTTTTCTTTTTGAGATTTTAATCTTCTAAAGGAATCTGCATAATTAGATGATGATGAGTTTTTCGAGAAACCATCGGCAAGAATATTTGCTATGTCACGTTTCGAACTAAAATTGCTATTGTTTATTTTTAGGTGTCGAATAGACTTGTGTTTTCTCTTTCCATTTATTTTTCGAATCGTATCCCAAACTTGTTTCATTGAGGAACGATAGTTTAAAGAAGAAATATTTCTTTCAGGATGCACGTTTACATTCTTTGATTGTGCGTCGAGTTTTAGCGCGGGCAATACGATATTTATTTAAATTTTCGGGCGTTGGACGATTGTTGAATGTTTCTAATGCTTCTCGGCGTTGTTTAATGGCTTCTTTGCATTCCTTGGTTACAAAAGGTTTTTGCGATCTCTTACTGTTCGTTGAGGACTTGGGAATGGATTCATCTGCAATCGAAATTAGAACGGAGGTAAAATGCTGTATAGGATTAACAGCGTTGAATACAGTATCATTATTTAGTCTAGTTTTACATAGTGTTTCAAACATAGCCCAGTCGGCCTTCTTTATATTCCATTGTAGAATTGCATCATCAATTTTAGAATTATTTTCAAGAGTGATTGGAAAGTGATCACTGCTGTGAAGGTCATCAGCGACCTTCCATTCATAGTCCAAAAGCAGTGAGGGAGAGCAAATTGTTAAATCTATGCATGTGTACGTACCCGTTCCTGGGTGTAAATATGTTGGTGAGTTAGTGTTATATAGACACAAGTCGTGTCTAGAAATGAAATCTTCTATTTTATGGCCTCTGTCGTTTATGTGATAAGTGACACTTACAGCAATGGCTTGTAAATTTGTATTTAAAGGAATGACTCTGTTAGTGGCTCTATTGTTCACAGCAATAGAGACTTCTCCTGAGGCCCTGTCAGCGTTTTCACAGTACGCGTTAAACAGGGAAAAGTTTTTTAAAGTAATTTTATCTGTCTCTTTAAGGAATGTTTCCTGTAAACATAGTAAAGCAGGATCGTGTTCATTTAAAAGCAGAAGAATATCATTGTAGTTTGCTTTAAGTCCTCGACAATTCCATTGTATGATGGTGTTCTTCATTATAATGTTATGCTGGAGATTCTGGAGCTAGGTTAGACTATTCGCGGATTAAGTATGTGTTGTTATTTGTCTGGAGGAAGTACGGGGTTATATTTAGGTTTACTAGGTTTGGAGCTACTTTGAGTACATGGAGCAGTTTCTTCTGCATCCATGCTCTCAATGTCTCCAAACCTGTTGTACAGTTTAATGGGGTCATCTGACCCCTTTTGCGGTTTATTTGTTTGTGCTTTGTGTTTCTGTCTTGGTGATTTTGGTGGTGGATTGTTATTAGATGTTGTCTGAGTTGATGTTGTGCTTTTCTGTGGCTTATAATTAGGGATATTGGCACTTGTGGTTGAATCGGGCTGATCCGTCTGTGTTTGGGCGTCCTTCGTGCTTTTTGGATTGTGTTTTACGACTGTGGAGAAGGATGGGCCAGGAAGGGATGTTTTAGCCTGGACAAATTTTCTGGCCTCTGGGTAGGGAATGTTCGAAGTAAACTTTACCCTCTGAATTTCCTTCTCCTATTTCCATGTATCACAATCTTTGGAACTGGCGTGATGTTCCTTGCCACAGTTGACACAATGCGGAGTTGCTCTACAATCAGCTTCCTGATGAGAGTGTTCGCCGCATCGGCCACGTACCTTGGCTCTGGAACATCGATCCTCGTGATGGCCGTATTTTTGACATTTATAGCATCGAAGGGGGTTTGGAATGTGGATCTCGACCTTTCCTTGTAAAAACCCAACCTTGACCACTTTGGGCACTGTCGGTTTATTAAAGGTGAGTACAAATGTGCTGGTGTCCTGCAGGGTGTTATTACGTTTAATACGTATTCTTCGCTCTGCAGTGACACCTTCATGTTTCATCCCTTCGATGATATCTGCGTCGGTGACTCCAGCCAAGTCACGACATTGTATTACGCCTTTGGACGAATTCAGTGTAGTGTGGGCGAATGAGGTCACTGGAATATCAAAGAATGTTTTCATTCTCATGATATTGTCTGTTTGCCCCTTTCGCTCACACTCTACAAGAAGGCAACCCAATTTTAGCTTTTGACACTTTTTGGTGTGCCAATCGATCCCGTAATGGTTTTCTCGATAATAAATGGAGATAAACCTGAAAGCGGTTTAGAATCATCTTTTGATTGAATAACCATGAAGCGCGGAAATGATTCCACGCCACGTGGTTTTTCATCCGAGTCAGACAGTGGTTTGGTACGTTTATTGTTTTTTTCCATGATGGCTTGATTGAAAAATTCAGCACCAGTGCTCCCCACCCACCAAGGAGCCCAACAAGGGGACACTTTTAAAGTGCCAGGGATACACAGATGCCATACTCAGTTTATAAAATTACCTTAGGTTGACCCTGAAGTCGCCAATTTCTATGGGTCAGTAAAATTACCCCCCCCCCCGATTGACCCGTTAAGCCACCTCCTTCTAGGAAGTCTTCTAAGATTTGGGAAAGGGAAAGATATAGTAATAGAATATAGGGGCAACGGTGGTATCAAAGGAGATACAAGGAGAAAGTAAAAGGAGGTGAGAGAGTTAATAAAGACTTCCTAGGGCTCGGCGTGACCAGCCGATTTGTCGAGACCGGGCCCATCTCGACCACCCGTCTAAGAGAAGTAGAGGCCAAAGTAGTATGTTGCAACTACCAGGATCCTTTCCTCCCCCGACACGGGATGCAACCCACGGCAAACAGGTTGCCTCTACTTAGTCGCCTTTTACGACACGTGGCGAGGCACGTCGGGCCAATTCTACAACCCCGAACCCGCAGGGGGAGAAGTGTCAGAAGACGAGAGAGACAACTACAAATTGTTCTGTACTATCTAACGAGCGAATAGTACCAACTATTTTATTTTATGCTTGCTTTAATTCATATCAATACGCAATATGCAATTGTATTCCAATACAAACTCATTCTGAGTCCTGGTAATGTGCAGCAAACAGATTCCATAAATTAATTCCCTTGTAATTTAATCAGTGTCATTTTCAAAAGCAGGGAAAGTAATTCTATTTCATTTGTTCATGACCAGTCAAACATTGCTTTTGTCATTTTTTCATAGCAGTTATGAAAAGGAAGGCGTGGGATTGTGTGATAGGCAGTAATAGTGGATGAAGAGTACTTAAGCAATTTCCAATGAGTTATGGTTCATTTGAGAAGCAAATGTGCATATGTTAGTGCAGAAGATTTCACAATATGTATTTTTCTTTTAGTATTTTCAAATCAGTGGTTAAGAAACTCATGTCGCAACCCAAATCAGGGGCATGGGGGTCTTGCGGTCCTATTAGTGGGCAATTTAGGATCGCAGCATGAAAGGTTGGGAAACACTGCTTTAAATGAATCTAATATTTACCTACACAGTAGACTTTGGAAGTAACAAAGTCCAGACATGAAGATTTTTGTTAAATAGGAGATGTCGATACCGACATTTAACTTACCGGATATTGAAAAAGATATGTATTCATCGTCTTTGCGTAATCAGGTCATGCTGCAATTGAAATATAATGCAACTTCAAAATTTCAATGGTAGAATGTTACATTGCTTACAGAGTATTGAGGTACATATGCTTTGAATTAAGGCTTTTTTATACCTCATTTCACGCAACACAAAGAAAACCGTTAAGGACTTTAATCTGCAATAAGAAAGTCGTATACATGACACAGTCGTCAGTATGGAAAACAATTTTATTAAGAAAATAGGTAATATAATCGATTTAGCCTACCATCTCTCTCCCATCCCCCATATTCAGATGGAGCTCAAACAGATAACGCTGATCCCTTTCATTCCTTAAATATTAGTTAAATTCTTATCAAGGACGGTTTTTGGTAAATGAATAAGCCATTGGTTTTTTTTCCTCCTTTTTACACTTGTTTTCAGTGATTATAGACAGTATGGCTAATAATTCTCTTTCAAGCTGAATGCCAAAAATGAAGCATCTGAAAGCATTTGTATACATTATGCGCAATGGTCTATGATTTTATGTCTTCTGGAGATTTGCTTTGTAACATAGTTTAAATGATATTAAATGATATGTGTTTTTACGTTTGTTTGGGTAGATTACCTCTGATACCTATTTTCTTTTTTATTTAACACTCATTACTGTTTGTGTTGAGGACTGATTTGAGAATCTGCTAAAATCAGTTAATAACAACGTATGTATTTCTTACTCACAAACGTTCACAAGAAAACTGCTGACATTTTGAACTATATTTTATGGCTTTTTTAAAGTTAGTTTTTCTTATCTTAAAGCCTATTCCTAAACCTATCTTACATGGTATATACTTGTTGTTTGAAGCAAAAGAACGTGTTCCAACTATTGTTAAGTTGGGGCGAATTGTCTTTTGAGGTGGGCCGAATTGTCTTTGGGTCAAATTGACTATGATGATAAGGTCAACGATTTATCAGTTACATGTATATATTTAATACTAATCAAACGTACACAGATGTTTCTAGATTCAAATATTTTATAAGAGTTTTTCCCCTGATATAAATATTAAACAGATGCCAAATCATGTTTTAACTGTATAAAAATTAAGTTTAAAGAATATGAATTATTTGTAAGCGTTTGCTAATTTTGCATTTCAGATTTATTAAGCATTTAATGAATTCTAAGATTCGAATTTAAAACATTGTACTCTATGCGTCAAGTATAGATGTCTTGTAATTTGGTTGATTTTGTTGGGTTAAAAATCTAATAACATGATCCAATACGACATCACTGCGCTTGAGTGCTTAGACTCAATATCGCCTTCACTAACTGATGTTATTAATATCTCTCTCTCATCGGGGGGAATTTCCATCATTTTATCAAAACTGCCATCCAAAAGCCTCTGCTGAAGAAACCAATACTTGACCATAACGATTTAAGGAACTACCGCCCAGATTCTAATTTCCCATTCATATAAAACAAATCGTAGAAAAAGTTGTTCTAGCCCAACTTGAATCTCATTTGAATTCAAACAGTCTTTTAACAATGTACAGTCTGCATATCGCCCTTGCCACAGTACAGAAACTACTCTTCTGAAGGTATTTACTGACATTCTCTCTCCGTTGGATAGTGAAAAGATTACAGTCCTCAACCTCTTTGATTTGTCTGCAACATTTGACACAATAGACCATGATATATTACTTCACCATCTCCAACATGTATTTGGCATTCAGAATATAGCCTTACAGTGGTTCAAGCCCTACTTAGTCAACAGGACACAAATTGTATCTGCAAATGGAATATATTCCACCCCAGTTGATTTATGTTGTCGTGTTCCACAGGGATCTGTTCTTGGACCTATTATATACATTCTATACACCCAGACGCTCTCAAGTGTCATAGAGTATCACCCAGTGTCTAAGAAATTGTACGCTGAAGACACCCAAATAGTCAAGTCTAGAAACCCAGCTGAAGTTTATGCTAGGATCAACGGAGTAGAGACGTGCATTTCCGATGTGAAATCATGGATGGCATGTAACAAGCTGCAGATGAATGATGATCAACCTGAGGATATTCTGATCACAACACAAAGACTTTCTCATTCACATCCTTCACCTCAGACAATAAATATCAGCAACACCGACATTAAATTCACAGTCAGTACGAAACCTAGGTGTTACTCAGACAGTACTCTCACAATTATCAACATGTCATTAACATATTCAAGGCTGCATACCCTGAGCTGAGACGCATCAGTTCCATTCGAAAACATCTTTCAGTTGATGCCACTAAATCATTTGTGTTTTCATTAATACTTTCAAGAGTGGACTATAGTAACTCAATTCTGTCAAGTTTGTCACAATATCTACTCCAGAAACTTCACAAAGTTCAAAACACAGCCGCTCGAATCATCCTTATAGTAACTTGATCAGAACATACCTCATCACTGGTCTGTACCCTACACTGGCTATCCATTCGATACAGAATCAAACACAAAATTTGTACTCTGTGATACGTTTCACTGACAGGCTGCAGTCCAACATACCTATTCCGCCTCACCAATGTGTATACACCAGCAAGATCCTTACGCTCCTCTTCTGAAAATCGTATACTCATTGTCCCCGCTATGAAAACGAAGTCATATGGACAACGTTCTTTCTCATACCAGGTCCCGGCGATGTCTAACGAATTGGTCATTGAAATTAGACACAAAAACACAGTGGTCATGTTTAAGAGTCCTCTTAAAAACTCACCTTTTTCGATAGCAGGAACAAACGTAGAGAACTAATAATGTTTTGTATCATATATGTATTCAGCATGTTTATATGTTTTTCAATTTCATGGTTTTTTTTGTGTGGTGTTTTTCAGCAGAAATCAAATCATTTTAGATGTTGTAAAGCGCATCGAGCTTATAAAGATTAGGGTCAATACAAAGTCCTCATTATTATTATTATCATTATTATTAGTAGTAGTAGTAGTAGTAGTAGTAGTAGTAAAATATACTCACTTAAAGTTACGTAAAAGGCGAATACATTCCATTACTTTAAAACGTACTTATTAATTATGTACCAGACTTAATTTTATCAGTATATGGAACAGTAAGATGTAAAAAAGCTTAAAACATTAGGCTAGGAAAATGTTATCTTCCATGCCGACTTGACCTGAAGTTAACCGTTTGCTTTGCATAACACCACTGCTTCAGCTACAGCAGATGGCTATGTTGTTATAGTGATGTGAGTTGAAAGTCTGGAATAGAATACTTTGATTGGAAGTTTGCTATATGGATCTAGAAGTTCCTTCGTTTTCCAACAGTTCAAGAAACATTGACATTAATTTAATCATTCCTTACAAAATATAGTTAACAGTTGTAATATTTATCTCCTTACAGATAATACTTATGTAGATTTTCACTGAAATGTCTACATGAAATAGATTCTGGTGATAAGTTTCAATTTTAGAATACAATTTATGCGAACTCTTTGATCAGCAGTTGGATCGAGTATAGTACTGATTTCAAAGGTTGTTTATACAATGTTGCCTTGAATTGAGGGGGTGTTACATCACACTTGTAATACTTTGAGCAATATTAAAACATTTCATCTCAGTGCCATCATTTTCAAAACTACATTTACAGTCATTATTACATTAATGCTTTCGGGGCACCGAGTGGCCGATTGGTCTCAAGTTCCCTCCGTTACGGATCACTGCCATGTCACCTCTGACTGCGTGGGTTCGAGTCTAAGATTCGGCTAATGTAGTTATGTGGGAAAGCTTGCCAGTAGCTTCTCGTGAGTCGGTGGTTCCGAGGGTTTTCCCGGGTTCTTCCTCCACCAATAATACTGGCCGCCATGTATAGCCTATCGTATGCTGAAAAATGTTAAACTCTGCAAGATGCTTTCTACTGCAATAAAGATGCAACCTCTCTTAGTTTGACTTGTTTAGTATAATGATACGGCAACATGCATATTAGTTCAGTCATGGATTTGTATATCGAAATAAATTAGCTTTAACCGTCTGATGTCACATGTTTTGATAAGGAAACACTGGCTGCCATTGCTTTTCGGTTTGAACCGATGTAGTAATATTATTGACGTTGATAACAACATTATTTTTCATTCCAGGTAGCTGCAACCAGTTCTACATTATTATTATTATTATTATTATTATTATTAGTAGTAGTAGTAGTAGTAGTAGTAGTAATAGTAGTAGTAATAATAGTAGTAGTATTTTTACTATTATTATTATTATTATTATTATTATTATTATTATTATTATTATTATTATTATAGCTTCCAGTTATTGGCCATAAATGAACTAGCATGCCATCGAAATATTGTATTTAGTTTATTTACAATATTGTATTAGAATGGTCGTTACCGTTGCACAAAATTTATAAGCAAATGTTTCCGAAGATTTAGATACAATATTGTTTGCACTGTGCGGTAGTTCGGAACTCTATGATAATTTTATTATTAAAACTGTACAGTATTGTCTTGAAAGAGTCGTTTTTAATAGTGGCAACCGATTTCTTTTGTTTAGAAAACTTATTTACTGATATGTGAAATAGTGGTTAAAACTACTCATCAGGGGATCACTTTAAACGCAAACATGTACTATTTTACTGACTTAAATTGCACAGATGTTGAACCAACCATTATCAACCATTATAAGAGTCATGAACAATTTTTCTTGTCTCGGTAATCACTATAAATGCAGACTAGATTCATCCGCTGTTGTTGTTGTTGTTGTTGTAGGGTTTAAGAACCCGGGAAAAACCCCAGAAAGAACCACCGAACCAAGAGAAGCTATTGGCAAGCTTTCTCACATAACTGTTTAAAACGTTTTTACACATAACCTATTGTTTGGCGCTAAATAGCCTAAACGTGCTGGTGCGCCGTTAAAATACAATGAATCAATCAATCAATCTAAAGAGAGTTGTACACCAGGTCAATGCCACTAATTAAGTAAATCAGACGAATCTTGTATTACTAACCGAGAGGGAGAGAGGGTTTTGCCCCGCCCATCTTCCTTATCGAGTGGTCGCAATTCAAATGTTCTAAGGCCATTTAAATAAATACATGGATCATAACGTAAACAACACATTATATGACCAAACACAGTTTGTCGTTCTGACTAATCAAACATCAAATTTTGTTCCTAAATTTGCCAATTTCTTTCTAATACAACAATTATTCATCAATTTGAACAGTCCGTGACGAACTGCGATTCTAAGGTTTGTATTTAATTCAATATTAGGCACCATCCAAACTTGTTTTTTTTGTAATAAAGTTGTATTTTGATTAGATTTAATATCGTTTTAAAATTTTGAATTTAAGAAAACGTGTCACATATTTTTCCGTGATTAAGTACAAAGTTATATTACTTTATAAAATTAGGAAACAACGTTAAATTAATTAATCTTGATTTCAACGTAACCATTCTTTTTGACCTTACATAGTTTCAATTGATACTTATTCGGTCCATCATGTAGTTCTCTCGGATATTTTAAATCACAGTCAGTAATATTACCTCATCACCATAAACATCAATATTTAAAATTTCCTTAACTGTTTCTGGGAGTTTAGGCAACTTAAATTTACCAACTGTAACAGCTGTAACATTCTCATTCAATAAATTAATATATTCTTCATGCACTGACCATGTCGCTATCTCATCTGGATAATACACATTACACTTTGAGTTCTTGACTTTGGAATATCTTAATGAAACCATACTTATTAAATCTTGTAACCCATTTTCAATACATACATGCAATCAAATCTATATTATTTCATGATGTCCCGGTTATTTGTAAATCCTTTTTCAGATTTGATGACGATCTACGGAAGCTATTATTAATGAACTGTAAACTATCATTAAGATGCAATCGCCTAATATTGAAGCTCATATATATTTTTATGGTATGTGAAATAGTGCACATATTTCCTTTTCGTTTTGGTTTACCTATAAAGGTTATTATAATACTAGTCATATACACGTAACGAGTACGGGTACTTTTGTTTCGGAAGGTGATATTCAGTTGTATATTATATTACGATTCTATGATCTTCAAAGAAGTAATAAAACAGAGATAAAACTAAAAGGTGTTGTACAATTAAACAATAGATTTATTTCCCTAGAATATAAAGAGAAAACAGAAAAACTCTGCGTGTTCAATCCCAATTGCTGTGATGTTCGAATTGATTCCGATATAGATTGTACTGATGTACTATCACGTGGCCCCTACGGTATAATTACTAACACCGGAGAAGGACGGACAATCAAAAGATTAAATAGTTCCGAGCCCCCAGTCAGCAAGGTCGAGTGTCTTGATGTATAACATATAAAATTAATTCTGAGAAAGGTATAACAATTTAATAAACTATATTACGGTATTCAACAATTACAAGAAAAAGTTTCAACATAATTTCTCTCAATCAATAAAATAGCTATTCTAATGGTCAGCTATTTCATCACGCGCAATTAAAGGTGAGATTGTTTCATTCCCGTGTTCTTGGTATATTACTCATCTGCAATTTCCAGCATGCATCCCGATTCGGTACTACAGGTACCTTTGTTTCCGTTCTCCTAGCCCTGCGCCTTCACGCAACTGCCTATATCCCTGGCCCTGCGCCTTCTCACAACTCTCAATTTCCACGTGCTCTCCACGTCTTCTCCACTCTAATACTTGTGTGGCGCTTTATCCCACTAGGAAAGCTTCCTCGTAAGCCCTTGTTCCAAATCTCGTCCGAATTTCTTAGAACTCCTTTTCCGCTCTTTCTTACGAGTGCAAATGTTGCTCTCGGAATATCATGATGTTTGTTTAGTCACGTCAAACTCTGCACTGGTTCAGCCAATATGAATGTAACATGATGATGGTTGGCTTAGTTCGGACTGGATACCGGTGGTCTCCTTGAGAACTGTATAGGGTAGTTGCACTGAAAGGTTATAATGTCGGGTTGTCCGGTCTCTAAGCATAAGCCTACCGGTGACATCACTGTCTGATGGTAAAACATTTTCTCACCAACGCGGCAAAGTTCTCTTTGAATTAACCGTGAACATGACTGTGACGCAATTGCTAAGTCAAGGACAGGTTGTGGTATTGTTCCAAGATAGATATAAAGTCGTAATATTTTATAACACGGACTGATATTAGCTAAAGTAATTTGAATTACGAATTATATCAGAAGACACGTATAAACATGAGGCAGAAATTGTTATCAAATGTCCTCACACATCGTAACATATATCAATATCAAGAAGTGTGGGTATGTATCAAGAATCTTACTGTTTCATACTCATATATCACAAAATATCTTTCACTGTTTCTCAATAATCTGTAATTAGTGATATCGTCAAATAAGTATTATTGAGCGCCTTGCAATTCCAGTAAACAATTTAAATAAATAGATCCTCTCAAATAAAAACTGAACACGACAGTAAGACTGAATCCACTTTGGATGTTAAGACTGGAATGAATAATTCTGAACTAAACAACTTGCTATACCTCCCCACCTAACTGAAGTCGCAATAACCGTTTTCTGGACATGCACTGCAATATCCGTTTTCTGGACATGCACTGCAATTACCGTTTTCTGGACATGTACTGCAATTACCGTTTTCTGGACATGCACTGGAATTACCATCTTCTGGACAGACAATGTCATCGTAATGGAATTTTCCATTGAACTCATAACGAACTTACTTCTAGAACTGTCTTAATTTCTAAATAAAACTAGACATTTGTAACTAAAACTAGATTTTGAACACACCATTAGTAAATATGTTTACATCAAATGAATAAAGACCTGAATATATAATCTACGTTCATAGGGAAATATTAGCTTTGTTATTAGCTATTTGACAAATAATACCTAAAATATATAGGTACTCAGGTATTTTCTAAACTGAATTACTAACGAATGTCAGTCTCACAATATATGTATTCATGCCATATAATCATGTAGGCATACAATACAAATTAAAAGACAACTAATATAACAAAATAAAGATTATATTCGTACCGGTTTGACTTGTACATATACAATTTGCATGGCAACTGTCTCTTTCTTTATCACCATCTGATTTTTCACAGAAATGAAACTAGGTTGATATTTAGATAATTTCCTGTTAATTCTTTTGTTATTGTATTTATATTTAATTCTTCATAATCATTAATGTTATTGTTCATTTTAAATCACACGGCTATACATTAGTCATGTAATTATCCTGCTCTCAAATAATTGACCGTAACTCAAATAAAATGGAGCACAGAAAAGAGGACATCCCAAGTTGTATATTAGATATAACAGCTGCAAGCAGCAGTTTAAATAGTTCTTGACAAATTACTTTGCTTTCTCAAACCCATGCTTTTAAGTACCAATATGTCGTAAACGAAAGCGTGAAAAATGATAAGTGCAATATAAATGCATTATTTTAGTTTCAGGTGCAAGACAATAGAGTAATGTTTTCAATACAAATTTTAGAAGAACAGTATTTTAACATAACCCAGGTAATCTAATTATGATTATAGCATATACCTGAAAACGCGATATTCATATAATTATGTCATACAGTACAGCAGGTTTCAAATAAAGAGGCGGAATATTTCTAACAAGCATAATGAAAGCAAAGTGGTTTATGGATATGCTTATTTTGATATGACGATCATAATGCTTTTTAGAAACATTTATGGCATTCCAATTTAAACCCTAAGAAGTTTTGCCATCAGAAGACGCTGGTTTTTAACACTGTCGTCAGTTGCAAATCCCCCACGCCATACCAATTCCTTTTTCGTATAAATTCAGCGCTGCCTTTTCGTCCTGCATCAGCCAATGACAATACTATTTGCCACCTTGTATTGAATGAACTAAACAAACTGCTGGACTAGATTGCTAACGACACTGGACTATGACGAAGCGACTATATCCATGACACTTCAGCAATTACAAGGACTTAATTTTTGTTCACTTCCAACATCTACATGACATACTGTAGAAAGTGAACTCTCCAGCTACCCTAAAATAGCATCCTTAATTCTGCCACATATCCCTGATGCATCAATTACTTGAGAATCTTGTGGAAGTTCTATGTACGTATTCGAATGAATTATGTCCATCAACTCTAGTGGAAGCTTACATTTGTCTATTCCTTCTTTGAGAACTATCACTAGGATATTTTCTCCTCTCCTTGAGAAAATGCTTTCCATTCTAACCATGTTTAACTCATACATGCACCAGTAGCTGCCAAGATAGTCATCATCTAGTAGAACTACGGTCTTTCTGCTGCAATGAATGGCATGGGCAATATTAGCAGAAATTGCCTGTCCTGGCATAAAATCTCGGTGATGAATGCATACGTGAAGTCCTTCAGCCTCCAGTTTTGCAAGAAGTGTGAATTTTACCAGCCGTAAGTTACTCTCCGCGTATGACAAAAATGCGTGATATTGATAGTTTTCTGAGTCGTGTTCATTGAGATTAGTATAGCCTCTGTATCTGCTTTTGGTCATGTAGTAAAAATAGCGAAGTTTCCAGCGATATCGGTAAATTAGACCTGTTACTGTAATAATTATAAAAAGTGCAAAACTGAGAGAGGCAATGGAAAGTACTGTAGTATAATTAGCACACTGTTTATCTAAGGCATTAATGACAAGTTTTATGTCGCGAACTGATCGACTAATACCATTGAATTTGCAAATGGTTTTGTCAGCGTTTACAAATTTTATTTGATTCTTTTCATTGTTTATCCAATTCAGAAAGTCTACGGCATCACAATCACATTTAAGTGGATTATCCTCGAAATAAATGGAAATATTATTAGATTTTATATCATCTAGGTGACGTAGCATATTAGCTGGGATCGATGTCAATAGGTTTTCTCTAAAGTCGAGATGTGAAAGTTTCTTCATGTGGTCTATTTCAAAATTAGCTGTTTGTAGAAAATTCTTGCTGACATCGACTATCTCCAGGCTTGATAAACCCTGGAAGAACTTTGAAGGTATAAATGAAATACTGTTATGCGATATATCCAACTTTTTTACAAAGTTGAGGTCACGTAAAAGTTTTCCTTTTACGTCCTTCATAATGAGGGAGCCAAGAACGTTATGTCCAATGAGCAGAGTCTCAAGAGTAATAAAATTTGCAAAGAAATGTTTATCAATGTTGGTCCACAGATTGTATGACAAATCCAGTACTTTGAGATTGTTGAGACCGACAATATGCCTTGTCCACTTGAATGATGTATTTCTAGATACATCTAATGTGTGTAGTGAGTTATTAAACAATCTGAACTTTGAAAGATCGTATTTGAAATTATGCTTAATGGCTTTGTTACTGTTTCGCATTGAAAGATAAGAAATTCGTGTTAATGGTAGGAACACACCCTTTTGAAACAATTTAGCTGATAAGGGAAGACTATTGTAGTCAAGAACTAATTTGTTCAAGTTCTCCAAACCTCGGAATGCATCCAGTTCGATTACCTGTATGTAATTATATGCCACTAATAAGGTAAGTAGTTGAGAGTAGTTGGAAAAAGACCCGTTCCTCAAAGCCTCCAACTTATTGTGGCATAGATTGAGAAAGACTGTGTTTCTGGGAAGCTCGGGAACTTCTGTGAGGCCTGAATGTGAACAGTGAAACATCGGGCGTTGTTTCAAATCTTCCTTACACTTGCATACTTTTGCATGGAGTTTCTTGCATGAAGAGTCAGAAGTAGTCGACTGGTAGTTTGCGAAAATAGCTGCTAGAATGAGGACACTCAGCCAGTACACTGCCATCCTAACCTACAAAAGCAGAATACAGTTAAAGGATAATAGATTTTTAAGAATATGAATTAAAGGAGCTTCGTAGCAAAGATCACCAATATTTGGCACACACCGATATAATATTCAAAACAATCAAATTCTTTTGCATAAAACAAGTACTAGTTATCATATCACTATGAGACCTAAAGAAATTGTTAATTGTCTTGTCTGTGAGGTCAGTCATCGGTTTGACTACATTGGAAATGTGTATTTGATTGCTAATGCAAAATTCTACATATTTGTTTAGTCTGAGGCAGATAAAGATAAACCCAGGTATGTCATTTGTACTATATTTGTTCAGTTTGTAATATATATATATATATATATATATATATATATATATATATATATATATATATATATATATATATATATATATATATATATATATATATATATATATATATATATATATATCCTTTACATGAGCGTTATTGGTATCTCAATTGTGATTATCATACAACATCCATTGTTCTTAGAGACAAAACAAAATTGTTTAGGTAGATGCAGAATTCTAAACAGAATTAAAATGAATAATTAATTATGATTCTTTTTTAAAATCATTTTCGCTAATTTTATAATTAATGAATATATTTGGAATGATAATAATGTATTTATTATATGATACAGTATGATACAATGAATATATTTGTAACCTTTTATACTTTTTCTTTTTCTTAACCGCAGGAACATACCTACTCGCATGAAGACCTATTAATTAATTATCATCTTTTAACACAACCATTCCGGATTCCTATGAAACAAATCAATACATATAGGATTAATGAAAGAGATTTATCAATATACACCAAACAGAACAGATAGTAGAATGTTATGTTTTTGGCTGTGGAACATTTTGGACTGTCTCCGATTTGAGGATTTCCTCGACTCATTGTCAACATTCCTTGTTATTAAAATTTCAAAAACTAAATATGTGTAATCTTCTTTTCATTTTGGGGGTATGGTCCCCCACCCCAGTAGTCATTGCAAGATATCGAATTGGTCATATGTATATAACCCACTCCCAAATACTAAAAGGTGAAGATCCACCAGAGTGCTATACTGGCAATGAACCATTCACTGTTAAGTATTATAATGTGCATGAAAGAACTTTCTGCTTTTATATATATATATATATATATATATATATATATATATATATATATATATATGTATATATATATGTATCTATATATATATATATATATATATATATATATATATATATATATATATATATATATATATATATATATATATATATATATATATATATATATATGATATGCACTATAGATATCCAGAAGGTTGTAAACATTTATTTTAAACTATAACTTTTATGCCATGACCTAGAGCACTTTTATTCAATATCTTTTCAATAACATACCCCATTTTCATCCTCCGTTGATCGAGAAGCTTTATAATTTATCATTACCATCTTACGATATTAAAACGTTTACTTTTTAAAAACGTTTTTACATATAACATATTGTTTCGCGCTCAATAGCCTAAAAATACTGCACTAGCATGACTGGATTTTGCAACTTTTGCAGTTTTGTTTTCTTCTTCTAAAATTCGATAATACATTTATTAATTATTTCAAAATGATGGCCATATTGTTTTAGATTTCATGCATGCAACAGCACATCACACATGAAGGACATTGCTAAATTACATTGCTATAAATAATATAAAAATGATTAGTAAAATATTGTTTTCCCATATAATTATATATGTCCACAGCATTCATATTAGAAAGTGCTAAAATGAAAAATATATCAGCTAGTGAAAGTTGACAAGACAAACATTATATAATATGCACTGGCAAATCCAACACCAAACCCTAATAAATCAAACATTTCTTCTACGTTTAATATATATATATATATATATATATATATATATATATATATATATATATATATATATATATATATATATATATATATATATATATATATATATATATATATATATATATATATATATATATATATATAAGTAGAGGAGTTCAAGTTTGTCAACAAACCAGTTAAAGATATTTGTTTCGTACCAAACCATGAAATATATCCCGTATAAAGCGGGAAACATACATTTACCTCTTCTACCTTCTTTTCTTTTTATGACTATACATACATACATACATACATACATACATACATACATACATACATACATACATACATACATACATACATACATACATACATACATACATATTCGTCTTAAACCAGTAACGGATTTAAAGTCATTTGCCTGTGAGTGTGCCTTCTTTTAGTGTTAGCGAGATTTCTTAGTTTCGTGTCTCTTATCCAAAAGGTCTCTGTGATACATTTATGTTTGTACCTTCGTACTGAACTCCTAATGAGAGTTCTTATATGTACCGTCGCGGAAAGTTTCTAGATTTGTGGATATCTCATTGCATGGCTCAACAAAGCATCTAAATTTGCGAACTAATCAGTCTTCATTTTAATGATTTTGACGATCGACAAAATACAAACAGTTGGAAAGACCCGATTTTCAATATATATCCTTGGCGAGAAATATATACAAAATATAATTAAAAACTTAATTTTTCTCTATTTGTCAATTGAACAGATTGAAATAAGAAACTTAAAAATCTACATATTAGTAAATTGATACATTTTTAAATTTCCAATAAATTTAAATAATACATGCGCTCCATACGTGACGTTTATCATTTGATCAAAAAGAAATAAATTGCAGTTATAAAACACAAACTAAATTAAAGAAACGATTTGGTGAAACCATGAACATATTCCATTTTGCAAACTTAATTCCTGCTTTCCTAATGATTAAGAGTGGTTTTGGCACAGACATCTGTATGTTGCTGTTTTTTTTTGGTTTTTTTTTTGCCACGGAGACCAATTTCAAAGGAAGTGTCAACCAATGTAGTATCGCTCTATCCCCTTGTAATATTGTTCTATCCCCTTCTAGTATGTGCTCTATCCCCTTGTAGTATTGTTCTATCCCCTTGTAGTATGGCTCTATCCCCTTTCTGATCAATGACACATGCAATTCATGCTTAGAGTTTCCACTAAGACGAAATACAAAATTTCAAGATATTAATGTTTTGCAATGTTATATCCTGTAGAAGTCCTATTAGATAGTTCAATAATTGTTTCGGGTGGGAAATAATCGAACTATTTTATCCGAGTTAACTTTATAAACAAAGGGCCATTTTAATATGATATGATCGAAGTCGATACACTATGCTAGGATGTGTTCCGACATCACCGTACATTAGCAATAGTTTGAGTCCGATGCATGAACACCCGTTAAGAAGGAATTAGTGGGGTGTGAGTGTTCTTTAGAGAAATGATAGATAGCGTTATTGGGTATCGGATGCGACCTATATGATGAATGCCAGTATTCAACCAGGGGTTTCAAATCTCGACAATTGCTGTTTTCTAAGTTTGCATTACACATATTGTGCCAAGCACACGTCCATTGATATAATATCTAACGATGCTATTTGGGATATTTAATTAATGCATGGATGACTACTTGGGCAGCTTTGGCTGCTTTCGGATATTTCTTGTCACTATGAATACTAATAATAATGAAGCTTATTATATATTATATGAATTATATATTATATGAATATCGTTTATATTCATGAATTTCAATGAACTACAATCGCATTGAAATGGATTATCTCTCAAATCAATCGTGACATTGTTAAATTTGGCCTTCTGAGTCAGTTGCATTCGTATGTTATGTGGAAGAGAACTCAGTAGGTTTCGATTTAAATTTAGGTAAGTGATCTTCATTCGATCCATATTGACGTTTAATGTCTGAAGATAATTCCAACGTATATCCAAATGTTCTAGACTATAAAGTCCTGAAAACAGCTGGACTGGAAGTGATGTTATTTGATTATTTGACAAAACCAATGTTCTAAGCTTACTTAAGTTTCCGAATATTCTACCCTCACTATCTTTCATCAAAATTAGACCAAGTACATTATCTCCAAGAAAGAGTGATTTGAGATTTTTCAAATTTTCAAAAAATCGATCGCTGACATTTGAACATAAATTATAAGAAACGTCTAAAGTTTCAAGTTTTTCCATCCCCAACAACGGCCCTGTTAATTTGTAGAAGGAATTTCCTGAGACATTTACAAATTTGACTGAACTATTTCTAAATTCTATTTTGGGTATCTCGTATCTCAGATCTGCATATTGAAAATGAAACTCTTCCAACTTAGGTGGAACGTTGAAAGAAATACCTGTAACGCTAAAGTCAGTTCTTTTTGCAGATACATATCTGCTATTGATGTTTTCTTCTTTTCTATTACCCTCTGGTAAGCTTATGCTCCGCATTACCGAAGGCATACTCTTTGATTGTTCTGAAGATCTAAGGTCATCGGACATGTTACTATATGACAGGAGGTCTCGAATGTCCTCGTCATTCTTGTCAATGCAGATTGTTCTATTTATATCGTTTTTACAACTTTCAAAATCAGTTATAAGTGGAAAATCCTCATGCTCTGTCTTGGTTGTTTGTGTGTATGGGATATGTGTTTTGTGCTGATAGCCACCATGGAAAATTTTCAAACTTTTGCATCTGTAAATCTGAAATATATAGTAACCGAATGTAAATTTGTTGTCAATAACAGACACTTTCACCATCGATTTTGGGCAAACATTGTCGCAGTTGCTGTCAAGAAGCTCAATTTGGTTTTTATCCAAATATAATTCCTTGATATTTGTCTGATTTAAAAATTCTAAATGTTCATTGTTGAGTTTAACACTCATATGGAAATTTGGATAAAGTTTTTTGGCTTTCAAAACGGATATTGGGCCATTGATGAGCCCGAATGAAGCATTTCGCAACCCATCTAAACTAAGAGCTACATTGTACGAAATATCTAAATATTGGAGTTGTCTTAATGGAATCAATGCACCAGGTTCAATCGCATGGATGGAACAGCGGGATATATCTAAGACAGTTAAGGAAGGTAGATGTGCAGACGTGTTGTTATATACTACCTTCATAACGCAGTTAATGCTTGACAGTTTAAGCACTTTGCAGCTTTGCAAACCCTGCTCCAAATATGGCGTTATCTTTGCCATCAATTTTCAACGTAGTCAGTGCTAACATATCAGAAAAGGTTTCATCAGGATAAGAGTTGGCATCCTTTGGTTCTGCATTTTGGATGTTAAGATAGCAAAGGTTCGTCAGCCATCGGAAAACACCTGGTTCAAAGCCTCCGGTTGTTAAAGGAACATTATTGTGATTGAGGTCAAGACGTCGCAAGTTCTTCAGTCCTTGAAATCCATCACGGTCAATCTTTCGGATATAGTTGTTTGACAGATCTAACGATAAGAGATTTGGAAGATTGGAAAATGTTCTTTTGTCAATCCCTGATATTTCATTGTCGTTCAAGGAAAGGAAAACAGTATCGTCTGGCATTCTCGGAATCTCCGTTAGATTCATTTTGGAGCAGTCTACTGTCAGGTGATTCACAATATCCCTTGCACATTTGCATGGAACATTACTGACACATCGTGAGTATGCTGGTTGGATAGGCGGCGTCTTTTCCCCATTTGTTGTGCTGAGCAGCCAACCAAAAACTATGATTAACTCCATTTGAAGGAATAAAATGGTGACATAGAATGTAAAACACGAGAAAATGGAAAACATGAGTGATGTGTAACTAACATATAACAAATAACACAATTATTATATTCCGCATAGACGTAACCAAAATCCATTCTATGTACAAATCAATCGGAATGAAATCACTTTTATTCTTGCTTCTTAAACTGACTTGTTTAAAGACGAATAGTTGAGTAAACAGAATTTAAAGATCGTTAAAGCGTCTACATCTGTGAAGAAGGAAGGTGTAGTGGCGCGCGCACGAGTGTGTGTGTGTTTTTTTTTGTGTGTGTGTCATGGATACAAATTTTCAATATGCGTTTTTGTTTTATATTCGGGATTGTAAAGTTCTATATATAGAGTTTTATTTCAAAAACGATTCCAAAATGATCCATTATAGACAAAAATAGAATACCGAATTTGTACATCAACCAAATAAACGTATTCTAAATATGTTGACAAAAAGGTACTTAATCATAAAATACAGAATATATCCCCCAATAAAATATTGGTTAGCATTACCGAATGATGTTTACTTATAAAACAATTATTTAAATGATTGTTTGGTATTAATGAATATGACTGCAAAGGAGGCATTAACAGGGGCCTGTACGTTCGCTTCTTCGCAGAATGCATGGGTTTGTTACCTTAGCTGGAAATGACAGATATTTTTGATGTATTTATGTCCTTTTATCCTATATTTTCAAGGCTATAAGACACACACAACACACTACTGTGTTTTTATCGTTAAAATGAAACAGTCTTCCACACCCCTAGAGGTACCTTATAGTCAGACTATGATCTATTTATAGACTATATGTTCATTCGTAAATAAATAATATAGACGTTAATAAGAAAGAAATACCTTGTCTGATCAAGACAGCACTTAGATCTTATTTCTAGTTTCAAGTTGCTCAAATGTAGCATGTTCTATTTCCGATAACCAGCTCATTTTTAAAGGTCGTATTTAGGTATGGAAAAGAAATTTATATGCATACTTAATGCAGAATAAGGTAATTTATTCATCGAATAATACAATGAGACACATAGTTGTGATATTTAAAAGACATTTTTCCCCATAAAGAACGAGGACAGAAAATGGCCCTTATTCAGAAAAATCCTTTCTTTAACTTCTGAACATTTAAATGGCAACATTCACCTAATATTCTAAAAAGCATTCAACTGAAACAAATAATGGAGAGATTTAATTTTTCGAAAGACAAATATAGCATGTAAATTCAACAGCACAACTGAATATAAATAAATCCCGTTATATTTTGTATTTGCTGCTATTTTAAGATTTGCTTCAATCTATTTTGTTAAGAATTAAATATTCCCAGGTGGTATTCAAATTAAAGTTAACTTCATCTTATTTGAATGATTTTCGTCGAACTCATACCCACAGTATTATTAGACGATAGGGCACTAACACTATCATATATTACAGCTTGATTAAGTTTTGTTTCTTCTGATGAAATTCATTATTACTTTGAATTTTCGATTCAAGCATGTAAACAACGAATCTTGTATTATTAGGACCCTCAAACATCACGTACTGGACACAATAGCTTGTATCGTGTATCGGAGATTGCAACTCGGATACACTCGGGCCTGTCCAAACTAAAATCCCATTGGTGTCCAAGATTCCAGAAACGTCTAAAACAGTGTATAACCCGAATGCGTATCAAATAGAAAATACTAGCATGGATATTGTAAAACTGCAATATAGTATTTTATTTTCAGTTGATGCTAAGTTATTATTCAAGTATGGATACTTAGTTATTGATTGATCCATTCAACACACCAAGCTCATTCTCCGGGCCTGAGCAAGTAACTTGTAAGTGCGCTAAACAATAGTTAACTAGAACAGTGAAAGTGTAATGACCATTTATGTAACAAACACGTACAATTACAATATAACCTAAACAAACTCACTTACCTTATAATGTCAGTAGCTTCTTTTCAAAGACGTTATGTATGTGATGGATGTTGCACTGCTAAAAATGATGCGCAAAAGAATTAGCCGTTTTAGAAGAACTTAACAGTGATAATGAGAAGCAATTCCAGACACATGTAAGGAAAGTGTTATCAACCAATATGTATGCCGTTTTTTTATAAGATAGGCTGATACAATGGCTTGTGACGTTAGAAAAATGCCCTTCTGCATTGCAATATAGCACATTACTTATTGTTCACCGTATCTTTCGAAACTCTAAAATTATCTGATTAAACCACATTCATTTCAGGACCGACCGAAACTGAAAGAGTTTCCACGCGTTCTCACTTTTAGGTGGTAGAATGTTGAAGTCCGGGCTTACATTATTTCAAGATCAGTCTTTCCAGATTATACAATTAAACATATGTTACACATACCAACGCTGGAATCTCACGTCTTTTGCATAATCTATCTTTTTGACATCTTTCCTTTCTTTTATATTTATTGATGAGGTAATGACAAATGTATTTCATGATAGCGATGATAAGTGTGGTATCGCCACTCTAGCCATATAATCGTAGGAACCTCTTTATCTTTCCAAGCGGATCAAACGAAGTTTTTGTTGTCGTTCGAAGTCATTTTTTGGGAAAGTACTGTTACAAGGTACACATAAATTTGCTCCATATTCGAGCTTACGAATGCGATTACAACTATAGGGATATTTCATGTAGGAAAAAGTCAGGCATTTCTAAATAAAATAGAACTCGTCAGAGTGTATTAATTCAAAATAGGCTTCATTCTTGTCATAGTAGCTGAACGCAACGAATCGGAGTCATTTGTATTTATTATCAAAATATAAACAATTGTCATTTTCAAGGCGGTATATTCCTGTGTTGACTTAGAACATACTTGTCTATGAGTGAAGATTCCTTTGAAACTGTATGATAGTCAAGCATTATACATGATAATTATTATAATCCATCTAATTGTAATATATTTATTGGCAATTTTACTATTGTATATTGATATATATATATATATATATATATATATATATATATATATATATATATATATATATATATATATAGAGAGAGAGAGAGAGAGAGAGAGAGAGAGAGAGAGAGAGAGAGAGAGAGAGAAAGAGAGAGAGAGAGAGAGAGAGAGAGAGAGAGAGAGAGAGAGACAGAGAGAGAGAGAGAGACTTCGTGTTTACTAGTGCGGCGTCAGTTCAACTTTTACAAATAGCGGCATTATCAGGTTCTTAGATTGTTAGGCGATTCCTGAAGCCATTATATACTGATTGTGGATAATTTGTCTTTTGAGACAGCTGTTGTAAAAAAAAGTACATTTACATGCCACATAAGATTTTAAACAATGATCAAAATACATGTATTTGCACGATATAAGATTTATTTTAGAAACATTATCTGATCTGAAAAGTTTGAAAACAGTTCAATTAACATAAATATGTACACATTATGAATTTATATAATACAGCATCACGCGTAAAACTGATATTATTCATTATATTGTTTTTCTTTTCAATGTTGAATTAACAAAAGATATTTCTAAATTATAACCGAACCAGGACATCGACATATAACAAGCTTTGCAGTGAAAGTTCAAAACCCTTGGATGTAGTTGCAATCAGAAGACTGACATATTGAACATTCAGCTGCTAGACTCAAAGATCACTAAGTCTATAAAATATTGTAAGAGGAAAATAATTTGACAAATATACACATGTTCAAACATGGGCCTCAGTATGGTCAAAGTCCCATGGAGATCCGTTGAAATCTGCCAGATTCGTGTTCACAGGATTATGTTGTATACAGTTCTCTTTTCCAGATATATTATGACCATAATATTTTCCAGGATTTATTTGAAACCGTCAGTGACTTTGGAACTAATTGTTCTGTTGAGGTTCTCTCATGCTTTACATTAGGATACAAGATAAGAAGAGTAATAACGCAAGCGCCAATTAAGAAAGCAAAAGTACTTGTCATTATCATCTTTACAGGATGCCTTATAATTGTATCTCTTTGACTTTAAACCGTGAAGAGTACCTACATAAATACAAACTCGATGGTGAAAAGGAAATTGTTTGCTAGAGATGGTCTGACACGTGAATAATTGTACACCCCACCCAAAATAATATTTCAGCGATTTCAAAACATATTTTGTCCGGTTCTGACATTTGCAGCAAACACTCCAATACATATCTTTTTTTATCTACAGCTTTCTTACTTATGCTATATATGCTGATGTGTCATTTAAGTTGCGATCTAAGGGACGTTCTGTGTAAGTTTCCCATGAATCGTGTTGATCAGCTCTAGTGGAATATTGCTTTGGATATCGATTCACCAGAAACCAACACCAGGATGTTGTCTCATCTCCTTTAGTAAAAGTTTTCTATTCTAGCCTTGTTTTTCTCTTACTTACAGATGTAGCTGCTATGAAAGTCAACATCAATAAGAACTACCGTCCAACCAAACTGACCGAAGTTTAATTAGCATATACCTTCTCTAAGTCAGTAAAAAAAGTGCTAAGACTCAAAATTGATTTAAAGTTTTCATAAGTCTAACTTGGTACAGTCACAATTCCAAACAAACGAAACCATTGTTTAACTATACAAGATCACCCAGCTGACTTCGTACTTTAGCTGAGCACGTGTTTTTGAAAGTCAGGTTGCCAAATTTTATTAAGATGGTCCATTTGAAACTATAATCTTGCAAAACATTCTTGCGTAGCTCAAATATCTCCAGGCTAGATAAGCCTAGAAATAACCTTTAAGGCACAAAATAAATTATGTTATTTGCTATATTCGATTATGTTAAAAGATGTTAAATTCCTGAGGATTTCTTCGTCGATGTCATCTGCTATGTATATTTAATTAAATTATTTGTTTGTCAGTTTTAAAATTTTAATTCCATTACATGCTATTGTAATGCAACTTTGTTTACTGTATTTGATATTTTTCCAGAAATTAAGTTATGTTTGACCTGACCTTATAATAGAAATATCGTGTCTAGTTTCTGACCGTGATTCAGATACAGTTGCAGTTTTGATAAATATATTGTCTTTAATTATTTATTGTTATTTCATTTCCAGAGCAAGAATCATTGATTTCAATTTAGGTCATAATGAGAATACGTGATAATTGTCATGAAATAAACTTCCATTTCTTCTGAAATGTTGAACTCTGGAATCTGTTTTGCGTCTTAGGTTAGCATTATACCTAATGTTTTGTATAGAAGTAGTCAGTGGGCTTGTGTTCGTGTGACGGGTTTGGGCTTCAACGAACGAGAAATAACAAATTTAGTCATTGATTGTTTAACCATTGAACTGAAAGAATAAATCATATACTTGATTTCACAAAAGTCATTAAGGGAGACGATATTCTTTCTTCAAGAAAAATGAACAGGAAATTAGTGTCCCTTCAGTAATTATTGATAACGTCATTTCCGCGCGATCTGTTGAGTCACACGTGTTACCAAACCAAAGGGTATTGATAATGCTGTTGGGGACAGAAATACTCAGCTGACCACTGTAACTTAAAATATCAATTACATGGTCCGTAATCGGTTTGACGTAGTTGGTTGTTTGCATTTCCCTTCTCTTTATTTGTCTGGTCCATGATAGCAATCATCGAGCTGTCGAATTCAATATCGGGAGTTAAAGACATTCATACCAATATTAGTGTGAATTTTAATACAACCTGCGCATTATTGATGTCAGGCAGCATGGCCAGTTGTTAGATCTATCAGTATATTTTCCTAAATGCATTCTCATCTGTCATGAATGCGTGCAACAGGCTCAAACTATAGCAAACCTAGGTCAAATTTTTTGAGTGATTGTCTAAGAAGGTATTTACTATCATCTCAACTGACAGAAGGAAACCTTCGGTACAACGTGCTCTTTGCTCATCATATCCACTGAGAGATACAAGTGGTAACATGGAGTTTGAGATTGAAAGTTAATGACATCAGACAAACGTTTTAGATGTTATAGATAGTACCATTTGTTGATTCGGAAATGTTCAATATTCTTTTATTATCCTTTCTCATCAATTTTAAAATATGAACTTACCATAAAGTTAGTTTTTTAAAAAAAAAAAAAAACTTTTCTAGCTGTATGTAAATTAGTTAGGTACACATTTATACAAAACTACTGACAAATAAAACAATATCCGTTTGCTACTTGAACTTGCAATATGCAAACTATGAGACCAGAATAACAACACAGAAGTAATATAATAACTTGATCAATAGAAGTTAAATAAATCAAATGCATGGAGTATCGTAAACATTAAATGTGAATATATAATTTTATGATGCACCATAATGTAAATGAGAACGTGTTTATATATGTCATTCATAAGACTTCCCACGATACAATTATTGAGGGTGGACAATAAAACAGAAAGATTATGACTCAAAGGCTGAATTAAACAAAATTTATAATACAGATTGTATTGTTGTAGCATTCATTATTTATATGAGCTAATAAATGACAATGAAATAGTTGCGAAGTTTATTTTATCCTTGAGAAATGATTAATATCCAAACATCTTGCCTCAATTCTTTCATTTAGACAGTTACATCTAGAAACTTTGTTACATCTGTGCGTTTCATTTCAAACGAGCTGGAACTACATCACAAAACTGCATGCCAATAGACTACATATAGTTTTGTTTGGCTCTTCTAAAATCATTACACTACAGCTAAATCCAATATGTAGATCGTGCGAAATTGAATTCATTAGAGGTTTTATTGCGCGATATATGTTAGGAAATCTCCTGTAAATTTATCTTGCAATTTAAGATTAATGCTTAGAGAAGAATCGACAAAATACTTTGACAACATATTGCTTTTGCTGAAACAACTGAATTCTTTACGTCTAATGAAATAGTGTTTGAAGCCACACAGCAGTCGAATTGGCTGCTGTATTTATGCTGAAGTTCTTTGCAATACCTCTTTCAATTGCTCGGCATGACTGAATGTCGAACAGACTAAATACGATGAAAGAGTCTATAAGTCATAATGTCACGAGAAGTGATCCATTTCCAGAAAGAGTAACTATAAATGTGGACAAGGTACATTATTATTATTATTATTATTATTATTATTATTATTATTATTATTATTATTATTATTCACATATGGCAACTAACACACTTGAGAAATATATCAAACGGTTCCCTTGTTAGTTTTGAAAGACGTTTCAAATTTTCTTGTCTTTAATGTCCAAACTCCTCGATGCAACGTGTATAATATACATGATTCAGCATTTATTAATCATTGATGATACGATCAGTGTGTTAAATCTGCTGAAGAGAACATAACAACCTTGCATCGATCGATCGTATGAGAGAGAGAGAGAGAGAGAGAGAGAGAGAGAGAGAGAGAGAGAAAGAGTGAGAGTTCCGTTCTATAGGATTTTTGTCGTGTGATTGCATCAACAGGTTACATACCATTTGTGTCAAATTATTACGGTAATGCATGATCGAGATTGAAACGTTTAAATGTTACGAATCTGAACCTCCGGAAACGAAAACATGACAAAGCTTGCTCGTTCTTTGTGAAACAGAAACTATAACATGTTACAAATACAAATACAGGAAAGAGAAGAAATTCGATTTATCCTTTGAAAGCCACTCTCTATATATTTGCAATTGCGCTTTGCAATTTTTATCTTTAAGTAATATTACTTCAATAAAGGACAGCAGACAGCATTTTCCATTCTTACTAAAAAGCCATTGTCCGTCCGGAAGTGTCACTGTTACTGACGCCTGATATGTAAAAGTGCACGTATAACGTGCTTCCAGGCAGATAAAGAATAATCAGGCTTATAGTTCAAAAACAAAATAATATATTTTTTAATTCTTCAATAATGCCACCCGACCGTTGTGTCTAATGGAAAAGTCCGAAAATTGTTTTCATATTTACTAATAATTGTATTATTAGTAACTGCTAACACGTACGTAAGAATCTATTTGTAGATCCTATGCAATTTTGTGTTCATAATTACTTAAAATAGAATATATCATGTATAAAGATAATCGCTACAAGTTATAATCATTGAAGACTATTATTGATCATTTCCAAAATTTAAAAAGTTACAGGTCTCGATGGGAAATGCAATGCTTACATCTTACAATGTTATCCAGGAAAAATGTTTTCATATGCTCTCCAACGTTTCTTCGCTATCCAAAGCACGTTTTGATATACTAGCCAAACTATAATGTTTGATATAATGTCCAACACGCCCGGATCTCCATCTTCCATTCTTCCATCTCGTCTCATCCCTCTCGTTGTTATTGCTGTACTGCTGCTCCTGTTTACATTTGAGAAAGGTTTGGTAACTTTCATGCTCTTTTTCTCTAGTTCTGTTCATCCCATTCTTTTGTGTCCTTCAAAATCTTAACTCGAGAGATATCTTCGATCAATTCTTGGCTTTAGACCATTTTCAAAATAATGACGGTTGTCTATCACACATTTTCTGCCTATGTGTAAATGCACCAGGATTTCAGTCAGTCATGAAATAGTAGATTGTCGAATGGTGGTAGTTGCAAAGTAAACGGTTGGTGCCAAGACTGGTGAGTGTACCGCTTTGCATGGGAAAAGCTAGTCCGTGAAGGAAACATTAATAGATAGAAAGAGCAGCGTCTAAAGATAGACCACACGTCCGTACTGAATTTTATTTGTTTGATTGGTAGAACATTTCAATTCATTCTAATCCGATCGTAAACACCATCTGCAGGTACATTCTTTTATCGTGTAAAATATTCACAAGACCAAATCAGCACCCATTGCATATTCAACGATTGCTTTGGATATGATGTTGATATCCACAAAAATAGTGTCCTTCTACAAAATCATCTTACGAAATACTATAGATAATATTGATACCTAACTGTCATATGGCTTCAGACAGTGTCAAAGTAAGATCTGAAACAACTATTGGCCAACGTTCAAAGGATAGGTTGTACAACGTCTGGCCATCTCGGGCGATAGCTATCTTGTACATGACGAAATGATGAAGCTCGAACGATATTGATCGAAAGCTCCAAAGCGAATGAACAGATTGTTTAGAAGGTGCTTTGGAAACAAAACTACCATAATTTTGAATCGGAGACTAGAGTCAATGGTAGCGGCTGTCGCGACCACTTGTTTATGTTGTCCTGCTCAAAGTGTTTGACTAATGTCAGTACTCTCTTACTGTAAAACGTTCATAAGGCGAACGTAAGGCTTGGATGCTTCGATGTCTTGAACTCATTAATATGTTTTGTACTCTCATATCATGGGAAGGTGTGAACAAATGAATTAACAAGGGGGGATGTCAACGTTGTATGGACTGTGGACATCCAATGAGAAACCCAATGTAGATCATAGTGAAATAATTATACTAGGGTGCCAAACTGTTGTGGAATACAATAGGGCAGAGTGTGTCCAGAGGTACCGGGAAATTACGTAAATTGCGAGTTAGTATTCTGATGCATCTACAGACAGACTGGGAACATTAAATAATTTTAGATAATTAGAAACAATTAGAATTTTGGACTAGACAATACCAGTTTATAGACGGGAGTCAGAGAGGAAATAAATCAAATTTTGACACCGGGAACTGATTGTATCATCAAACACGCCGTACTTACACATGTATTATTGGTCAGAATGTTAACGGAAACATCATTTGTGCCTAGATTTTTGTGAGCTGGTTAAAACTAGTGTGCATTTCAAAAACAGACCTCACCAAATGATACTGAAGGTTTCCGTACATGACAGTGCCCTCTTATACGAGCATTTACGTTCCCAAACGTTCTACACCAGTAAAGTTATGATGTTCAGTTTGATCATCGCCGGTGTGTCATGAACTCGTCTTTTGCGAAAGTTGAATGACATGGAAAAGATAGATAGTTTTACTTGATGATTTGCTTGCACAAAAGCATATATGGGAAGGCATGTCATGATATTAATCAGGAATGACCTCACAACTAAACATGCGAACTATAGCAAATTCTGGTTATTTTTAATGCAGCACATGTAACTTTGTAGCGATCAGTGATAATTTTAGATATGAAACCAAGAAAAAGATTCGGTCGTTCCTTAGGTTAATATTGTTTTACAGGAAATTCGATTTAAATTTAAATTTCTATATAGCCAGTCCCTGGACAGACTTTACAAAGAAAAAGCAAACTTCTAACGTCCCATGGGGTTCATCTCAGGAATGAGCTGTTAAATGCCTTAAGTGAAGGTTGCACCAATCCTAAACTTACCAGAGCTGAATGTTTAATTAATATTGAGAACCAGTCTCCGACACTTGAGTATATGCCCTGTTGTTACAGCAACAGGACTAGCTTAAATTACGTACTGCTAATTCTAGCGGTTTCTAAAATGGACCACCAGTACATCGTGTATGTACAGAAAACCAAATTCGCCAACTCAACATTAATTTGAAATGTATTGACAACACAGCGATATATTGCTTATGGACTGAGGCGATTCTTATTAATGGAGACGAATCTATTGCCATAGAACTGTTCGATTACTCAATATCGATGCATAATTTATCAACAATATGGAGTACGGTTACGTTACCGTGAACATTGGTCCTCGACAATGTTTATTGTTTGTCGTGTTATTTAAAACACTGAGCTAAATTTACTCACAGCTGTATGCCCAAAATGTATGCAGTGAGAAATATGATTATCACGAGTTCTGACCGTGGTCTGATCATAGCAGGTGTAAAGTAAATTAATGCTTTATCATCACAATACATAATAGTGTTATCGAGAAGATTTCCCACGTTATGGATGGAATCTTTAGTTATAGAGGCATGTGAAAATGACAATGTATTCTTCTTGCTAACCTTGCAAGCATATTATTGTTTCAGAATATATAATACAGATGATAAAGAGTCAAGCCTATGTTTCGTAACGCTTCGATATCGTTTATTTTGAAGAATATATATATGTGTGTGTGTGTGTGTGTGTGTGTGTGTGTGTGTAGCTGTGTGTGTGTGTAGCTGAACGGACAAGTTGAATTAATGCATACAAGCCATCTAAGATAAGTAATCATAAATATAGTTTCAACAGGACTAAGGTCATGATAGAAACCATGATCGGGTAACGTTTGTGTCGTAAAAAGAGATAACATAATTTTTCTAATTGTTGATGTGGCGGACATAATGGACATAACAGTTCCACTAATGTAATTTCAAACCAAAAAGACATAAAACAATTGTATGACGATGCAATACTGATTTAACCAACGATATATGAGAAGTACAGAGAATTTTCAAGATGACAACTGTGACTGCCATTTTAGAAATCACACTGGGGATGTGGTCGCCAATTTTAAATGTTCATCCTGCAGAAACCTCAGGAGGGAAGGTCCATAATTATTAGGATGTTTTTTATTTCTTGTGAACCATAAAAATCCGGGAGTATAAATCTGAAGATTGGTCATTGAACATCCTCTACTCCTGTGCCTTTCATGAGAAGGTTTTGTACTTATTTCTTTAATCGTTTCAGATACAACTGGTGGAAGAACATGGGTTACTTTACTATAGGACGAGTGTGGCGAAACCGAAGCCAGTATCCTCCTTTTGTATCATAAAGAACCAAGCATGTATTCTTAATTTAGGACACGGGCTTTGAAGAAAAGGCCTCTCTCGCACCTGTATACAGAATTTAAACAACTTTTTAAGAAATCATCCTCGAATAGTGACCCTGAAATTTTAAACAAATGATGCAGATGTGACATAAAGTTTGTTTAAATACGGCGATGTTTTCATAACGCATACAATCATCAACATTGGATGGAATTTCTGTTGAAATATTTCTACTGGTATGGATTTCTTGAAAAATTATCGTGCATTAAGCTTGGATGCAGTTGTCAACTAGATGAGCAATGTTAAGACCACTTCGGCCTCTTGTTAGCTCTTCTGGTCGAGTATTTGCACTACTATAGTCTGAATAAACCTCTCCATTTTTTTAAAACTCTTCCAGATTAAAATATAACATAACAAAAAGCACAAATTTGATAAAAGATGCATACAAATTTATTTTTTGATTTATAATTCCAAACCTAATTCTGTCCAGGGGAATCTTTATCGTCTGCGCGGTTGATTCGAAAAAGAATCTTTCAGTGTAAAAGACTAAACTTCTTGCCAGTCATTTCCAGTTCTTGGAGAAGTCGATGTTCCGTGAAGGGCTGTTTGTACGACTACTCATGTACGTACTTAGAAGCATATACTTCGTCGTCTGCTTCCGATAGTTAGAATGTCAAACCAAATATAACTATAAGTCTCAACGCGATGGTAATTTACGAAATTATACGGTATTTACCGAATTGGATGAACTACATCGATATGTTGTCTGAGTATAATAACTAACCTAAAATGTACGCAATCTGTACCCGTGTAACAAAGAAATTCTGTTAAGCAAGAAATGCGCAAGTATATGCCAGTATTAGGGCTAGTCCTAGGCTATCCTAGTCAGTGATGTTAGAAATTTGTTTGTTTGTTTGATAAGGATTTTTAACGTAGCTTTAACAATTTTTCAGTCATATCGCTACGATGTCTGCAGTGAGGCAGTTTATAGTGATGTCTACCACTGGGGCATCATGCCACATACATGTAGCATGATGTCTCACCCAGTCTCATTATCCTGACACCAGGCCGACCAGTCCTAACACTACCATCATAATGCTGAGCGTCAAGCAAGGCAGCTGTTAGTACGATTTTTGTAAGTCATTGGAACCCACGACCTCCCGCTTCCGCGGCGGACGCTCTAACCACTAGGCCACCGGAGCGGTTGTGTAGTTAGAAACATTAAATCAATGAATGAATTGACTACGTTCTGTAGACTTTTTATCCCAATAAAGATTGCCGTTATTGAAATCGGTGGTGGAGGGTACACACAAACGGGGAGGTTTAGTAATAGTATAAGGAATAAACAATCTTGCCAATATTGCCGAACTGAATGCATCCATTTAATTACCCTGTTTATCAAGTACCCCATCCGCAAAAGTAAAATAATTTAATCTTTTTCATTCAAAAATTCTCAACTAAACTTCTTTTTCTGTGATAAAATTATAAATGCCCGTGTGTGTGCTGTTTGTTTTTTTTTTTTATGGTTTAACGCCATTTTTGAGAAGAATATAGGCTATACATGGCGGCCAGTATTAATGGTGGAGGAAGAAGCCGGATAACCCCCGGAAAGAACCACCGACCCACGAGAACCTACTAGCAAGCTTTCTCGCATAACTATATTTGCCGAATCTTAGACTCGAACACACGCAGTCAGAGGTGAGATGGCAGTGGTCCGTAACGGACAGCGCTTTAGACCACTCGGTCACTCGGGTCCGCTCTGTGTGTGTGTGTGCTGTGTATTGTACATTGTATTTGCGTCGGTTAAATTTTGTATTGTATTTGTCTTATTTTCTAAGTATTCGCGTTGCATTATTTTATGTTTATTTCGTACCATATCATCTCACAATAAATCCCACAATGGCCAGGCGAGTGTTATCATTTCAACCTTAAATGAGATAGAGCTCACATTAAGATCAGTGAATATGGCAAAACATTTGGTATGAACACGAATTGAAGTGATTCATGTAAATTCGAGCAATGAAATGTTGCTCAAATCATTTAGTGAAATGTTACATATTCGTTGCTGGAATTTTCTTTATAGACATGTTTATGGCACCACCGGTTTGCATACATAAATGTATGGAGGAAGAGAAGAAAAATGAAAAATCAGCTTGGACTAAGGAGACGAGTGAATAGGTTCAACGATTTTTATCACCCGCTGCAACGAATTAAATGTGTTCAATATATTATAAAGAAGTATTAAATAAAAGAAAGAGTGTCGTTGGTAGAGATAAAACTGCACTTAAATACACACAAATACGCCAGATAAGGTCGATATTAATATTAATTCAATCGAGTCCTCAACATTAGAAGATATACTACATAATTCATTGTATGTGATAGCTAGTGACCCGTTCATGTTTCAATTATTCCGGAAAAAGGATGTAACATAAGCAGATAATGAGTTTTTTTAGACTATCCAAAGGCCGACTGAACAATAATGTGATCATTTTCAACGCAAAAGGGTATTTTCTAAAAATCACAAGACATTAAATCAGATGACCCACAGAACAATGGCCGGAAAATTGTTTATAACATTTACTTTATATATGTACTGCCCTGGTTGTCATGATCTCTCTTAACACTTCATTTTATTACATCGTTCATTACTTCGCCCATTTCCGGGATGTTAAAAATCCATCTCAAACACTACGTCTTTTAATAGGAGTAACTGACATTACAAGGTAAGATATTTTTGTGTATTTTATTTTATATGAACATGTATATGAATGGTCAACGCAGTTTTATTATTAAAATTAATTATTATTCAGCAGATTTAACAGTTATTCAGGCCTGGGTATTTTGAATTGTAGGTGTTGTCTAAATCAAACAGACACAAAGACTGCACCTGAAAAGTGACTTTGCACCAACTAGAAGTGGAAACGGATAAACATATTATAGTTTTATTATATCCACGCTGGATTCATACACGATAGGTTTATTCACCGTTTCCGAGGTTTGTAGGTTTTGGGCAATCTGAGGTTATAGGGGCTTTTAGTTCAGAAAGACCGATTGCGATTCCCGATACGTGATGAAATATTATGAGCCAAATAAGTGATACAAGAATTCATAAAAATAATGTGAGTTTTTTTGCTGGCATGCTTGAAATCTAAAACAATATGGACATCATTTTGATATAATTAATAAATTATTATGGAATTTTAGAAGAAGAAAACAAAACTGCACAAAATAGCAATATCCGGCTATGCTAGTGCTTCGAGCAAATGTCGAAAACCCCATTCGAATATATTGCATGACTGTTGGTGCATATTCCCATAACTACTACAACAATACTGAGGGTGGGGGATTGATTGATTGACTGACTGTATTTTACCGGCATTTGGGGGCTATTTAGCGCCAAACAATATAATATATGTAAAAACGTTTTTAACAAGTAAACGTTTTAATATCGACCAACGATATCAAAAACCAAATAATTCGAAATAAAACGGTAATATGGTAACGGTAAATTATAAATTTTTCGATCAACAGGGGATGAAAATGGAACATGTTAATGAAAACAGATGAAAAGATGTTGAAAGTAAGGAACGGTATTTACATTGCATAAAAGTGCTCTAGGTGATGCCATAAAAGTTACTGTTGACAATAAATGTTTTCAACCGTTAGGAAATCTATTATGGAAGTGAGATCAAAAAGTTCCATCATGTCATGTACATTATAATACTTTTCAGCGAATGGTTCATTGCAAGTAACGCACTCTGGTGGATCTTCACCTTTTAGTATGTAGGAGTGGTTTATGTACGTATGACCAATTCGATATCTTGCAACGACTCCTGGGGTGGGGTATCACACCCTCAAAATGAAAAGAAGATTACAAATATTTAGTTTTTGAAATTTTAATAACAAGGAATGTTTACATACTTGACAATGAGTAGAGGAAATCCTCAAATCGGAGAAAGTCCAAAATGTCCCACAGCGAAAAAGAGAACATTCTACTATGTAATCCAGGGATAGCATTTTCTGTTCTGTTTGGTGTATATTTATAACTATGTTATAGGTATGTTCCTGCGATTAAGAAAACGAACAAGCATAAAAAGGTTACAAATATATTCAGCATTATTTATCTCACCCATAAATAGGTTCAAATAAAAAAGTAAAATAAAGTTTCTGGAGAATCTTGATTAAGATTCCTTTAATAACATTTTGTCTGGATGGCACCACTTGTAATATGAAATCTGTTTAAAAAAATGTTCTCTACACGCAAATTCGTGTTTAAGGATCGATCCTTGTTATGTAATTTGTATGACAAATTTAATTAAAGAGAGATATCGTAGTGATTTTTGGGATATATTAAGCTTCATCATAACGACATAGCTCTGAAACGAAATAAAAAAATCTAAATGCAAATATATAAACGAAATGATATGATTGTAAATAAAAAAATTAAAAGAACTTATAAATACAAAATCTTCTTCAATGATCATAACTGTACGACTTGCCGTAAATCTGCTTCACATTCTTCCTGCTTTACAAGTACGGTCTGAGTAAAACGTCAAATATTGGAAACTGAATGTCAGTATAATTTACATTTCTTGCTTTATGAAATGGGAGCAAAATATTTTCATCAGCAAATTAAAATTTCCAAAAGTGCATGTACTCTTCATTTCATATACATTCTGTATAATTATTTTTATTTTTTGCACTGAAAACTGAGGTAATGTGCACGTAAAAATGGGACTTTTTGGATTGTTTTTATTCTTCGTAATGTAAATGTCCCCATTTTGTAAAAAGTAAATACTTTTACATTTCAACAACGATCGTCCATGGTGAAAATATGGTTGCTGCTGTATAATGACAGAATTGATGGAGCATGTATTTTGCCATCCATTGTAATATCTGAATTTCTATGAACATTGAGCCACTAAATTCGTATTAAAACTGTCTAAACCTAATTTTATAAACCTGACTCGCTTGAAAGAGTCTTCGCTTTCATAACAGAATTGTATAATCCTAGACAGCTATCAGCTGCTTATTTGCTTTCCTCATGTAGTCCGTAAAATGTATTCTCCTTAGCTTTTAAGTTCTTAGACAATTATTTAACCGGTTCCTGTCCACGTAAATAAGTAACATTTGCCAAAAACTCATTCACGAAGTCCTGTTACCTAGACGGACAGATCTACCTCAACATCAACAGTGCATCACGTGGTATCTATGAAAAGTCACACTGTAAGAAATTGGAAACGCTTTCCCCAATTCCTATTTATTTCTACTGCGCTAACCTGAGGGCACATGCTCTTTAATCTAACTGTATAAAAGGGAAACAAACCTAATGAATAGCAACCCATTACATTAATATGTTAACATAAAGTGATCAACCATGTAAATAGGGCTTTTTTCATTTACCCTCTTCCACCCCACCCCCAAACATTTAGTTTTTATGCCGAGTCGTTTTTCACGTTCCCCGTGAAACTGGACGTTTAGACATTGCTGAGGTTTGCAAACAATGATTATCGGTCTTCGTTTCCGTTGTAACCTATATGCTGCATGCGACCAGTAACATGCATAATTTTAAAAGTATAGCATGTAAAATATTGAAATAATGGGTGCCTACACAACAGGAAAATGTGAGATTGTATTTAATTGTATGTTGTCAGGAGTGTTTATTTTGAAACAATAATAATATGTTTGGACAGATAGTGACAACTGATCACAACAATGCCTTTTAGTATGATGGTGTTAGCGAAAGACCGCAACATAGCCTTTTAGTATGATGGTGTTAGTGAAAGACCGCAACAGATTATACTGCTAGAACAAGTAAAAAAAATTCTCAAATTCACTAAGGTGCGACGAAAGATGAAAGTTCTTTGTATCATCTACGCGGATGTTAAATGTCTCAACATTTTAATAGAAAGCTCTGCTTCTATAGACTTAAACGCCTAAATCCAAACATCGCAAGTCGCTGAACATCAACCATGCTGAGTGTTTGCATAGTAGTAGGGTATGACGAGGAAATTGAGCAATCTTTCTCGTATCGTGGCAACGAATCGATTGAGGTGTTCGTAAAATCGCTCAAGTTAACGGCAAAAATCGATTCGACAACAACTCTTCACCCGCTAACTTGATTATGACCGGTAATAACATTCCTGAGTTTTCCGTAGCCGTTCATTGTTGGATACGCGAAGAAGCCTTTACTTCACGTATGATAAAGTCCGTGATCACTTACACATCATTTGCGATTACAGAGGAGCGAGACAAAACGCATGCATTACAAAGTTGCAAATGAATCTAAACAAAACAAACATACCTTGTATTGTTACATAAACTGATAAGCATAGTCCCCAAGATGGATAAAAACAACATTGATACTCGGACAATTACAGTTCATCGATTCATTTTAGTTCTGTTTTCATCCTTGAAAACGTTAGGGAGAAATCTAACGTCGGAGAAATTTGCAATCACTCGTCTATACTGTCTATTAATAAAGATGTGTATCAATAGGAGTAAAGGAGCAATTGCTATAAGTTTGCTAAACCTCAGTTGCCATCGATCGAAGCACTTTATTTATCGCTGTCACGTGAAGGTTTCTCAAAAAAAAATATGAGCAAACAAGCAATGTTTGGTCCGCGTTAGAATGCTAAAACCTCGGCGACTATCAATATTTTTATCTGCGCAACGATTTGTTGCTGCTCGCTGATGTGCTGTATAATTGGTTACACTGCCAAACAGTTGTACAAGTTCGATCCTGCACACTACTTCTCGCCAACAAGGTTTGGCTTTTGATGCATTATTTCCAAACCAAGTCCAGATTTAATTCTTCACTGACGTTGACCAGCATATGTTTATTTGGTGCTGTCTTCGTGGTGAGATTGTGATGATGATTCACATGTATGCGAGAGCAAACAACACAAACCTTGATGTCATGGTCCCAATGCCTCCAAAGAGTCATATCATGTTATCTGTGCCAATAACCTGTATGAATGAGCAAAGATGCAACCGTTGACGTTTAGTGGGTTTCAGTGGATTTACCCTCCCACACCACCACACAAAGACCGCCTATCAAAACTACATGTGCGATTACAGCATCAACACCGACCACTTATATTTCTCTTAAGTTGATCTAAAATACCTTGAACATTTTCACGAGACACATGAAGATTATCCGATGGCACCAGAAGCTTTGTAGATGACTCGTACGTGGTTGTCCGTATATCAATGTCCGATCGTTGTAAAATCAGGACGCAATTTATTAAATGTTTAAAAGAAGCAAATATTAAGTCAAATCTCAATTACGTATAGGTTATCTCACAATTCTTGTTAATTATATCCATAATTTGCTACAATTTTTGCATCAGGGATTTGCGAACAATCGATATTAACTCCTTTCTGCTTATGGAACACTTGCCGTTTTATCTCTTGTAATTGTAGTAATGATAATCAATTGTTTGTATTTATAATTGGTATGTTTACAAAGCCTGCAGCCATAGTGTTTTAGGTCATTGTATCATACTGTATCATGTAATAAATAGATTATTATCATTCCAAATATATTCATTAATAATAACATTAGCGAAAATGATTAAAAAATAATCAGAAATAATTAATCATTTTAATTCTGTTTAGAAGTTTGCATCAACCTAAACAGTTTTTATTTGTCTCTAAGAACAAAGGTTGTTGTTTGATAATCACATTGAAACACTAATAAGGATCATGTAAAGGACATCTATCTATCTATCGATCTATCTATCTATCTATATATATATATATATATATATATATATATATATATATATATATATATATATATTCCAAACAAATATAATACAAATGACATACCTATGTTTTTCTTGATCTGCCTCCGACTAAACAATTATGTAGAATTTTGCATTAGCAATAGCATAGACATTTCCAATTTTGTCAAACTGAGGATTGACCTCACAGACAAGACAATTCACAATTTCTTTAGGTCTCATAGTGATATGATAAATAGTACTTGTTTTATTCTTGGTTGTGTTTGTCACAGAAAATCAGACGACAAAGAAATACCTTCCATATCGTGCAAAAGAATTGTATCGAATATTATATCGGTGTGTTCCAAATATTGATGATCTTTGTGACGAAGCTCCTTTGATTCACATTTTTAAATATCTAATATCCTTTAACTGTATTCTGCTTGTGCAGGTTATGATGGCAGTGTCCTGGCTGAGTGTCCTCATTCTAACAGCTATTTTCGTAAACTACCAGGCGACCACTTCAGACTCTTCATGCAATAAACTCCATGCAAACATATGCAAGTGTGAGGAAGACATGAAACAACGCCCGATGTTTAACTGTTCACATTCAGGCCTCACAGAAGTTCCAGAGCTTCCTAAAACCGCAGTCTTTCTCAACCTATGCCACAATAAGTTGCAGGTTTTGAGGAACGGATCTTTTTCTAACTACTCGCAGCTACTTACTTTATTAGTGGCATATAATTACATACAGGTAATCGAACTGGATGCATTTCGAGGTTTGGAGAACTTAAACACATTAGTTCTTAACCACAATAGTCTTCCCTTATCAGCTAAAATGTTTCAAAAGGGTGTGTTCCTACCATTGACACGAATTTCTTATCTTTCAATGCGAAACAGTAACAAAGCCATTAAGCATAATTTCAAATATGATCTTTCAAAGTTCAGATTGTTTAATAACTCGCTACACACATTAGATTGGTCTAGAAATACATCATTCAAGTGGACAAGGCATATGAAAGGTCTCAACAGTCTCAAAGTACTGGATTTGTCATACAATCAATGTCCCAGCATTGATAAACATTTCTTTGAAAACTTTACTACTCTTGAGATTCTGCTCATTGGTCATAACCTTTTTGGCTCTCAGATTATGCAGGACGTTAAAGGAAAGCTTTTACGGAACCTCAACTTTGTCAAAAAGTTGGATATATCACATAACAGTATTTCATTTATACCTTCAAAGTTCTTCCAGGGTTTATCAAGCCTGGAGATAGTCAATGTCAGCAATAATTTTCTGCAAACAGCTAATTTTGAAATAGACCACATGAAGAAACTTTCACATCTAGACTTTCGAGTAAACCTATTGACATCGATCCCAGCTAATATGCTACGTCACCTGCATGATATAAAATCTAATAATATTTCCATTTATTTGGAGGATAATCCACTTAAATGTGATTGTGATGCCGTAGACTTTCTGAATTGGATAAACAATGAAAAGAATCAAATAACATTTGTAAACGTTGACAACACCACTTGCAAATTCAATGGTATTAGTCGATCAATTCGCGACATAAAACTTGTCATTAATGCCTTAGATAAACATTGTGCTAATTATACTACAGTAATTTCCGTTGCCTCTCTCAGTTTTGCACTTTTTATAATTATTACAGTAACAGGACTAATTTACCGATATCGCTGGAAACTTCGCTATTTTTACTACATGACCAAAAGCAGATACAGAGGCTATACTAGTCTCAATGAACACGACTCAGAAAACTATCAATATCACGCATTTTTGTCATACGCGGAGAGTAACTTAAGGCTGGTAAAATTCACACTTCTTGCAAAACTGGAGGCTGAAGGACTTCACGTATGCATTCATCAAAGAGATTTTATGCCAGGACAGGCAATTTCTGCTAATATTGCCCATGCCATTCATTGCAGCAGAAAGACCGTAGTTCTACTAGATGATGACTATCTTGGCAGCTACTGGTGCATGTACGAGTTAAACATGGTTAGAATGGAAAGCATTTACTCAAGGAGAGGAGAAAATATCCTAGTGCTAGTTCTCAAAGAAGGAATAGACAAATGTAAGCTTCCACTAGAGTTGATGGACATAATTCATTCGAATACGTACATAGAACTTCCACAAGATCCTCAAGTAATTGATGCATCAGGGATATGTGGCAGAATTAAGGATGCTATTTTATGGTAACTGGAAAGTTAACTTTTTACAGTATGTCATGCAGATGTTTGAAGTGGACAAAAATGAAGTCCTTATAATTGCTGAAGTGTCATGGATATAGTCGTTTCGTCATAGGCCAGTCTCGTTAGCAATCTAGTCCTGCAGTTTGTTTAGTTCTTTCAATACAAGGTGGCAAATAGTATTGTCATTGGCTGATACAGGACGAAAAGGCGGTGCTGCATTTATACGAAAAAGGAATTGGTAGGGCGTAGGGGTGGGGGGATTTGCAACTGACGGCAGTATTAAAAACCAGCGTCTTCTGATGGCAAAACTTCTTAGGGTTTAAATTGGAATGCCATGAAGGTTTTATGAAAAGCATTATGATCGTCATATCAAAATAAGCAGCTCAATAAACCACTTTGCCGTCATCATGTTTGTTAGAAATATTCCACCTCTTTATTTGGAACCTGCTGTACTGTATGACATAATAATATGAATACTGCGTTTTCAGGTATATGCTATAATCATCATTTGAAGACCTGGGTTTTGTTAAAATACTGTCATCTAAATTTTGTATAGAAAACATTACTCTATTGTCTTACACCTGAAACTAAAATAATACATTTATATTGCACTTGTCATTTTTCACGCTTTCGTTTACAACACAATGGTTCTTAAAACCATGGGTTAGAGAAATCAAAGTAATTTGTCAAGAAGGATTTAAACTGTTGCTTGCAGCTGTTGTATCTAATATACAACTTGGGATGTCCTCTTTTCTGTGCTCCATTTTATTTGGAGTTACATTCAATTATTTGCTGGCAGAATAATTACATGACTGAATGTATAGCCCTGTGATTTGAAATATGCAATAACATTGATGATTATGAAGACTTAAATGTAAATACTGATAAAGGCGATTTTACAAACACATTGTTAAACAATCGCATTGTGGATATGCATTGGATGTAATTCGGTGTGATGTAAAAGCAACTATAATTAACGTGTGGTGATAACATGTAATATAGCTGTACAATGTTTTTAAATAATATGTATAATGAATTATAAATAAACAGAGTCGTATTTAAGTCGAATACAAATTACAATAACAAAAGAATGAACAGGAAATAAATAAATATCAACCTAGTTTCATTTCCGTGAAAAATCAGATGGTGATAAAGAAAGATACAGTTGCCTTGCAAATTGTATATGTACAAGTCCAACCGGTACGAATATAATCTTTATTTTGTTATATTATTTGTCTTTTAATTTGTATTGTATGCCTACATGATTATATGGTATGAATACATATATTGTGAGACTGACATTCGTTAGTAATTCAGTTTAGAAAATACATGAGTATCAATATATTTTAGGTATTTTTAGTCAAACAGCTAATAACAAAGCTAATATTTCCCTTTGAACGCAGATTATATATTGATGTCTTTATTCATTTGATGTAAACATATTTACTAATGGTGTGTTCAAAATCTAGTTTTAGTTACAAATGTCTAGTTTTATTTAGAAATGAAGACAGTTCTAGAAGCAAGTTCGTTATGAGTTTAATGGAAAATTCCATTACGATGACATAAAACGGTAATTGCAGTGCATGTCCAGAAAACGGTAATTGCAGTGATTGTCCAGAAAACGGTTATTGCGACTTCAGTTAGGTGGGGAGGTATAGCAAGTTGTTTAGTTCAGAATTATTCATTCCAATCTTAACATCCAAAGTGGATTCAGTCTTACTGTCATGTTCAGTTTTTATTGAGAGGATCTATTTATTTAAATGTTTTACTGGAATTGCAAGGCGCTCAATAATACTTATTTGATGATATCACTAATTGGAGATTATTGTGAAACAGTGAAAGATATTTTGTGATATATGAGTATGAAACAGTAAGATTGTTGATACATACCCACACTTCCTGATATTGATATATGTTACGATGTGTGAGGACATTTGATAACACGTTCTGCCTCATGTTTATACATGTCTTCTGATATAATTCGTAATTCAAATTAATTTGGATAATATCAGTCCGTGTTATAAAATATTACCACTTTATATCCATCCTGAAACAATTCCACAAGCTATCCGTGCCTTAGCAATTGCGACAGAGTCATGTTCACGGTTAATTCAAAGAGAACTTTGCCGCGTTGGTGAGAAACTGTTTTACCTTCAGACAGTGATGTCACCGGTCGGCTTATGCTTAGAGACCGGACAACCCGACATTATAACCCTTCAGTGCAACTACCCTATACAGTTCTCAATTAGACCACCGATATCCAATCATTACTAAGCCAGCCATTATCATGTTACATTCTTATTGGCAGAACCAGTGCAGAGTTTGACGTGACTAAAGAAACATCATGATATTCCGAGAGCAACATTTGCTCTCGTAAGAAAGAGCGGGAAAAGAGTTCTTAAAAATTCCGACGAGATTTTTCAACAAGGGCTTACGAGGAAGCTTTCCTAGTTTGATAAAGCGCCACATGAAGATTAGAGAGGTGAAGAGGTGGAGAGCACGCGGAAATAGAGAGCTGTGTGAAGGCGCAGTGCCATGGGGTATAGGGAGTTTCGTGAAAGCGCAGGGCTAGGAGAACGGAAACAAAGGTACCTGAAGTACCGAATCGGGATGTATGGTGGAAATTGCAGATGAGTACTATACAAGGAACACGGGAATGAAACAATCCCACCTTTAATTGCGCGTGATGAAATAGCCATTAGAATAACTATTTTATTGACTGAGAGAAATTATGTTGAAACTTTTTCTTGTTGAATACCATAATATAGTTTATTAAATAATTATACCTTTCACCTAATTAATTTTGTTTTATATGTTATACACCTAGACACTCGGCCTTGCTGACTGGGGGCTCGGAACTATTTAATCTTTTATTTGTCCGTCCTTCTCCAGTGTTAGTAATTATACCGTAGGGGCACGTGATAGTACATCAGTACAATCTATATCGGAAGCAATTCGAACATCACAGCAATTCTCTCCAACTCTGTAGATTGGGACATTTAATATTATTTTAGGACTAATTGGGATTAAACAAGCAGCGTTTTTCTGTTTTCTCTTTATATTCTAGGGAAATAAACCTATTGTTTAATTGTACTACACTTATTGGTTTATCTCTGTTTTATTACTTCTTTGAAGACCATAGAATCGTAATATAATATACAACTGAATACACCTTCCGAAACAAAAGTAACCATACTCGTTACGTGTATATGACTAGTATTATAATAACCTTTATACGTAAACCAAAACGAAAAGGAAATATGTGCACTATTTCACATACAATAAAAAATATATATGGGCTTTAATATTAGGCGATTGCATCTTAATGATAGTTTACAGTTCATTAATAATAGCTTCCGTAGATCATCATCAAATCTGAAAAAGAATTTACAAATAACCGGGACATCATGCGATAATATAGCTTGACTGCATTTATGTATTGAAAATGGGTTACAAGATTTAATAAGTATGGTTTCATTAAGATATTCCAAAGTCAAGAACTCAAAGTGTAATGTGTATTATCCAGATGAGATAGCGACATGGTCAGTGTATGAAGAACATATTAATTTATTGAATGAGAATGTTACAACTATTACAATTGGTAAATTTAAGTTGCCTAAACTCCCAGAAACAGTTGCGGAAATTTTAAATATTGATGTTTATGGTGATGAAGGTAATATTACTGAATGTGATTTAAAATATCCGAAAGAACTACATGATGGACCCAATAAGTATCAATTGAAACTATGTAAGGTCATAAAGAATGGTTACGTTGAAATCAAGATTAATTAATTTAACGTTGTTTCCTAATTTTATAAAGTAAGATAACTTTAGTACTTAATCACGGGAAAATATGTTACACGTTTTCTTATTCAAAATTTTCAAACGATATTAAATCTAATCAAAATACAACTGAATTACAAACTTAATAAAAACAAGTTTGGGTGGTGCCTAATATTGAATTAAATACAAACCTTAGAATCGCAATTCCACACGGACTGTTCAAAATGATGAATAATTGTTTTATTGGAAAGAAGCTGGCAAATTTAGGAACAAAATTTGATGTTTGATTAGTCAGAACGACAAACTGTGTTTGGCCATATAATATGTTGCTTACGTTATGATCCATGTATTTATATAAATGGCCTTAGAACATTCGAATTCCGACCACTCGATAAGGAAGATGGGCAGGGCAAAACTCCTCTCTCCCTCTCGGTTTAGTAATACAAGATTCTTCTGATTTACTTAATTAGTAGCATTGACCTGGTGTACAACTCTCTCTTTAGATTGATTGATTCATTGTATTTTAACGGCGCACCAGCACGTTTAGGCTATTTAGCGCCAAACAATAGGTTATGTGTAAAAACGTTTTAAACAGGTAGACGTCTTAATATCGACTAATGTATTTATGTGAGAAAGCTTGCCAATAGCTTCTCGTAGTTCGGTGGTTCTTTTAGGGGTTTTTCCCGGGTTTTTAAACCCTACAACAACAACAACAACAACAACAACAGCGGATGAATCTAGTCTGCATTTATAGTGATTACCGAGGCAAGAAAAAGTCTTCATGACTCTTAAAATGGTTGATAATGGTTGGTTCAACATCTGTGCAATTGAAGTCAGTATAATGGTAAATGTTTGCGTTTAAAGTAATCCACTGATGAGTAGTTTTAACCACTATTTCACATATCAGTAAATGAGTTTTCTAAACAAAAGATATCGGTTGCCACTATTAAAAAACGACCCTTTCAAGACAATAATGTACAGTTTTAATAATAAAATTACCATAGAGTTCGGAACTATAGCACAGTGCAAACAATATTGTATCTAAATCTTCGCATCAGGAAACATTTGCTTATAAATTTGTGCAACGGTAACGACCATTCTAATACAATATTGTAAATAAACTAAATAAAATATTTCGATGGCATGCTAGTTAATTTAAGGCCAATAACTGGTAGCTATACTGATAATAATAATAATTATAATAATAATAACAATATAAATAATAATACTTATACTACTACTATTACTACTACTACTATTAATAATAATAATAATAATAATAATAATAATAACAATAATAATAATAATAATGTAGAACTGGTTGCAGGTACATGGAATGAAAAATATTATTGTTATAAACGTCAACAATATTACTACATCGGTTCAAACTGAAATGCAATGGCAGCCAGTGTTTCCTTATCAAAACATGTGACATCAGACGGTTAAAGCTAATTTATTTCGGTATACAAATCCACGACTGAATTAATATGCATGTTGCCGTATCATTATACTAAACAAGCCAAACTAAGGGAGGTTGCATCTTTATTGCTGTAGAAAGCATCTTGTAGAGTTTATCATTTTTCAGCATACGATAGGCTATACATGGCGGCCAGTATTATTGGTGGAGGAAGAACCCGCAAAAACCCTCGGAACCACCGACCCACGAGAAGCTACTGGCAAGCTTTCCCATATAACTACATTAGCCGCATCTTAGACTCGAAACCACGCAGTCAGAGGTGAGATGGCAGTGATCCGTAACGGAGAGCGCGTGAGACCAATCGGCTACTCGGTGCCCCGAAAGCATTAATGTAATAATGATTGTAAATGTAATTTTGAAAATGATGGCACGGAGATGAAATGTTTTAATATTGCTCAATGTATCACAACTGGGATGTAACTCCCCCTCAATGCAAAGCAACATTGTAAAAACAACCTTTGAAATCAGTACAATACTGGCTCCAACTGCTGATCAAAGAGTTCGCATACATTGTATTCTAAATTTAAAACTTATCACCCGAATCCATTTTATGTAGACATTTCAGTGAAAATCTACATAATTATTATCTGCACTGTAAGGAGATAAATATTACAACTGTTAACTATATGTTGTAAGGAATGGTTAAATTAATGTCAATGTTTCTTGAACTGTTGGAAAACGAAGGAACTTCTAGAGCTAGATAGCAAACTTCCAATTAAAGTATTCCATTCCAGACTTTCAACTCACATCACTATAGCAACATAGCCATCTGCTGTAGCTGAAGCAGTGGTGTTACGCAAAGCTAATGGTTAACTTCAGGTCAAGTCGGCATGGAAGATAACATTTTCCTAGCCTAATATTTTAAGCTTTTTTGCATGTTCTGTTCCATATACTGATAAAAATAAGTCTGGTACATAATTGATAAGTACGTTTTAAAGTAATGGTATGTATTCGCCGTTTGCATAACTTTAAATGAGTATATTTACTACTACTACTATTACTACTACTACTACTACTACTACTAATAATAATAATAATAATAATAATAATAATAATGAGCACGTTGTATAGACCCTAATCTTTAGAAGCTCGAAGCGCTTTACAACATCTAAAATGATTTGACTACACTACAAAAAAACACCCAAAAAAAATCCATCAAATTGAAAAACATCTAAACATGCTAAACACATATATGATACAAAACATTATTAGTTCTCTAAGTTTGTTCCTGCAATCGACAAAGGTGAGTTTTTAAGAGGACTCTTAAACAGAACCAATGTGTTTTTGTGTCTAATTTCAATGACCAATTCGTTGGACATCGCCGGGACCTCGTATGAGAAAGAACGTTGTACATATGACTTCGTTTTCATAGCGGGAACAATGAGTATACGATTGTCAGAAGAGGAGCGTAAGGATCTTGCTGGTGTCTACACATGGGTGAGGCCGGATAGGTATGTTGGACTGGAGTCTGTCAATGAAACGTAGCACAGAGAACAAATTTTATGTTTCATTCTGTATCGATTGGATAGCCAATGTAGAGTACAGAGCAATGATGAGGTGTGTTCTGATCAAGTTACTATAAAGATGATCAGAGCGTATGTGTTTTGAACTTTGTGAAGTTTCTGGAGTAGATATTGTGACGAACCAGACATAATTGAGTTACAATAGTCCACTCTAGAAAGTGTTAATGAAAACACAAGTGATTTAGTGGCATCAACTGAAAGATATTTTCGAATGGAACTAATGCGTCTCAGCTTAGGGTATGCTGCCTTGAATATGTTAATGACTTGTTGATGCAATGTGAGAGTACTGTCTTGAGTAACACCTAGGTTCAGTACTGACTGTGAATTTAATGTCGGTGTTGCTGATATTTATTGTCTGAGGTGAAGGATGTGAATGAGAATGTCTTTGTGTTGTGATCAGAATGTTCTCAGTTTGATCGTCATTCATCTGCATCTTGTTACATGCCATCCATGATTTAACATCGGAAATGCACTTCTCTACTCCGTTGATGCTAGCATCAGCTTGAGTTGGGTGGCTAGACTTGTATATTTGGGTGTTATCAGCGTACAGTTGGTGAGACACTGGGTGATAATCTAAGACACTTAAGAGCGTCTGGGTGTATATAATGTATATAATAGGTCCAAGAACAGATCCCTGTGGAACACCACAACATAGATCAACTGGGGTGGAATATATTCCATTTGCAGATACAATTTGTGCCCTGTTGACAAAGTAGGGCTTGAACCACAGGCTATATTCTGAATGCCAAATAAAATGTTGGAGATGGTGAAGTAATATATCATGGTCTATTGTGTCAAATGTTGCAGACATATCAAAGAGGGTGAGGACTGTAATCTTTTCACTATCCAACAGCCTAAGACAGAAGTAGGAAGATGATAGGGAAATGGGTTAGAAGTTTCCTTCTGGTAATTTCAAAGGTCAAACAACCATATAAACATTTTTAAAAATATTATATTTTTTTATACAAAAAACATGCAATCATGGAGAAAATTTAATTATCTAAATAGGATGCTAATTCTACCTTACGCTCATGATCCCATTGCTTTGCTTGTTCTTCTAACTCTATTCGCCTTTCCTCCGCTTCCATTTCTCATCCTATCCTGTCCTTTTCGGCCAGCTTCTCTAATTCTATCTTTTCCTTCTCAAATTCTATCTTTTCCCTTTCAAAGGCCCATTTTCTTTCTTCGGCTTCCCCTTTTTACTTTCTAATTCCCTTTCTAATTCCCTTGCCTTTACCCTTTCTTCCCTTTCCCGGGCTTGTTCTACCTGAATAAATTTCCTTAAACTTTCTCCTTCATACCCAAATTCTTTGCCTAAGTCAACCATGTCCTTAAGGGATGACATGACAATTGAAATATAAATATAAATATATATAACAGACTAACCTTATCTTCCTGATGAAGGTAACCAAACCAATGCTTTAAATATGTTTATACTGGACCCACGGACCTTGATAAACAAAACAAAAAATAAACCCCTGCTTGAGGATTATCTTGTCAAGAAGGTCACGCTCAAATATAAACATAAAATGAACACTTCCACAAACAAAATGATTGACAGTTCACTTAATCCAGCGATCCCACTTCTGACACCATTGTAACAGAATTGTTACCGAGTGGTTGATGGATTAAATGAACAACACGAACACAATATGTGAAAGATAATGTAAATTTATGAAATAAATTATTAATGAAAAATAATGATGTATCAACACAATAACTCATGCGTTCAACCCACGATCACACTCCACAACCATTCACAATTCAAAAATAATTTAAATATTAATTCAAAATAAACACAGATCCAAGTAACTTCCTGGACTACACATATGTTTCAAATAAAATGGAACCTTTACAAAAGATATATTATCGCACGTATAAATTGCGATAACAAATACAAACATCAAACTATACTATCGAATGTATGGATTGCGTCAACAAGTACAAACATCTACATGTATTTAATCAAGTTACTAACTGTTATTGAGATTCATGTAATCCCTTGAAATACTACAGAATGAAAGTAACCGCGTGTAAATATAACAATGTATTCAATTGTAACAACAATTGAAACACACACATGCGTCTCGACCCTGTACAACCGTACGATTCACCAACTGTTGAATCGCCGCACAGCTTCTCCGAATACCTAGGGTTGACCAAATACTTTTATCGGCCACTTGCCCTTCACGGATCCACTACAGTTATACGTACAGACAGCATACAGCATCTACTAGAACCACCGGTCCCAAACACTTAGATGCTACCCCGGACGTTTACACCTCTAGACAGCTCCGACACTCGGACATTTAGACTTCTAGATTTCCGGATATTTACTCATCTCAACAGACGTAGCCGGACAGACAATCCGACAGACAGACAGTCAGATACCTCAATTTGATCGCACAATTAAACAGCATAATCACGGCACAATCAATCACATTCAGCTACAATTCAGCTACTGTTCAGAGACATTCAGAAACATTCAGCCCTTTGGCTGGAGACAGAATGACGAGATATCTCTCCTTTGACAAGATTCTTTTGACTCGTCAACCTTTTTAGAAATATTCTGCCTTATATGTCCCCAAATAGGTGAGCAGAATTCACGGCGAAATTCCCGTGCACCCCGTGAATATAATGTTCCTGACTTCAAGTGATTTGTAGACAGGCATATGCAAATCGCTACACGTCGCTTACCTTGAAAAACACTTATTCACCCCAGGTAACGCATGTACGATGAAACAAAAAAATGGTGAAATTAGTTTGTATTCAAGAAGAAATAAATTCAATTTTCGCCTAATTCTGTGACAATACGGTTCCGGTCAATGCTTGTCATTCATGACTGAATACCAGTCTTTATGAATTTTTTATCAGAGGGTTTGGTTGTGTTCAATTTTCATTTAAGAGGATTAGTTTATCTGAAGTATTCACTAAAAAAAATGTGCTCATTAACTTTTGGGCCAAAACATTTTGTTTATGACTATTAAGGACTTTTTCAAAGAGATTCTGGATTATATAATTGTGATACAGCAATACTAGTGGTACATCGGCACATTAAAACCTATTGGAACAAGACTGGAATTCATTTAAAACATTTTATACTTTTGGACTTGTGATAGAATCTTTAGAGTTATTTAGAACCTAATTCACAATACTGTACGTTTCTTTCAAATTCACATTGCATTCTAGCACATAATTATTTGTTAAATTGTACGAAACTTGTTGGTTTTAAGTTTTCTGGTACTTAGTTCAAGACCAATAATTCGTAACAATAAGAATCACCATAAAATTCTCAGACAAGACCTTGCTTTCTGCGTGAATTTTTTTTAATTTCTCAAATCCAGAAAATATTTTCTCGTTAGTTGATTTTCAGGCTCTCTCTAATGATATATGACCTGGTTTTTAACTTTTCGCTCCAGATTTCTGTGTTTATTATATCAATGCTGTACATTGTAAATATTAGGCTTCCTATTTGTATCGACAAATTCCGATAAGAGCACGATGTATTTTGCAGGTTTATTTAAAAAAAAACAACAAATTATACAATAATACGACACATTCATCGACTATAATCTACAGATCATTTATGTTCTGTGTTTACTATTGAGTTTATATAGTTTATTTTTAATATCACTATAATTATTTGTGTTTCAAAAAATATAACGGATATACTATGATGAAAGTTTTCTAAACTCAGAGTATGATATTTTTTACATATATTGACATACGGCAAGTGTTTTTAGCGAAAATGGCAGGCACCAGCCAAAGAACTTTAAATTGGTGGTCTTGAAAATAATTCGGTATAAGATGGAACGTATCGCGGTATATTCAGACATACAGCGGTACACTTATGTTCCTTGTACCCAGTTGGATAATGGTGTGTGTGTGCGTTTGTGTGTGTGTGTGTGTGTGTGTGTGTGTGTGTGTGTGTGTGTGTGTGAACAATAAGAATAAAGGGATGTTTTCAAGTCATACATTATCGATGTTAATAAATTTAGCATTTTTGACAATAAGCTTCAAGAATTTCATATGAAAGCAAGTATATGACATTTACTTGCATTAATGTGAACTTTAAAAGCAATTTTAAAAAATACTTTCGTAATTCGACGTGAAAATTTTAAATGTGTTTACATTCTTTGATGCACTATATTTTCCAACAGCAATCTTACAAACACTATATATTCAACTTCAATTTAATGACTATGCAAATAACTTTTGAGGTGAAAATATCATCAAATAACTGACTAACCAAATTTTGTTGCAAAGCACAAATTTCTAAATATTCAAACATGTATATGTATTCTCAAAATATATGTGTAACTTATAATTACCAGCAAAACATTTAAAATGTTTGGCAATAATAGGACGTGATTTAGTGATAATATGACATGCCTATTTGGTAACATGGCAATGCATAATCTTATGGTAATATGGCATGGCTACTTGGTAACATGGCATGGAATGATGTTGTGGTAATGTGACATGGCTACTTGGTAACAGCATAGCATTATTTTGTGGCAATACGGCATGGCTACCTGGTAACATGGCATGTTATGATTTGGTGGTAATGTGGCATGGCTACTTGGTAACATGGCATGGAATGATGTTGTGGTAATGTGTCATGGCTACTTGGTAACATGGCACGGCATGATTTTATGGTAATATGACATGGCTACTTGGTATCATGGCATGGCATAATTTTGTGGTAATGTGGCATGGCTACTTGGTAACATGGCATGGCATGATTTTGTAGTAATGTGGCATGGCTACTTGGTAACATGTCATGGCATGATGTTGTGGTAATGTGGTATGGCTACTTGGTATCATGGCATGGCATGATTTTGTGGTAATGTGGCATGGCTACTTGGTATCATGGCATGGCATAATTTTGTGGTAATGTGGCATGGCTACTTGGTAACATGGCATGGCATGATTTTGTAGTAATGTGGCATGGCTACTTGGTAACATGTCATGGCATGATGTTGTGGTAATGTGGTATGGCTACTTGGTAACATGGCATGGCATGATTTTGTGGTAATGTGGCATGGCTACTTGGTAACATGGCATGGCATGAATTTATGGTAATATGGCATGGCTACTTGGTAACATGGCATGGCATGATTTTGTAGTAATGTGGCATGGCTACTTGGTAACATGTCATGGCATGATGTTGTGGTAATGTGGTATGGCTACTTGGTAACATGGCATGGCATGATTTTGTGGTAATGTGGCATGGCTACTTGGTAACATGGCATGGCATGAATTTATGGTAATATGGCATGGCTACTTGGTAACATGGCATGGCATGATTTCAGGGTAATATGTTAGCAAGTGCAGCCATATTGGTTAGTTATAACCAATTTTGTACCTCATGCAGACTAAAACATACACACACTCTCTCTCTCTCTCTCTCTCTCTCTCTCTCTCTCTCTCTCTCTCTCTCTCTCTCTCATTACAACCTTTGTGGGCTTATCTGCAATATTATCTCTAAATATTGGATAGTCTTCTAATGTACATGGAACTACTTACATATCCTACGAATTGGAACAAATTAAAATCCCCATTATTACCCAAAATAAAATTTTGTACTGTACTAATCATTTGCCAGTTCCTTTTAAACTTTTCTCGACATCGCACATTTCAAAACTGGGGTGCGTGAAATATGAATTTTAAGAAACCCATACATAATGATGTCAAAGATGTGGAACAAAATTAATACGACTTTCTGGATTTAGTGATGATAATAATGTAATATTTTGAATCATAACTTTCATAAAACTATAATAATATCCATACAATTCATATGTACGTACTTTGAGTGCGGTTGATTGTGCCATCAGAAGGTGAGATGGATTCGCGGGACGGTGGTCTCGGTGGTAGAGCAGTGATACCATTTCTACGTCGTCCTCCTAGCACATTGAATTTTAAAGCTCATTGAATACACATTGTGTCGTTCTAAATATAATGAGTCAACGTTCTAAGTTTTATCTAGCTCCAGATAACATAACTTAGTGTATATAATGTTCAAATTACAGTTTCCAAGTTATTTTTTTGCATTTTTTTGTTACAAAACTCAGATTAGATTATGCCATATATAGACAGAAAATCATATTTTGGAACAATTCAAAGCAGACAATTTACTGTAAACAGTGTCGTCCGGAATATGTATGGAACCATTTTATGCAATAATACACGCTCCTCTTTTGAATTTGTTATAGTTCCGTTTTTAGTGAGATTTATACGAGCGTTTAAATTATAATGCGAACGAAATAAACGTTTGCATTAGCATCTAGTAGATCACACGAATATATCGTAAACTGTCTGGTGTCTTATCTCTCACTTGAGAGTTGGTAGAAGTGCTGTATATACGATCTCCATCGGCTGTTCCTTGTGTCCCGTCAACAAATAACTATCAAGAAAATTTCTTGCTTAATGTTGTATTATTTAACTAAAATACTAAAAGTTGACGGAAAGATCATCCACTTACTTAATGGTGATTGTTACTGAATACAATAGAATGCCAATCATTTCAATAATTCACCTATTCTATCCAACTATCATGTTAAAATATAAAATGCAAGGTATTTTCTTTTGATTTTCTGTTTAGGTCTCTGACAACATACGCTATCTTAAATGGATGGAAGACTAGAAGTATGAAAACAAATATGTCACAAGAATTATACTAAAACAGGGGATGGCCCCTAATCACAATCTACTTCTTTTCTAAGATGTTTCTTCATGGGATTCACACTTAAATATCATAATGGAAAATAAATCTTTCGTTACGGCATACCGATACGTAAAATTGACATACAAACTACAAGCATTTACAATCATGTACATGTTGGAGTCGTACTCGAAAAAAGTACTGGATTTTTCATTAGACCCAAATGCAGAATTTGTAAGCATTATAGGGAGTACTATACTACATAATCGTTATGGAATTATCTTCGTCTACATCTTTTCAGGAGCAATCTAGTTCGAACATATATAAAAATCACGCTCCTCAAGATGTTTAAATAGTATGTTAGAAACAAAAAAAACACAACTTATCAATCCGTCACGTATCCTCCATGGTATATTAGATAAAATAGTATTGACTTGTGTATTCTAAAAATTACTGCGTATATCGAGAAAAGGAATAAATAGCCAAATGAATGTGAAAACGTTTGAATCGGGAATAAGTATCTGGTTACTTATTCTTTTTTTAATCAGTAGTTGGTTACGTGTTCCTTATTAAATCGGTGATAAAGAATAAGTAAGCCACTTGATGTCAATTCTAATCAAACACTCCATCACCGAGTCATGATCACTAAGCCACATCCCACATTCCAAAACTCTTTTTTTCTTTCAAAATATTCTGATCGTCAAAACTGAGGCTTATATTAGTTGTGTGTTTTCCTTTGTTGATAAAGTATCCATATTTATTTGCATTAAAAGGCATTAGTTAAAAATCATAGTTGTGTGGTTTGCTTTGTTGATAAGGTATCCATAGAAATTTTGAATAAAAAGGAATTAGTCACCAAATCAAGAGTCAAATATTCATTTTGTTAAATTTCTTTTCTAGAAAAACTCTGCTTGATAATGCACACAAATGCAGGCATGTCTGCAAAATAATAATGTAAAGCAAGGTTTCACTGCAATTGAAATTATTATACTTTTAATACTTTCACGTTTGCAGGGGTACGTATGAGTTACTTCAAAGTTTACACGTGAGGGTAATGCAAGTGAAAAACTCACCCCAGTTCCTGGAATTTCAACCAGATATGTGGAGAAAGCAAATTTGACATCATTTGTTCTAAAGTGTACATTACGCAAACGAACCCGTATCTTTTGTCATTGACTACTTTTTCAGTCTTAATACATTATCAATTATGATGTCTTTTGTCTGGTTAAAGAGCAGTGTGAAAAACGTTTCGTCAAAGATTAATTTTTTCAAACCTGCGTAGTTTTGAAACTATTTCCATATCCATTTCCATATTACTAATCCTGCATATATTGTATTTGTCCAGTACTTGTGTATGTGCGAGCTCTCTTATTTAAGGTTGAAACGATAACATTCACTTGTCGATTGTGGGATTTATTGCTAGATCAAATGGTCGAAGTACACCAAAAACAATGCAAAACGCATAATTAGAATACAAGACAAATACAATACAGAATATAACCGACACAAATGCAATGCCATGTACGCAACCAACACACCGGCATTTATGATATTATCACAGAATAATACAAATGATACCATACCAGACTAGAAGTGTATAATTTGTCCAAGTTATATTCAATCGCTGGTCTGTCACTTGCATGAAAGGCAAATGCTCTTCATCTTCACAACTCGTACTGCTCGAGATGTTGTGCGTCTGAAGAACTAGCGTTGGAATGCCAGACTTTTCATTTCTTTTTTAAAAATTAGTTTGGTGTGGAATCGATTTAATACTCGTGAAAGTACCGGAATCATGCACTGCGATTGATCACTCGCACACTCAGTCATGACGAACGGGCACACCGGAAACCTCTTTGCACCATGCCTCCAAAATAAGTGATTCTGCAATACAATGATGTCCGATGCAATTGTTTTATACCATTCATATACCTGCCAGCTCGACGGACATATATCAATCTCGAGAGTGCAATAAAACATTTCCGAACACTTTTTACTCGTTTTCGTTATTTGCTGTGTTGACATAAGCAGTTTATATGTAAATGACTCCTCATTTTTGTATGGGAGAAGCAAAGTCTGAACAAGTAGAATTGGGAGCTAAGTGAAAATAGCAATGTTTGCGCGATTTTGGGTATCTTATTTTACCTGTGTCCATTTAATTTGTTTGCATGATTGCCCAAACTGTTGTAAGCATAGTTTGTCTTCAAGTAGATCCATCTTAAAAATATGTGTATGACACAAAGAAATTTTGTATCAGTCATATATATATATATATATATATATATATATATATATTTATATATATATATATATATATATATATATATTTATATATATATATATATATATATATATATATATATATATATATATATATATATATATATATATATATATATATATATATATATATATGTCACAGAATTAGGCGAAAATTGAACTGATTTCTGTTCTTGAATTGCAAACGAAACTCACCATTTTCTTGATTTCGTCGTACACGCATTACCTGGGGTGATTAAGTGGCGTGTAACGATTTGCATGTGCCAATTTGTAATTTACATGAAATCCGAAATACTCGTTTTACGTGGTGTACGGCAAGCTCGATGTGATTTATGTTCACCTATTGAGAGTATATAAGGCGAACTATTTAGCATTATTATTTACGGGAACTAAAATATCTAATCGAAGGATAGATAACCTCGTCTTGCAAATCTCCAGCCAAAGGGGTGAGTGTTAAATTTACATTTCGTTTTATTGTGAATTTTATTCAGATTATCATTTCGTATAATGATGCTTTTATTGCAATTAAACGTGGAATATTTGGAATTACTAGTCACTTTTAGACTTTAAATACAATATCGTAATCTACGGCTTAGATTATTTTTGAGACAACTATTATTAGTCTGGTTTTGTTTATTATAGCTGATTCCGTCGTTGATACCGTAGAAGTACATCACTGATAGCGCATCTAATAACATCGTTGATACCGTCTCTGATACCGTAGCTGCTAACATAGTTGTTACATTGTTTCTGGTACCGTAGCTGCTAATAACATCGTTGATACCGTAGCTGCTAATAACATCGTTGATACCGTAGCTGTTAACACATCTGATACCATCTTTTGATAAACGTCTTTGAAATCGTTTGATTTGTTGTGGGACATCTATTGTTTGTTCTGGAACATCTCTGTATAAATATCTGAATGTGCTTGTGCCGTTAATTTGTGCAAACGGAATTGAAGTATCTGTCTGTGTGTCGAACTGTCTGTTCGTCAATATCTGTGTAACGTGTAAATATCCGGAAAGCTAGAAGTCCGAGTGTCGGAGCTGTCTTAGAGTTGTAAAACGTCCGGGTCGACATCTAGGGGAGTGAGGAACCGTTGGTTCGGGTAGATGTTGTATGCTGTCTGAACGTATAACTGTGGTGGATCCGTGTAGGGAAACGTCCGATAATAGTATTGGTCAACCCTCGGTTCTCGGGGAAACTGGGAGACGATTCAACTGTTGCTGAATCGTGCGGTTATACAGGGGAGACACATAGGTGTATTGAAATTATAATATAATTTAATACATTGTTGTATTTGCATGCTTATGTCAGATCGCAATAATATTTCAAGTGATCACATAGATATCAATAAAAGCTAGCAACTTGATTCAATACAAGTATATGATCGTGCTAGTTATCGCAATCCATCGTGCGATAGATAGTTTGTCGTTTGTGTTTATTTTTTTTTCGTAAATCATAGTTGCATTTATTTAACTTTCGTAAAGGATTCTTGGATCTGTGTATAATCCAAGAGATCCCTTTACATTTGTGATTCCTTTTGTATTGTTATTTAATTTATTCATGTATTGTGAATGGTTGTGAGTGTAATTGTGGGTTGAGCGCGTGAATTATTGTGTTGTTACATCTGTATTTTTTTTTCATTTATAATTTATTACATAAATTTATATTTTCTTTCACAAATTGTGTTTGTATTGTTCATTTAATCCACCCTCCTCTCGGTAACAATTCTGTTACAATGGTGTCAGAAGTGGGATCGTTGGATTAAGTGAACTGTCAATCATTTTTGTGAAGGTATACATTTAATGTTTATATTTGAGCGTGACCTTCTGTTAAGATAATACTCTAGTTGGAGTTTATTTTTGTTTAGTTTACCTAGGTCCGTGTGTCCAGTATAAACGTGTTTAAAGTATTGGTTTGGTTATATATCTATATTCATATTACAATTGTCATGTCATCCCTTAAGGACTTGGTTGCCTTAGGCAAAGAATTTGGGTATGAAGGTGAAAGCTTAAGGAAATTTATTCAAGAAGAACAAGCCCGGGAAAGGGACGAAAGGGTAAGAGCAAGGGAATTAGAAAGGGAAGCCGAAGAAAGGAAAAGGGAATTACATAGGGAATTAGAAAAGGAAAAGGGGGAGGCCGAAGAGAGGAAACGGGAATTAGAAAGGGAATCCGAAGATAGGAAATGGGCCTTCGAAAGGGAAAAGATAGAATTAGAGAAGCAGGCCGAAAGGGAAAAGATAGAATTTGAGAGGGAAAAGATAGAATTAGAGAAGCAGGCCGAAAAAGACAGGATAGAATGGGAAATGGAAGCGGAGCAAAAGCGAATAGAGTTAGATAAACTAGCTAAAGTAGAAATGTTAGAGTTAGAAGAAAGAGCAAAGCAACGGGATCATGAGCGTAAGGTAGAATTAGCGACATCTGGAAGAGAACACGATTCTGCCACTAACAAATTAAGGGGCCCCAAATTACCTCCCTTTGACGATGAAAAAGATAACATAGATAGTTATCTTCATCGGTATGAGCGGTATGCCGAAAACCAGAAGTGGAGTCAAAATGACTGGGCGCTGCATCTGAGTGCTTTATTAAAAGGTAAAGCACTGGATGTATACTCGCGACTTCCTAGGGACGATGTGTTTAAGTACGACGTCCTAAAGGAAGCACTTCTCAAAAGGTACGAGCTCACTGAACAAGGTTTTCGAAAAAAGTTCAGGTATAGCAAGCCCGATAAGGGAGAAACCTTTGGTCAGTTCACCGTCAGAATTGCGAACTATTTTGAGCGGTGGATTGAATGCGGCAAAGCGGTGAAAACGTTTGAAGGGTTGACTGATTTCTTGCTCAGAGATCAATTATTTAATACAGTTGGGCGAGAATTAGATCAATTTCTGAAGGAGAAAGTCTTCACAAACGTAAAAGATATGGCTAAGCAAGCCGATTTATTTGCCGAAGCTCATGGGGGAACCCAGAACGTGGTTTTAAAAGATTTTAAGTCTGGAAACCAGTCTGTAAGACCTATGCCTAGGGAGCCTGTAAAATCAGCTGAGGTAAAAAGGTCAGTTGGGAATCCAGTTTTTCAGCGTGTGCGGTGTTTCTTGTGTAATGCATTGGGTCATGTTCAAAAAGACTGTCCTAAAAGAAAGGCACTTATACATAAGGTAGCAGTGGCTATACAAAGTAAAGGTATAACTGATAACATCGTACAGGTAGAACCTTGTATTCATTCGCTTGGCACGTGTTTATTTCCTGAAGCGCGCGTACCAACCGCGAGAGGATTTGTCAACGGTCGAGAAGTCGTGGTATTGCGTGATACTGGTTGTACGAGCGTAGTGATCAAACGTAGTCTCGTGCAGGATAACCAAATGCTCGGGTGGGAATCCCCATGTATGTTACTTGATCAGACGATGGGTCGCATTCCCGTAGCAAGGATCACAGTAAAAACACCTTTCTTAACGGGAACTGTTGATGCCCTTTGTATGGACAATCCTATTTACGATCTGACGATCGGTAATGTTGAAGGTTCCCGTCTTCCAACCATGGCCGATTTTAAAATACCTTTGGCCCAGGCAGTCGAAACGCGAGCGCAAACACGGCGAGAGAAATCCGCGTTTAATAAATTAATAGTCCCTGAATCGATCTCAGGAATTTCCCGTGATGATTTCAAACAAGAGCAAGAACGTGATGAATCCATCAGAACAATTGTTGAGAAAATCACGTCCGGCGCGATTAAACATTGCAAGCGTGGGGGTAGCTCTAGATTCGTACGCAAGAACGGATTAATTCATAGGGAATTTAGCGCTCGGGAGGGTAAGAAGTATTGGCAAGTGGTCGTACCCCAGAGATATAGATCTCAAGTACTTAGGGTGGCGCATGAGTCAAGCATGGCAGGACACCTAGGTAAGGCTAAGACCACTAGCAGGGTAGTCGCTGAATTCTACTGGCCCGGTGTTAATGGCGATGTCACACGGTTCTGTAGGTCGTGCGACGTATGTCAGAAAACCGTTTGTAAGGGAAGGGTCACAAGGGTGCCCTTAGGACAAATGCCATTAATAGATACACCGTTCAAAAGAGTGGCAGTAGATATTGTAGGACCAATACACCCAGTTACCGAAAGAAAGAATCGGTACATACTTACTCTGGTTGACTACGCAACCAGATACCCTGAAGCCGTAGCGTTACCAACTATTGAAACGGAAAGGGTAGCTGAAGCATTAGTTGATATCTTCAGTAGGGTAGGGGTGCCAGAGGAAATCCTCACTGATTGTGGTGCCCAATTCACCTCTGACCTCATGGGTGAAATAAGTAGGCTGTTATCCATCAAACAGCTAAACACTACCCCATACCATCCGATGTGCAATGGACTGGTAGAGAAGTTTAATGGTACCCTGAAAAGCATGCTGCGAAAGATGTGCGCGGAACGTCCGCAAGACTGGGACCGTTATTTAAACGCTGTTCTGTTCGCGTACCGTGAAGTACCGCAGGAAAGTTTAGGGTTCTCACCCTTTGAACTGTTGTATGGTAGAACGGTTCGAGGCCCGATGCGGATACTACGCGAACTATGGACTGGTGATGTCTCGAACGAGGAAATAAAAACGACTTACCAGTACGTGTTAGATCTAAGAAACAAACTTGAGAGTACATGCCAGATGGCACGTGACGAATTGATTAAATCGGGGCGCAGATATGCCAAGTATTACAACCGCAGAGCGCGTAATAGGAAATTTCTTGTGGGAGATCAGGTGCTATTGCTTCTTCCAACGAGTTCGAATAAGTTATTAGTCCAGTGGAAAGGTCCATATGAAGTTAAAGAAGTAAAAGGTGACATGGACTATAAAATTGACATGGACGGTAATGTAAAGACATTCCATGCAAACATGCTCAAGTTATACATCAAGAGACAGAGCGACAATGTCAATAAGGGGAGTTGAAAATATAGGCGCAGACTACTTGAGTAGGGCGTGATGGGAAATTTGTATGAATTTGCCCAGTAATAAAATCCAGTTTGTAGTATAACCAGTGTAAATGTTGTAAGATATCATCAGTAGTTATTTTTCTTCTATTCTGTGTTAGTTTTAAAAATGTGTACATTTTTATTCTTAGGGGGGAGGTATTGTCACAGAATTAGGCGAAAATTGAACTGATTTCTGTTCTTGAATTGCAAACGAAACTCACCATTTTCTTGATTTCGTCGTACACGCATTACCTGGGGTGATTAAGTGGCGTGTAACGATTTGCATGTGCCAATTTGTAATTTACATGAAATCCGAAATACTCGTTTTACGTGGTGTACGGCAAGCTCGATGTGATTTATGTTCACCTATTGAGAGTATATAAGGCGAACTATTTAGCATTATTATTTACGGGAACTAAAATATCTAATCGAAGGATAGATAACCTCGTCTTGCAAATCTCCAGCCAAAGGGGTGAGTGTTAAATTTACATTTCGTTTTATTGTGAATTTTATTCAGATTATCATTTCGTATAATGATGCTTTTATTGCAATTAAACGTGGAATATTTGGAATTACTAGTCACTTTTAGACTTTAAATACAATATCGTAATCTACGGCTTAGATTATTTTTGAGACAACTATTATTAGTCTGGTTTTGTTTATTATAGCTGATTCCGTCGTTGATACCGTAGAAGTACATCACTGATAGCGCATCTAATAACATCGTTGATACCGTCTCTGATACCGTAGCTGCTAACATAGTTGTTACATTGTTTCTGGTACCGTAGCTGCTAATAACATCGTTGATACCGTAGCTGCTAATAACATCGTTGATACCGTAGCTGTTAACACATCTGATACCATCTTTTGATAAACGTCTTTGAAATCGTTTGATTTGTTGTGGGACATCTATTGTTTGTTCTGGAACATCTCTGTATAAATATCTGAATGTGCTTGTGCCGTTAATTTGTGCAAACGGAATTGAAGTATCTGTCTGTGTGTCGAACTGTCTGTTCGTCAATATCTGTGTAACGTGTAAATATCCGGAAAGCTAGAAGTCCGAGTGTCGGAGCTGTCTTAGAGTTGTAAAACGTCCGGGTCGACATCTAGGGGAGTGAGGAACCGTTGGTTCGGGTAGATGTTGTATGCTGTCTGAATGTATAACTGTGGTGGATCCGTGTAGGGAAACGTCCGATAATAGTATTGGTCAACCCTCGGTTCTCGGGGAAACTGGGAGACGATTCAACTGTTGCTGAATCGTGCGGTTATACAGGGGAGACACATAGGTGTATTGAAATTATAATATAATTTAATACATTGTTGTATTTGCATGCTTATGTCAGATCGCAATAATATTTCAAGTGATCACATAGATATCAATAAAAGCTAGCAACTTGATTCAATACAAGTATATGATCGTGCTAGTTATCGCAATCCATCGTGCGATAGATAGTTTGTCGTTTGTGTTTATTTTTTTTTCGTAAATCATAGTTGCATTTATTTAACTTTCGTAAAGGATTCTTGGATCTGTGTATAATCCAAGAGATCCCTTTACATTTGTGATTCCTTTTGTATTGTTATTTAATTTATTCATGTATTGTGAATGGTTGTGAGTGTAATTGTGGGTTGAGCGCGTGAATTATTGTGTTGTTACATCTGTATTTTTTTTTCATTTATAATTTATTACATAAATTTATATTTTCTTTCACAAATTGTGTTTGTATTGTTCATTTAATCCACCCTCCTCTCGGTAACAATTCTGTTACAATATATATATATATATATATATGCATGATTCATTATATATTTATTTTTAATTTAATTGCTAGTGTATCAGGTTTTTTTTAAAATTCATTACACGCTATTGTAATGTAATTTTATTCAAGGGCAATTATATTTTTTCCAGGATATTAGTTGACCTGAATTATTCTTTCACAAACACCAAATTGTGACCTAGATCTTAACCCTTATTCGAGGTTGGTATCACCAATGTAACTAAGTACCTTCTTATTTTAGAATGATTGGTTGTTGTCAAGGTCCAAATGGGACTGCGTAATTTAAGAAGTAAACATTTTTTAATATATTATCCTTAGAGTAAAATGGTTGCTTTTCATCAGGGTCATGTGATATAAACACAATTATGCGATTCCCCCTTTCTATGTCACAACTTCGTTTGAGAATACGATATAACCATTGTTTTAGAGAAGTATTCCATTTTGGGCTTTTACTTTACACTAGAATGTGTCTGTTAAAGCTAGTTTTCGATTTTCGAGTTCTGTTACTTTTTCTTCAGATCCTTTGGATTTTAAAGGATTAGTTTGTATCTATGGAAATATGTAATGTGATATTACACAATTTGAGCACTCAATACAGTAATTTTGCGTTTTTAAAATTTGGATTCCCTAATTTCTGACAATCTTGTTTTTAAAAAAGTCCCAAATAAAATCGGCAAGCTTATCCTAAAATATCATCAAAGGTTGAAAATGTTTATAAGTTTACTCAGGAGTGGTAGGTAAGTTTGAAAATGGAAATCCAACTAAAAACGTTGCAATTCTAGATAAGACATGTTCAGTTTAAAATAGAAAACTAAAGAGAAGAAGATACATTGACAAGTAAAACTTTGAAGGACGATCAGTGTTTTCAAATGGTTCCACGCTTTCCTCACCAAAAAAGGTCGTGATAGAACTATGGATGCAGTTTTTGAATTCGTCAAATAATATTAGCTGTCGGAGGTTATAGTAACAATGACGAGCAATTATGGCTGAACACAAACTTTCAGAAAGTTATTTTTTCAATTGTAAAGTTGACATTGGTGCATCCAGTTTCTTTTAAACAATTCCTTAACTTTTGTAGAGATGTCTCAGGTACCAACTCATAACCCTTCAATATATCTTAACCACATCATAATCAGCATTCTCCTTTACTGACAGTGAAATGTAAATATCACGAGCTATGCCAACAAGTACACTTTTTACTCCCTCTTGATCATTTCAAGTGATGATCAATTTTCGCTTTTCGCAATCTACTTCTACTATCTTGATAAACCGGAACTAGCTTACGTTTCCTGCTAATATCATCAACCCTCAAACGTGTGTACAGAAGGGGTGGAGTGGAGCCGGAGCGTGGTTAGCCTAACAGTTTCAATTCATTTAATCCGTATTTTCTCTCTCTCTCTCTCTCTCTCTCTCTCTCTCTCTCTCTCTCTCTCTCTCTCTCTCACACACACACAAACATCAACTCCCTATCTTTCCTCTGCAATTTGCTTTCTTTTTTTTGTCTCTGCAACTGTATTTCTCTACTCTCTCTTTCTCCTTTGTTTTGAACTTTCATTATCTTTTTTCGAAGCTGTAGCATGCCGAACTCTTTTTACATCTCGCATTTTGCATTTCGTTAAGTTACAATGTGGAAATTTAAGAGGAACGTAATATATTTAATTTTAAACCCAAATAATCAGACAGCAATAGTCTAAAAGCATAGACTGTTTTTTTAAAATTTGTTTATCTACAAATAGGCATGAATTATCTCTGAATATTTCTTAAACGATTTGTTTGAAATCATATCTGAACACAGCTAAACAATCTGATCAAAATTTCTAAAGCCTGACATTAAAAACAGGTACGAATAATTATGTTTATATCATTCTTTTAAACTCATTACATTCTACCTGAGACGTAATAATATACCTATGATGTGGGTCACAAGTTCGCTTCCCGAACATTATAAGTTTGTCAATAAGAATAGACCTATATGCAAATATCAGTAAACAGTTTATTTATAGATCACAAACGTACAACCAATCAGGGACATACAAAACCCAAGCCTAAATAATGTACAAATGGACATGTAAAATATACATAACATATTATTGTATATTTGTAATAACACGGTTGCCTATTCTTAGTTAGATCTAATGGCTGAAAAGTGCTTGGAATGATATAGAAAATAATGCAGCTAGAACATATTACCTACTATGTTTACTGCCTGTCTCAGTAGTTCATTTTACATATCTTGGTAGTAGTTCAGTGTCCAACATATGGTGCAGAAAAATATATTTCCAAAGAAGCTAATTTGAAATTTAATTTGCATACAAAATTAAAAGATATACAATTTACATTAAGTTTTACTTTTTATACCGTCCTCTTTCAGGTCCATATTTTTCCCTCCTAGCTACAAACATAGGCGAAATACAAAAGTATTGATTCTTTTTCGTGACTGGAGTAAGTAAACGGCGCGCATAGTGGATATCTCATTGCATGGCTCAACAAAGCAGCTAAATTTGCGAACTAATCAGTCTTCATTTTAATGATTTTGACGATCGACAAAATACAAACAGTTGGAAAGACCCGATTTTCAATATATATCCATGGCGAGAAACAGATACAAAATATAATTAAAAACTTAATTTTTCTTTATTTGTCAATTGAACAGATTGAAATATTAGTAAATTGTTACATTTTTAAATTTCCAATAAATTTAAATAATAGATGCATTCCATACGTGACGTTTATCATTTGATAAAAAAGAAATAAATTACAGTTATAAAACGCTTACTAAATTAAAGAAACAATTTGGTGAAACCTCGCGCATATTACATATTGCAAACTTAATTCCTGCTTTCCTAATGATTAAGAGTGGTTTGACACAGACATCTGTATGTTGCTGTTTTGTTTTTGTTTTGCCACGGAGACCAATTTCAAAAGCAGTGTCAACCAATGTAGTATTGTTCTATCCCCTTGTAGTATCGCTCTATCCCCTTGTAGTATTGTTCTATCCCCATGTAATATTGTTCTATCCCCTTGTAGTATTGTTCTATCCCCTTCTAGTATATGCTCTATCCCCTTGTAGTATTGTTCTATCCCCTTGTAGTATGGCTCTATCCCCTTTCTGATCAATGACACATGCAATCCATGCTTAGAGTTTTCAGTAAGACGAAATACAAAATGTCAAGATATTAATGTTTTGCAATGTTATATCATGTATAAGTCTTTTTAGATAGTTCAATAATTGTTTCGGGTGGGAAATAATCAAACTATTTCATCCGTGTTAACTTTAAAAACAAACGGCCATTTCAATATCATATGATCGAAGTCGATACACTATGCTAGGATGTGTTCCGATATCACCGTACATTAACTATAGTTTGAGTCCGATGCATGAACATCCTTTAAGAAGGAATTATTGGGTGTGAGTGTTCTTTAGAGAAATGATAGATAGCGTTATTGGGTACCGGATGCGACCTATTAGTTTTATGACAAACATTACGAAAATAATATCTCATTCATTACAAAAAGTATGTAACTAATTTTTAAAAAATCTTGGAAACTACAGAGGATAACTCCTTGTGTTTGCTTTTCGACTTGCATGAAGCACCAACAGTTTCATTTCATATCAGTCAAGGATGGTGTCTCGTAGTCTTCTCCATATATCTGATATATCTATGTCTATAATAATTCCTGGAAGTTCTATGTAAGTATTTTTGTGAATGAGGTCGATTATCTCTAGTGGAAGTTTGCTTCTGTCTACCGCTTCCTTGAGAACCACAATAAGGATGTTTTCTCCATTTCTCGAGTAAACGCTTTCCATTCTTGCCATGTTTAGTTCGTACATACACCAGTAACTACTCAGAAAGTCATCATCGAGCAAAACAACTGTCTTTCTGCTGCGATGGATGGCGTTGGCTATATTAGATGGCTATTTCTTCCCCTGGCAGAAAATCACGGTGATGAATGCACAGATGAAGTCCTTCCGTTTCCACCTTTGGAAGAAGTGTGAATTTTACAAACCTCAGATTGTTATCCGCATAGGACAAAAAGGCATCAAACTGATAGTTTTCTCTGTCGTTTTCATATAGCCCATTGTAACCTCTGTACCTCCTTTTGGTCATATAGTAGAGGTATCGAAGTTTCCAACGGTACCGATACACCATTCCCGCTATAAGTACAACGACAAATAGAATCATGATAATAGACATTATCCAGATAGCTACTGTATAGTTTGCACACCTTTTCTCAAATCCCCAAACTAGGTTACCTAAGACAACGAAAGACTGGTCATTGTTATTTACGTTACAAGTATAAGTTTCAAAGCCAATAAATGTAATTTGACTCTTTTCATTGTATACCCATTTCATGAATTTCAATGAACTACAATCGCATTGAAATGGATTATCTCTCAAATCAATCGTGACATTGTTAAATTTGGCCTTCTGAGTCAGTTGCATTAGTATGTTATGTGGAAGAGAACTCAGTAGGTTTCGATTTATATTTAGGTAAGTGATCTTCATTCGATCCATATTGACGTTTAATGTCTGAAGATAATTCCAACGTATATCCAAATGTTCTAGACTATGAAGTCCTGAAAACAGCTGGACTGGAAGTGATGTTATTTGATTATTTGACAAAACCAATGTTCTAAGCTTGCTTAAGTTTCCGAATATTCTACCCTCACTATCTTTCATCAAAATTAGACCAAGTAAATTATCTCCAAGAAAGAGCGATTTGAGATTTTTCATATTTTCAAAAAATCGATCGCTGACATCTGAACATAAATTATCAGAAAAGTCTAAAGTTTCAAGTTTTTCCATCCCCAACAACGGCCCTGTTAATTTGTACAAGGAATTTCCTGATATATTTACAAATTTGACTGAACTATTTCTAAATTCTATTTTGGGTATCTCGTATCTCAGATCTGCATATTGAAAATGAAATTCTTCCAACTTAGGTGGAACATCGAAAACATAACCTGCATCGCTAAAGTCAGTTCTTTTTGCAGAAACATGTGTGCTATTGATGTTTACTTCTTTTCTATTATGCTCTGGTAAGCTTATACTCTGGATTACCGAAGGCATAATCTTTGAATGTTCTGTAGATATAAGGTCACCGGATATGTTGCTATATGACAGGAAGTCTCGAATGTGCTCGTCATTCTTGTCAATGCAAATTGTTTCATTTATATCGTGTTTACAACTTTCAAAATCAGTTATAAGTGGACAATCCTCAATAGGTCTTCGTACATGCTCTGTCTTGGGTGTTTGTGAGTATGGTTTATGTGATGTCTGCTGATAGCCACCATGGAAAATTTTCAAACTTTTGCAGCTGTAAATAGGAAATATAGAGTAAACGAATTTAAATTTGTTGTCAATAACAGACAATTTCACCATCGATTTTGGTCACACATTGCCGATATTGATGTCAAAAAGCTCAATTTGATTTTCATCCAAATATAATTCCTTGATATTTGTCTGATTTAAAAATTCTAAATGTTCATTGTTGAGTTGAACACTCAGATGGAGCCATGAATACAGTTTATTGGCTTTCAAAACGGATATTGGGCCATTGATGAGCCCGAATGAAATATTTCGCAACCCATCGAAACTAAGAGCTACATTGTACGAAATATCTAAATATTGCAATTGTCTTAACGGAATCAATGCACCAGGTTCAATCGCATGGATGGAACAGCGGGATATATCTAAGACAGTTAAAGAAGGTAGATGTGCAAACGTGTTGTTATATACTACCTTCATAACGCAGTCACACTGAATTCGAATTTTCTTTTAGTCGAACACTAACTATATGCAATATTAATTCCTGATGCATGTCGACATCCCGCCTATGACTATTATTCCCATCGAAAGGGACGCATATTTCTGTCTCTCTTTTCGGAAGAACGCGTATGTCGAGATGTACATAATTATCAAATTTATTGACTAAAATCAAACTAATATTTATTTTATTTCTTATTAAACACATCATTTAAGTGTTGTACGTAACGAACGCTTACATACATTTAGGAAGAAGTATATACAGCAAATGCACGAAATTAATTTGAAACATTAAAGTGTTAATTGGCATGAGATAACAATAGCCTTAACGTTTAAGGTTTAAACGACGGTAACGTTTAGTTTGACACTACCGCTTCAACTCTTCGTGAGACTTGAATTCTATAATTTTGATGGGCATGTGCACATGCAGTCATTGAACATATTTTTTGACATTAAATTTGCTGCATCTCGAATGTAATAAATACCTTCAGGATCGACCGCGCTAGATAATTGAGACTATTGAACTGGTCCTTCGCAACAGGCGCTTCAGAGTGCACACCAGAGAGAGCCGTAGCTCGTCGATGCGTCAGGCTAATGGACTAATGGATGGCTAAGCTAACCCTCTGTTATTCGACAGCCGAGTGAAGGAAAACTATATTAGCTATAATAATAATAATAATAATAATAATAATAATAATAATAATAATAACAATAATAATAATGGGAATAAAACCTGATAATATGAATTATTTAATTAAATACTTTTAGATTATCCATGTAAACTAAGCTACATCGGTCAATTACTGGCTAACTACTAATGTCATATGTTCGAACCTGTAGATAATAAACATTATGGGTATATTATTGTGATTGTGTGCCCAAATGTCAAATGTTTTCAATAATATTAAAGATGCATATCAACTGACTCAAAATGAAAACAGACAATGAATACCAAGTCTAGATCTTTTACGTACAGGAACAGATGTGAGTATTATGTATCCATCACAGATACACACCACACACATTCTTTCCTTATTTACAGATGTAGACGCTTTAACGATCTTTAAATTCTTTTTACTCAACTATTTGTCTTTAAACAAGTCAGTTTAAGAAGCATGACTAAACATGATTTCATTCTGATTGATTTGTACATAGCATGGGTTTCGTTACGTCTATGAGGAATATAATAAATGTCTTGTTTGTTATATGTCAGTTACACGTCACTCTTATTTTCATCTTCTCGTGTTTTACATTCTATGTCACCATTTTATTCCTTCAGATGGAGTTAATCATAGTTTTTGGTTGGCTGCTCAGCACAACAAATGGAGAAAGAACGCCGTCTATTCAACTACAATACTCACCATGCGTCAGTAATGTTCCATGCAAATGTGCAAGGGATATTTGGAATCACCTGACAGTAGACTGCTCCAAAATGAACCTAACGGAGATTCCAAGAATGCCAGACGATACTGTTTTCCTTTCCGTGAACGACAATGAAATAGCAGGGATTGATAAAAGAACATTTTCCAATCTTCCAAATCTCTTATCGTTAGATCTGTCAAACAACTCTATCCGAAAGATTGACCTTGATGGATTTCAAGGACTGAAGAACTTGCGACGTCTTGACCTCAGTCACAATAATGTTCCTTTAACAGCCGGAGGCTTTGAACCGGGTGTTTTCCGATGGCTGACGAACCTTTGCTATCTTAACATCCAAAATGCAGAACCAAAGGATGCCAACTCTTATCCTGATGAAACCTTTTCTGATATGTTAGCACTGACTACGTTGAAATTTGATGGCAAACCTAACGCCATATTTGGAGCAGGGTTTGCAAAGCTGCAAAGTCTTTACATGCTTAAACTGTCAAGTTGTAACTGCGTTATGAAGGTAGTATATAACAACACGTTTGCACATCTACCTTCTTTAACTGTCTTAGATATATCCCGCTGTTCCATCCATGCGATTGAACCTGGTGCATTGATTCCGTTAAGACAATTGCAATATTTAGATATTTCGTACAATGTAGCTCTTAGTTTCGATGGGTTGCGAAATATTTCATTCGGGCTCATCAATGGCCCAATATCCGTTTTGAAAGCCAATAAACTGTATTCATGGCTCCATCTGAGTGTTCAACTCAACAATGAACATTTAGAATTTTTAAATCAGACAAATATCAAGGAATTATATTTGGATGAAAATCAAATTGAGCTTTTTGACATCAATATCGGCAATGTTTGTCCAAAATCGATGGTGAAATTGTCTGTTATTGACAACAAATTTAAATTCGTTTACTCTATATTTCCTATTTACAGCTGCAAAAGTTTGAAAATTTTCCATGGTGGCTATCAGCAGACATCACATAAACCATACTCACAAACACCCAAGACAGAGCATGTACGAAGACCTATTGAGGATTGTCCACTTATAACTGATTTTGAAAGTTGTAAACACAATATAAATGAAACAATTTGCATTGACAAGAATGACGAGCACATTCGAGACTTCCTGTCATATAGTAACATATCCGGTGACCTTATATCTACAGAACATTCAAAGATTATGCCTTCGGTAATCCAGAGTATAAGCTTACCAGAGCATAATAGAAAAGAAGTAAACATCAATAGCACACATGTTTCTGCAAAAAGAACTGACTTTAGCGATGCAGGTTATGTTTTCGATGTTCCACCTAAGTTGGAAGAATTTCATTTTCAATATGCAGATCTGAGATACGAGATACCCAAAATAGAATTTAGAAATAGTTCAGTCAAATTTGTAAATATATCAGGAAATTCCTTGTACAAATTAACAGGGCCGTTGTTGGGGATGGAAAAACTTGAAACTTTAGACTTTTCTGATAATTTATGTTCAGATGTCAGCGATCGATTTTTTGAAAATATGAAAAATCTCAAATCGCTCTTTCTTGGAGATAATTTACTTGGTCTAATTTTGATGAAAGATAGTGAGGGTAGAATATTCGGAAACTTAAGCAAGCTTAGAACATTGGTTTTGTCAAATAATCAAATAAAATCACTTCCAGTCCAGCTGTTTTCAGGACTTCATAGTCTAGAACATTTGGATATACGTTGGAATTATCTTCAGACATTAAACGTCAATATGGATCGAATGAAGATCACTTACCTAAATATAAATCGAAACCTACTGAGTTCTCTTCCACATAACATACTAATGCAACTGACTCAGAAGGCCAAATTTAACAATGTCACGATTGATTTGAGAGATAATCCATTTCAATGCGATTGTAGTTCATTGAAATTCATGAAATGGGTATACGATGAAAAGAGTCAAATTACATTTATTGGCTTTGAAACTTATACTTGTAACGTAAATAACAATGACCAGTCTTTCGTTGTCTTAGGTAACCTAGTTTGGGGATTTGAGAAAAGGTGTGCAAACTATACAGTAGCTATCTGGATATTGTCTATTATCATGATTCTATTTGTCGTTGTACTTATAGCGGGAATGGTGTATCGGTACCGTTGGAAACTTCGATACCTCTACTATATGACCAAAAGGAGGTACAGAGGTTACAATGGGCTATATGAAAACGACAGAGAAAACTATCAGTTTGATGCCTTTTTGTCCTATGCGGATAACAATCTGAGATTTGTAAAATTCACACTTCTTCCAAAGGTGGAAACGGAAGGACTTCATCTGTGCATTCATCACCGTGATTTTCTGCCAGGGGAAGAAATAGCCATCTAATATAGCCAACGCCATCCATCGCAGCAGAAAGACAGTTGTTTTGCTCGATGATGACTTTCTGAGTAGTTACTGGTGTATGTACGAACTAAACATGGCAAGAATGGAAAGCGTTTACTCGAGAAATGGAGAAAACATCCTTATTGTGGTTCTCAAGGAAGCGGTAGACAGAAGCAAACTTCCACTAGAGATAATCGACCTCATTCACAAAAATACTTACATAGAACTTCCAGGAATTATTATAGACATAGATATATCAGATATATGGAGAAGACTACGAGACACCATCCTTGACTGATATGAAATGAAACTGTTGGTGCTTCATGCAAGTCGAAAAGCAAACACAAGGAGTTATCCTCTGTAGTTTTCAAGATTTTTTTAAAATTAGTTACATACTTTTTGTAATGAATGAGATATTATTTTCGTAATGTTTGTCATGAAACTAATAGGTCGCATCCGGTACCCAATAACGCTATCTATCATTTCTCTAAAGAACACTCACACCCACTAATTCCTTCTTAAAGGATGTTCATGCATCGGACTCAAACTATAGTTAATGTACGGTGATATCGGAACACATCCTAGCATAGTGTATCGACTTCGATCATATGATATTGAAATGGCCGTTTGTTTTTAAAGTTAACACGGATGAAATAGTTTGATTATTTCCCACCCGAAACAATTATTGAACTATCTAAAAAGACTTATACATGATATAACATTGCAAAACATTAATATCTTGACATTTTGTATTTCGTCTTACTGAAAACTCTAAGCATGGATTGCATGTGTCATTGATCAGAAAGGGGATAGAGCCATACGACAAGGGGATAGAACAATACTACAAGGGGATAGAGCATATACTAGAAGGGGATAGAACAATACTACAAGGGGATAGAACAATATTACATGGGGATAGAACAATACTACAAGGGGATAGAGCGATACTACAAGGGGATAGAACAATACTACATTGGTTGACACTGCTTTTGAAATTGGTCTCCGTGGCAAAACAAAAACAAAACAGCAACATACAGATGTCTGTGTCAAACCACTCTTAATCATTAGGAAAGCAGGAATTAAGTTTGCAATATGTAATATGCGCGAGGTTTCACCAAATTGTTTCTTTAATTTAGTAAGCGTTTTATAACTGTAATTTATTTCTTTTTTATCAAATGATAAACGTCACGTATGGAATGCATCTATTATTTAAATTTATTGGAAATTTAAAAATGTAACAATTTACTAATATTTCAATCTGTTCAATTGACAAATAAAGAAAAATTAAGTTTTTAATTATATTTTGTATCTGTTTCTCGCCATGGATATATATTGAAAATCGGGTCTTTCCAACTGTTTGTATTTTGTCGATCGTCAAAATCATTAAAATGAAGACTGATTAGTTCGCAAATTTAGCTGCTTTGTTGAGCCATGCAATGAGATATCCACTATGCGCGCCGTTTACTTACTCCAGTCACGAAAAAGAATCAATACTTTTGTATTTCGCCTATGTTTGTAGCTAGGAGGGAAAAATATGGACCTGAAAGAGGACGGTATAAAAAGTAAAACTTAATGTAAATTGTATATCTTTTAATTTTGTATGCAAATTAAATTTCAAATTAGCTTCTTTGGAAATATATTTTTCTGCACCATATGTTGGACACTGAACTACTACCAAGATATGTAAAATGAACTACTGAGACAGGCAGTAAACATAGTAGGTAATATGTTCTAGCTGCATTATTTTCTATATCATTCCAAGCACTTTTCAGCCATTAGATCTAACTAAGAATAGGCAACCGTGTTATTACAAATATACAATAATATGTTATGTATATTTTACATGTCCATTTGTACATTATTTAGGCTTGGGTTTTGTATGTCCCTGATTGGTTGTACGTTTGTGATCTATAAATAAACTGTTTACTGATATTTGCATATAGGTCTATTCTTATTGACAAACTTATAATGTTCGGGAAGCAAACTTGTGACCCACATCATAGGTATATTATTACGTCTCAGGTAGAATGTAATGAGTTTAAAAGAATGATATAAACATAATTATTCGTACCTGTTTTTAATGTCAGGCTTTAGAAATTTTGATCAGATTGTTTAGCTGTGTTCAGATATGATTTCAAACAAATCGTTTAAGAAATATTCAGAGATAATTCATGCCTATTTGTAGATAAACAAATTTTAAAAAAACAGTCTATGCTTTTAGACTATTGCTGTCTGATTATTTGGGTTTAAAATTAAATATATTACGTTCCTCTTAAATTTCCACATTGTAACTTAACGAAATGCAAAATGCGAGATGTAAAAAGAGTTCGGCATGCTACAGCTTCGAAAAAAGATAATGAAAGTTCAAAACAAAGGAGAAAGAGAGAGTAGAGAAATACAGTTGCAGAGACAAAAAAAAGAAAGCAAATTGCAGAGAAAAGATAGGGAGTTGATGTTTGTGTGTGTGAGAGAGAGAGAGAGAGAGAGAGAGAGAGAGAGAGAGAGAAAATACGGATTAAATGAATTGAAACTGTTAGGCTAACCACGCTCCGGCTCCACTCCACCCCTTCTGTACACACGTTTGAGGGTTGATGATATTAGCAGGAAACGTAAGCTAGTTCCGGTTTATCAAGATAGTAGAAGTAGATTGCGAAAAGCGAAAATTGATCATCACTTGAAATGATCAAGAGGGAGTAAAAAGTGTACTTGTTGGCATAGCTCGTGATATTTACATTTCACTGTCAGTAAAGGAGAATGCTGATTATGATGTGGTTAAGATATATTGAAGGGTTATGAGTTGGTACCTGAGACATCTCTACAAAAGTTAAGGAATTGTTTAAAAGAAACTGGATGCACCAATGTCAACTTTACAATTGAAAAAATAACTTTCTGAAAGTTTGTGTTCAGCCATAATTGCTCGTCATTGTTACTATAACCTCCGACAGCTAATATTATTTGACGAATTCAAAAACTGCATCCATAGTTCTATCACGACCTTTTTTGGTGAGGAAAGCGTGGAACCATTTGAAAACACTGATCGTCCTTCAAAGTTTTACTTGTCAATGTATCTTCTTCTCTTTAGTTTTCTATTTTAAACTGAACATGTCTTATCTAGAATTGCAACGTTTTTAGTTGGATTTCCATTTTCAAACTTACCTACCACTCCTGAGTAAACTTATAAACATTTTCAACCTTTGATGATATTTTAGGATAAGCTTGCCGATTTTATTTGGGACTTTTTTAAAAACAAGATTGTCAGAAATTAGGGAATCCAAATTTTAAAAACGCAAAATTACTGTATTGAGTGCTCAAATTGTGTAATATCACATTACATATTTCCATAGATACAAACTAATCCTTTAAAATCCAAAGGATCTGAAGAAAAAGTAACAGAACTCGAAAATCGAAAACTAGCTTTAACAGACACATTCTAGTGTAAAGTAAAAGCACAAACTGGAATACTTCTCTAAAACAATGGTTATATCGTATTCTCAAACGAAGTTGTGACATAGAAAGGGGGAATCGCGTAATTGTGTTTATATCACATGACCCTGATGAAAAGCAACCATTTTACTCTAAGGATAATATATTAAAAAATGTTTACTTCTTAAATTACGCAGTCCCATTTGGACCTTGACAACAACCAATCATTCTAAAATAAGAAGGTACTTAGTTACATTGGTGATACCAGCCTCGAATAAGGGTTAAGATCTAGGTCACAATTTGGTGTTTGTGAAAGAATAATTCAGGTCAACTAATATCCTGGAAAAAATATAATTGCCCTTGAATAAAATTACATTACAATAGCGTGTAATGAATTTTAAAAAAAAACCCTGATACACTAGCAATTAAATTTAAAATAAATATATAATGAATCATGCATATATATATATATATATATATATATATATATATATATATATATATATATATATATATATATATATATATGACTGATACAAAATTTATTTGTGTCATACACATATTTTTAAGATGGATCTACTTGAAGACAAACTATGCTTACAACAGTTTGGGCAATCATGCAAACAAATTAAATGGACACAGGTAAAATAAGATACCCAAAATCGCGCAAACATTGCTATTTTCACTTAGCTCCCAATTCTAAAGTGCAGTCCACACTGGGAGTTAAACACTTGTTGATGCTATTGATTTTAATATTAAATAGCGTCACAGAAGAAATACTGCCCTGGGGAACACCCATATCTTGCTGGTGCATCTCGGAGAGGGTAGAGCCCTCTCGTACTTTGAATTCTCTGCCGGAGAGAAAATTGGAAATGAAAGAGGGCAGACGGCCTTTTAGACCTAGATCGTGCAGGTCATTTAATATCCCGTACTTCCATGTTGTATCATAGGCCTTTTCTAAATCAAAGAAGACTGCTACTAAATGTTCCTTCTTGATAAATGCATCGCGAATAAATGTTTCCAGTCTAACCAGATGATCGTTAGTACTACGACCAGAACGGAAGCCACTTTGGAAAGGAGAAATTAAATTGTTACTTTCCATGTACCATACAAGCCGAGAATTAATAATTCGTTCCATTGTTTTGCATATGCAGCTTGTCAATGCAATAGGTGGATAGCTGTTAGGATCTTCGTTATCTTTGCCTGGTTTGGGAATCGGTATCACTGTTGCTTCTTTCCAACTCTTGGGTACATTACCAGCCATCCATAAATCATTAAAGATTTTAAGAAGTAATGTCAGAGAAGATTCTGGGAGGTGTTTCAAGAACTCGTAATGTACTTCGTCAGGCCCAGCGGATGTATCATGGGCCTTGTCTAATGCCTCCCTAAGCTCCAATAAAGAATACAGCTGGTTATAATTTTCAGTGTTGTTCGATGCAAATTTTAAACGTGACTTTTCTTTTTGAGATTTTAATCTTCTAAAGGAATCTGCATAATTAGATGATGATGAGTTTTTCGAGAAACCATCGGCAAGAATATTTGCTATGTCACGTTTCGAACTAAAATTGCTATTGTTTATTTTTAGGTGTCGAATAGACTTGTGTTTTCTCTTTCCATTTATTTTTCGAATCGTATCCCAAACTTGTTTCATTGAGGAACGATAGTTTAAAGAAGAAATATTTCTTTCAGGATGCAAGTTTACATTCTTTGATTGTGCGTCGAGTTTTAGCGCGGGCAATACGATATTTATTTAAATTTTCGGGCGTTGGACGATTGTTGAATGTTTTTAATGCTTCTCGGCGTTGTTTAATGGCTTCTTTGCATTCCTTGGTTACAAAAGGTTTTTGCGATCTCTTACTGTTCGTTGAGGACTTGGGAATGGATTCATCTGCAATCGAAATTAGAACGGAGGTAAAATGCTGTATAGGATTAACAGCGTTGAATACTGTATCATTATTTAGTCTAGTTTTACATAGTGTTTCAAACATAGCCCAGTCGGCCTTCTTTATATTCCATTGTAGAATTTCATCATCAATTTTAGAATTATTTTCAAGAGTGATTGGAAAGTGATCACTGCTGTGAAGGTCATCAGCGACCTTCCATTCATAGTCCAAAAGCAGTGAGGGAGAGCAAATTGTTAAATCTATGCATGTGTACGTACCCGTTCCTGGGTGTAAATATGTTGGTGAGTTAGTGTTATATAGACACAGGTCGTGTCTAGAAATGAAATCTTCTATTTTATGGCCTCTGTCGTTTATGTGATAAGTGACACTTACAGCAATGGCTTGTAAATTTGTATTTAAAGGAATGACTCTGTTAGTGGCTCTATTGTTCACAGCAATAGAGACTTCTCCTGAGGCCCTGTCAGCGTTTTCACAGTACGCGTTAAACAGGGAAAAGTTTTTAAAAGTAATTTTATCTGTCTCTTTAAGGAATGTTTCCTGTAAACATAGTAAAGCAGGATCGTGTTCATTTAAAAGCAGAAGAATATCATTGTAGTTTGCTTTAAGTCCTCGACAATTCCATTGTATGATGGTGTTCTTCATTATAATGTTATGCTGGAGATTCTGGAGCTAGGTTAGACTATTCGCGGATTAAGTATGTGTTGTTATTTGTCTGGAGGAAGTACGGGGTTATATTTAGGTTTACTAGGTTTGGAGCTACTTTGAGTACATGGAGCAGTTTCTTCTGCATCCATGCTCTCAATGTCTCCAAACCTGTTGTACTGTTTAATGGGGTCATCTGACCCCTTTTGCGGTTTATTTGTTTGTGCTTTGTGTTTCTGTCTTGGTGATTTTGGTGGTGGATTGTTATTAAATGTTGTCTGAGTTGATGTTGTGCTTTTCTGTGGCTTATAATTAGGGATATTGGCACTTGTGGTTGAATCGGGCTGATCCGTCTGTGTTTGGGCGTCCTTCGTGCTTTTTGGATTGTGTTTTACGACTGTGGAGAAGGATGGGCCAGGAAGGGATGTTTTAGCCTGGACAAATTTTCTGGCCTCTGGGTAGGGAATGTTCGAAGTAAACTTTACCCTCTGAATTTCCTTCTCCTATTTCCATGTATCACAATCTTTGGAACTGGCGTGATGTTCCTTGCCACAGTTGACACAATGCGGAGTTGCTCTACAATCAGCTTCCTGATGAGAGTGTTCGCCGCATCGGCCACGTACCTTGGCTCTGGAACATCGATCCTCGTGATGGCCGTATTTTTGACATTTATAGCATCGAAGGGGGTTTGGAATGTGGATCTCGACCTTTCCTTGTAAAAACCCAACCTTGACCACTTTGGGCACTGTCGATTTATTAAAGGTGAGTACAAATATGTTGGTGTCCTGCAGGGTGTTATTACGTTTAATACGTATTCTTCGCACTGCAGTGACACCTTCATGTTTCATCCCTTCGATGATATCTGCGTCGGTGACTCCAGCCAAGTCACGACATTGTATTACGCCTTTGGACGAATTCAGTGTAGTGTGGGCGAATGAGGTCACTGGAATATCAAAGAATGTTTTCATTCTCATGATATTGTCTGTTTGCCCCTTTCGCTCACACTCTACAAGAAGGCAACCCAATTTTAGCTTTTGACACTTTTTGGTGTGCCAATCGATCCCGTAATGGTTTTCTCGATAATAAATGGAGATAAACCTGAAAGCGGTTTAGCATCATCTTTTGATTGAATAACCATGAAGCGCGGAAATGATTCCACGCCACTTGGTTTTTCATCCGAGTCAGACAGTGGTTTGGTACGTTTATTGTTTTTTTCCATGATGGCTTGATTGAAAAATTAAGCACCAGTGCTCCCCACCCACCAAGGAGCCCAACAAGGGGACACTTTTAAAGTGCCAGGGATACACAGATGCCATACTCAGTTTATAAAATTACCTTTGGTTGACCCTGAAGTCGCCAATTTCTATGGGTCAGTAAAATTACCCCCCCCCCCCCCCCCCCCGATTGACCCGTTAAGCCACCTCCTTCTAGGAAGTCTTCTAAGATTTGGGAAAGGGAAAGATATAGTAATAGAATATAGGGGCAACGGTGGTATCAAAGGAGATACAAGGAGAAAGTAAAAGGAGGTGAGAGAGTTAATAAAGACTTCCTAGGGCTCGGCGTGACCAGCCGATTTGTCGAGACCGGGCCCATCTCGACCACCCGTCTAAGAGAAGTAGAGGCCAAAGTAGTATGTTGCAACTACCAGGATCCTTTCCTCCCCCGACACGGGATGCAACCCACGGCAAACAGGTTGCCTCTACTTAGTCGCCTTTTACGACACGTGGCGAGGCACGTCGGGCCAATTCTACAACCCCGAACCCGCAGGGGGAGAAGTGTCAGAAGACGAGAGAGACAACTGAAAATTGTTCTGTACTATCTAACGAGCGAATAGTAGCAACTATTTTATTTTATGCTTGCTTTAATTCATATCAATACGCAATATGCAATTGTATTCCAATACAAACTCATTCTGAGTCCTGGTAATGTGCAGCAAACAGATTCCATAAATTAATTCCCTTGTAATTTAATCAGTGTCATTTTCAAAAGCAGGGAAAGTAATTCTATTTCATTTGTTCATGACCAGTCAAACATTTCTTTTGTCATTTTTTCATAGCAGTTATGAAAAGGAAGGCGTGGGATTGTGTGATAGGCAATAATAGCGGATGAAGAGTACTTAAGCAATTTCCAATGAGTTATGGTTCATTTGAGAAGCAAATGTGCATATGTTAGTGCAGAAGATTTCACAATATGTATTTTTCTTTTAGTATTTTCAAATCAGTGGTTAAGAAACTCATGTCGCAACCCAAATCAGGGGCATGGGGGTCTTGCGGTCCTATTAGTGGGCAATTTAGGATCGCAGCATGAAAGGTTGGGAAACACTGCTTTAAATGAATCTAATATTTACCTACACAGTAGACTTTGGAAGTAACAAAGTCCAGACATGAAGATTTTTGTTAAATAGGAGATGTCGATACCGACATTTAACTTACCGGATATTGAAAAAGATATGTATTCATCGTCTTTGCGTAATCAGGTCATGCTGCAATTGAAATATAATGCAACTTCAAAATTTCAATGGTAGAATGTTACATTGCTTACAGAGTATTGAGGTACATATGCTTTGAATTAAGGCTTTTTTATACCTCATTTCACGCAACACAAAGAAAACCGTTAAGGACTTTAATCTGCAATAAGACAGTCGTATACATGACACAGTCGTCAGTATGGAAAACAATTTTATTAAGAAAATAGGTAATATAATCGATTTAGCCTACCATCTCCCTCCCCCCCCCCCCATATTCAGATGGAGCTCAAACAGATAACGCTGATCCCTTTCATTCCTTAAATATTAGTTAAATTCTTATCAAGGACGGTTTTTGGTAAATGAATAAGCCATTGGTTTTTTTCCTCCTTTTTACACTTGTTTTCAGTGATTATAGACAGTATGGCTAATAATTCTCTTTCAAGCTGAATGCCAAAAATGAAGCATCTGAAAGCATTTGTATACATTATGCGCAATGGTCTATGATTTTATGTCTTCTGGAGATTTGCTTTGTAACATAGTTTAAATGATATTAAATTATATATGTTTTTACGTTTGTTTGGGTAGATTACCTCTGATACCTATTTTCTTTTTTATTTAACACTCATTACTGTTTGTGTTGAGGACTGATTTGAGAATCTGCTAAAATCAGTTAATAACAACGTATGTATTTCTTACTCACAAACGTTCACAAGAAAACTGCTGACATTTTGAACTATATTTTATGGCTTTTTTAAAGTTAGTTTTTCTTATCTTAAAGCCTATTCCTAAACCTATCTTACATGGTATATACTTGTTGTTTGAAGCAAAAGAACGTGTTCCAACTATTGTTAAGTTGGGGCGAATTGTCTTTTGAGGTGGGCCGAATTGTCTTTGGGTCAAATTGACTATGATGATAAGGTCAACGATTTATCAGTTACATGTATATATTTAATACTAATCAAACGTACACAGTTGATTCTAGATTCAAATATTTTATAAGAGTTTTTCCCCTGATATAAATATTAAACAGATGCCAAATCATGTTTTAACTGTATAAAAATTAAGTTTAAAGAATATGAATTATTTGTAAGCGTTTGCTAATTTTGCATTTTAGATTTAATAAGCATTTAATGAATTCTAAGATTCGAATTTAAAACATTGTACTCTATGCGTCAAGTATAGATGTCTTGTAATTTGGTTGATTTTGTTGGGTTAAAAATCTAATAACATGATCCAATACGACATCACTGCGCTTGAGTGCTTAGACTCAATATCGCCTTCACTAACTGATGTTATTAATATCTCTCTCTCATCGGGGGGAATTTCCATCATTTTATCAAAACTGCCATCCAAAAGCCTCTGCTGAAGAAACCAATACTTGACCATAACGATTTAAGGAACAACCGCCCAGATTCTAATTTCCCATTCATATAAAACAAATCGTAGAAAAAGTTGTTCTAGCCCAACTTGAATCTCATTTGAATTCAAACAGTCTTTTAACAATGTACAGTCTGCATATCGCCCTTGCCACAGTACAAAAACTACTCTTCTGAAGGTATTTACTGACATTCTCTCTCCGTTGGATAGTGAAAAGATTACAGTCCTCAACCTCTTTGATTTGTCTGCAACATTTGACACAATAGACCATGATATATTACTTCACCATCTCCAACATGTATTTGGCATTCAGAATATAGCCTTACAGTGGTTCAATCCCTACTTAGTCAACAGGACACAAATTGTATCTGCAAATGGAATATATTCCACCCCAGTTGATTTATGTTGTCGTGTTCCACAGGGATCTGTTCTTGGACCTATTATATACATTCTATACACCCAGACGCTCTCAAGTGTCATAGAGTATCACCCAGTGTCTAAGAAATTGTACGCTGAAGACACCCAAATAGTCAAGTCTAGAAACCCAGCTGAAGTTTATGCTAGGATCAACGGAGTAGAGACGTGCATTTCCGATGTGAAATCATGGATGGCATGTAACAAGCTGCAGATGAATGATGATCAACCTGAGGATATTCTGATCACAACACAAAGACTTTCTCATTCACATCCTTCACCTCAGACAATAAATATCAGCAACACCGACATTAAATTCACAGTCAGTACGAAATCTAGGTGTTACTCAGACAGTACTCTCACATTGTATCAACATGTCATTAACATATTCAAGGCTGCATACCCTGAGCTGAGACGCATCAGTTCCATTCGAAAACATCTTTCAGTTGATGCCACTAAATCATTTGTGTTTTCATTAATACTTTCAAGAGTGGACTATAGTAACTCAATTCTGTCAAGTTTGTCACAATATCTACTCCAGAAACTTCACAAAGTTCAAAACACAGCCGCTCGGATCATCCTTATAGTAACTTGATCAGAACATACCTCATCACTGGTCTGTACCCTACACTGGCTATCCATTCGATACAGAATCAAACACAAAATTTGTACTCTGTGATACGTTTCACTGACAGACTGCAGTCCAACATACCTATTCCGCCTCACCAATGTGTATACACCAGCAAGATCCTTACGCTCCTCTTCTGAAAATCGTATACTCATTGTCCCCGCTATGAAAACGAAGTCATATGGACAACGTTCTTTCTCATACCAGGTCCCGGCGATGTCTAACGAATTGGTCATTGAAATTAGACACAAAAACACAGTGGTCATGTTTAAGAGTCCTCTTAAAAACTCACCTTTTTCGATAGCAGGAACAAACGTTGAGAACTAATAATGTTTTGTATCATATATGTGTTCAGCATGTTTATATGTTTTTCAATTTCATGGGGTTTTTTTTTGGTGTTTTTCAGCAGAAATCAAATCATTTTAGATGTTGTAAAGCGCATCGAGCTTCTAAAGATTAGGGTCAATACAAAGTCCTCATTATTATTATTATTATTATTAGTAGCAGTAGTAGTAGTAGTAGTAAAATATACTCACTTAAAGTTACGTAAAAGGCGAATACATTCCATTACTTTAAAACGTACTTATTAATTATGTACCAGACTTAATTTTATCAGTATATGGAACAGTAAGATGTAAAAAAGCTTAAAACATTAGGCTAGGAAAATGTTATCTTCCATGCCGACTTGACCTGAAGTTAACCGTTTGCTTTGCATAACACCACTGCTTCAGCTACAGCAGATGGCTATGTTGCTATAGTGATGTGAGTTGAAAGTCTGGAATAGAATACTTTGATTGGAAGTTCGCTATATGGATCTAGAAGTTCCTTCGTTTTCCAACAGTTCAAGAAACATTGACATTAATTTAATCATTCCTTACAAAATATAGTTAACAGTTGTAATATTTATCTCCTTACAGATAATACTTATGTAGATTTTCACTGAAATGTCTACATGAAATGGATTCTGGTGATAAGTTTCAATTTTAGAATACAATTTATGCGAACTCTTTGATCAGCAGTTGGATCGAGTATAGTACTGATTTCAAAGGTTGTTTATACAATGTTGCCTTGAATTGAGGGGGTGTTACATCACACTTGTAATACTTTGAGCAATATTAAAACATTTCATCTCAGTGCCATCATTTTCAAAACTACATTTACAGTCATTATTACATTAATGCTTTCGGGGCACCGAGTGGCCGATTGGTCTCAAGTTCTCTCCGTTACGGATCACTGCCAAGTCACCTCTGACTGCGTGGGTTCGAGTCTAAGATTCGGCTAATGTAGTTATGTGGGAAAGCTTGCCAGTAGCTTCTCGTGAGTCGGTGGTTCCGAGGGTTTTCCCGGGTTCTTCCTCCACCAATAATACTGGCCGCCATGTATAGCCTATCGTATGCTGAAAAATGTTAAACTCTGCAAGATGCTTTCTACTGCAATAAAGATGCAACCTCTCTTAGTTTGACTTGTTTAGTATAATGATACGGCAACATGCATATTAGTTCAGTCATGGATTTGTATATCGAAATAAATTAGCTTTAACCGTCTGATGTCACATGTTTTGATAAGGAAACACTGGCTGCCATTGCTTTTCGGTTTGAACCGATGTAGTAATATTATTGACGTTGATAACAACATTATTTTTCATTCCAGGTAGCTGCAACCAGTTCTACATTATTATTATTATTATTATTAGTAGTAGTAGTAGTAGTAGTAATAGTAGTAGTAATAATAGTAGTAGTATTTTTACTACTACTATTATTATTATTATTATTATTATTATTATTATTATAGCTTCCAGTTATTGGCCATAAAAGAACTAGCATGCCATCGAAATATTGTATTTAGTTTATTTACAATATTGTATTAGAATGGTCGTTACCGTTGCACAAAATTTATAAGCAAATGTTTCCGAAGATTTAGATACAATATTGTTTGCACTGTGCGGTAGTTCGGAACTCTATGATAATTTTATTATTAAAACTGTACATTATTGTCTTGAAAGAGTCGTTTTTAATAGTGGCAACCGATTTATTTTGTTTAGAAAACTTATTTACTGATATGTGAAATAGTGGTTAAAACTACTCATCAGGGGATCACTTTAAACGCAAACATGTACTATTTTACTGACTTAAATTGCACAGATGTTGAACCAACCATTATCAACCATTATAAGAGTCATGAACAATTTTTCTTGTCTCGGTAATCACTATAAATGCAGACTAGATTCATCCGCTGTTGTTGTTGTTGTTGTAGGGTTTAAGAACCCGGGAAAAACCCCAGAAAGAACCACCGAACCAAGAGAAGCTATTGGCAAGCTTTCTCACATAACTGTTTAAAACGTTTTTACACATAACCTATTGTTTGGCGCTAAATAGCCTAAACGTGCTGGTGCGCCGTTAAAATACAATGAATCAATCAATCAATCTAAAGAGAGTTGTACACCAGGTCAATGCCACTAATTAAGTAAATCAGACGAATCTTGTATTACTAACCGAGAGGGAGAGAGGGTTTTGCCCCGCCCATCTTCCTTATCGAGTGGTCGCAATTCAAATGTTCTAAGGCCATTTAAATAAATACATGGATCATAACGTAAACAACACATTATATGACCAAACACAGTTTGTCGTTCTGACTAATCAAACATCAAATTTTGTTCCTAAATTTGCCAATTTCTTTCTAATACAACAATTATTCATCAATTTGAACAGTCCGTGACGAACTGCGATTCTAAGGTTTGTATTTAATTCAATATTAGGCACCATCCAAACTTGTTTTTTTTGTAATAAAGTTGTATTTTGATTAGATTTAATATCGTTTTAAAATTTTGAATTTAAGAAAACGTGTCACATATTTTTCCGTGATTAAGTACAAAGTTATATTACTTTATAAAATTAGGAAACAACGTTAAATTAATTAATCTTGATTTCAACGTAACCATTCTTTTTGACCTTACATAGTTTCAATTGATACTTATTGGGTCCATCATGTAGTTCTCTCGGATATTTTAAATCACAGTCAGTAATATTACCTCATCACCATAAACATCAATATTTAAAATTTCCTTAACTGTTTCTGGGAGTTTAGGCAACTTAAATTTACCAACTGTAACAGCTGTAACATTCTCATTCAATAAATTAATATATTCTTCATGCACTGACCATGTCGCTATCTCATCTGGATAATACACATTACACTTTGAGTTCTTGACTTTGGAATATCTTAATGAAACCATACTTATTAAATCTTGTAACCCATTTTCAATACATACATGCAATCAAATCTATATTATTTCATGATGTCCCGGTTATTTGTAAATCCTTTTTCAGATTTGATGACGATCTACGGAAGCTATTATTAATGAACTGTAAACTATCATTAAGATGCAATCGCCTAATATTGAAGCTCATATATATTTTGATGGTATGTAAAATAGTGCACATATTTCCTTTTCGTTTTGGTTTACGTATAAAGGTTATTATAATACTAGTCATATACACGTAACGAGTACGGGTACTTTTGTTTCGGAGGGTGATATTCAGTTGTATATTATATTACGATTCTATGATCTTCAAAGAAGTAATAAAACAGAGATAAAACTAAAAGGTGTTGTACAATTAAACAATAGATTTATTTCCCTAGAATATAAAGAGAAAACAGAAAAACTCTGCGTGTTCAATCCCAATTGCTGTGATGTTCGAATTGATTCCGATATAGATTGTACTGATGTACTATCACGTGGCCCCTACGGTATAATTACTAACACCGGAGAAGGACGGACAATCAAAAGATTAAATAGTTCCGAGCCCCCAGTCAGCAAGGTCGAGTGTCTTGATGTATAACATATAAAATTAATTCTGAGAAAGGTATAACAATTTAATAAACTATATTACGGTATTCAACAATTACAAGAAAAAGTTTCAACATAATTTCTCTCAATCAATAAAATAGCTATTCTAATGGTCAGCTATTTCATCACGCGCAATTAAAGGTGAGATTGTTTCATTCCCGTGTTCTTGGTATATTACTCATCTGCAATTTCCAGCATGCATCCCGATTCGGTACTACAGGTACCTTTGTTTCCGTTCTCCTAGCCCTGCGCCTTCACGCAACTGCCTATATCCCTGGCCCTGCGCCTTCTCACAACTCTCAATTTCCACGTGCTCTCCACGTCTTCTCCACTCTAATACTTGTGTGGCGCTTTATCCCACTAGGAAAGCTTCCTCGTAAGCCCTTGTTCCAAATCTCGTCCGAATTTCTTAGAACTCCTTTTCCGCTCTTTCTTACGAGTGCAAATGTTGCTCTCGGAATATCATGATGTTTGTTTAGTCACGTCAAACTCTGCACTGGTTCAGCCAATATGAATGTAACATGATGATGGTTGGCTTAGTTCGGACTGGATACCGGTGGTCTCCTTGAGAACTGTATAGGGTAGTTGCACTGAAAGGTTATAATGTCGGGTTGTCCGGTCTCTAAGCATAAGCCTACCGGTGACATCACTGTCTGATGGTAAAACATTTTCTCACCAACGCGACAAAGTTCTCTTTGAATTGAACATGACTGTGACGCAATTGCTAAGTCAAGGACAGGTTGTGGTATTGTTCCAAGATAGATATAACGTCGTAATATTTTATAACACGGACTGATATTAGCTAAAGTAATTTGAATTACGAATTATATCAGAAGACACGTTTAAACATGAGGCAGAAATTGTTATCAAATGTCCTCACACATCGTAACATATATCATATATCAATATCAAGAAGTGTGGGTATGTATCAACAATCTTACTGTTTCATACTCATATATCACAAAATATCTTTCACTGTTTCTCAATAATCTGTAATTAGTGATATCGTCAAATAAGTATTATTGAGCGCCTTGCAATTCCAGTAAACAATTTAAATAAATAGATCCTCTCAAATAAAAACTGAACACGACAGTAAGACTGAATCCACTTTGGATGTTAAGACTGGAATGAATAATTCTGAACTAAACAACTTGCTATACCTCCCCACCTAACTGAAGTCGCAATAACCGTTTTCTGGACATGCACTGCAATTACCGTTTTCTGGACATGCACTGCAATTACCGTTTTCTGGACATGTACTGCAATTACCGTTTTCTGGACATGCACTGGAATTACCATCTTCTGGACAGACAATGTCATCGTAATGGAATTTTCCATTGAACTCATAACGAACTTACTTCTAGAACTGTCTTAATTTCTAAATAAAACTAGACATTTGTAACTAAAACTAGATTTTGAACTCACCATTAGTAAATATGTTTACATCAAATGAATAAAGACCTGAATATATAATCTACGTTCATAGGGAAATATTAGCTTTGTTATTAGCTATTTGACAAATAATACCTAAAATATATAGGTACTCAGGTATTTTCTAAACTGAATTACTAACGAATGTCAGTCTCACAATATATGTATTCATGCCATATAATCATGTAGGCATACAATACAAATTAAAAGACAACTAATATAACAAAATAAAGATTATATTCGTACCGGTTTGACTTGTACATATACAATTTGCATGGCAACTGTCTCTTTCTTTATCACCATCTGATTTTTCACAGAAATGAAACTAGGTTGATATTTAGATAATTTCCTGTTAATTCTTTTGTTATTGTATTTATATTTAATTCTTCATAATCATTAATGTTATTGTTCATTTTAAATCACACGGCTATACATTAGTCATGTAATTATCCTGCTCTCAAATAATTGACCGTAACTCAAATAAAATGGAGCACAGAAAAGAGGACATCCCAAGTTGTATATTAGATATAACAGCTGCAAGCAGCAGTTTAAATAGTTCTTGACAAATTACTTTGCTTTCTCAAACCCATGCTTTTAAGTACCAATATGTCGTAAACGAAAGCGTGAAAAATGATAAGTGCAATATAAATGCATTATTTTAGTTTCAGGTGCAAGACAATAGAGTAATGTTTTCAATACAAATTTTAGAAGGACAGTATTTTAACATAACCCAGGTAATCTAATTATGATTATAGCATATACCTGAAAACGCGATATTCATATAATTATGTCATACAGTACAGCAGGTTTCAAATAAAGAGGCGGAATATTTCTAACAAGCATAATGAAAGCAAAGTGGTTTATGGATATGCTTATTTTGATATGACGATCATAATGCTTTTTAGAAACATTTATGGCATTCCAATTTAAACCCTAAGAAGTTTTGCCATCAGAAGACGCTGGTTTTTAACACTGTCGTCAGTTGCAAATCCCCCACGCCATACCAATTCCTTTTTCGTATAAATTCAGCGCTGCCTTTTCGTCCTGCATCAGCCAATGACAATACTATTTGCCACCTTGTATTGAATGAACTAAACAAACTGCTGGACTAGATTGCTAACGACACTGGACTATGACGAAGCGACTATATCCATGACACTTCAGCAATTACAAGGACTTAATTTTTGTTCACTTCCAACATCTACATGACATACTGTAGAAAGTGAACTCTCCAGCTACCCTAAAATAGCATCCTTAATTCTGCCACATATCCCTGATGCATCAATTACTTGAGAATCTTGTGGAAGTTCTATGTACGTATTCGAATGAATTATGTCCATCAACTCTAGTGGAAGCTTACATTTGTCTATTCCTTCTTTGAGAACTATCACTAGGATATTTTCTCCTCTCCTTGAGTAAATGCTTTCCATTCTAACCATGTTTAACTCATACATGCACCAGTAGCTGCCAAGATAGTCATCATCTAGTAGAACTACGGTCTTTCTGCTGCAATGAATGGCATGGGCAATATTAGCAGAAATTGCCTGTCCTGGCATAAAATCTCGGTGATGAATGCATACGTGAAGTCCTTCAGCCTCCAGTTTTGCAAGAAGTGTGAATTTTACCAGCCGTAAGTTACTCTCCGCGTATGACAAAAATGCGTGATATTGATAGTTTTCTGAGTCGTGTTCATTGAGATTAGTATAGCCTCTGTATCTGCTTTTGGTCATGTAGTAAAAATAGCGAAGTTTCCAGCGATATCGGTAAATTAGACCTGTTACTGTAATAATTATAAAAAGTGCGAAACTGAGAGAGGCAATGGAAAGTACTGTAGTATAATTAGCACACTGTTTATCTAAGGCATTAATGACAAGTTTTATGTCGCGAACTGATCGACTAATACCATTGAATTTGCAAGTGGTTTTGTCAGCGTTTACAAATTTTATTTGATTCTTTTCATTGTTTATCCAATTCAGAAAGTCTACGGCATCACAATCACATTTAAGTGGATTATCCTCGAAATAAATGGAAATATTATTAGATTTTATATCATCTAGGTGACGTAGCATATTAGCTGGGATCGATGTCAATAGGTTTTCTCTAAAGTCGAGATGTGAAAGTTTCTTCATGTGGTCTATTTCAAAATTAGCTGTTTGTAGAAAATTCTTGCTGACATCGACTATCTCCAGGCTTGGTAAACCCTGGAAGAACTTTGAAGGTATAAATGAAATACTGTTATGCGATATATCCAACTTTTTTACAAAGTTGAGGTCACGTAAAAGTTTTCCTTTTACGTCCTTCATAATGAGGGAGCCAAGAACGTTATGTCCAATGAGCAGAATCTCAAGAGTAATAAAATTTGCAAAGAAATGTTTATCAATGTTGGTCCACAGATTGTATGACAAATCCAGTACTTTGAGATTGTTGAGACCGACAATATGCCTTGTCCACTTGAATGATGTATTTCTAGATACATCTAATGTGTGTAGTGAGTTATTAAACAATCTGAACTTTGAAAGATCGTATTTGAAATTATGCTTAATGGCTTTGTTACTGTTTCGCATTGAAAGATAAGAAATTCGTGTTAATGGTAGGAACACACCCTTTTGAAACAATTTAGCTGATAAGGGAAGACTATTGTAGTCAAGAACTAATTTGTTCAAGTTCTCCAAACCTCGGAATGCATCCAGTTCGATTACCTGTATGTAATTATATGCCACTAATAAGGTAAGTAGTTGAGAGTAGTTGGAAAAAGACCCGTTCCTCAAAGCCTCCAACTTATTGTGGCATAGATTGAGAAAGACTGTGTTTCTGGGAAGCTCGGGAACTTCTGTGAGGCCTGAATGTGAACAGTGAAACATCGGGCGTTGTTTCAAATCTTCCTTACACTTGCATACTTTTGCATGGAGTTTCTTGCATGAAGAGTCAGAAGTAGTCGACTGGTAGTTTGCGAAAATAGCTGCTAGAATGAGGACACTCAGCCAGTACACTGCCATCCTAACCTACAAAAGCAGAATACAGTTAAAGGATAATAGATTTTTAAGAATATGAATTAAAGGAGCTTCGTAGCAAAGATCATCAATATTTGGCACACACCGATATAATATTCAAAACAATCAAATTCTTTTGCATAAAACAAGTACTAGTTATCATATCACTATGAGACCTAAAGAAATTGTTAATTGTCTTGTCTGTGAGGTCAGTCATCGGTTTGACTACATTGGAAATGTGTATTTGATTGCTAATGCAAAATTCTACATATTTGTTTAGTCTGAGGCAGATAAAGATAAACCCAGGTATGTCATTTGTACTATATTTGTTCAGTTTGTAATATATATATATATATATATATATATATATATATATATATATATATATATATATATATATATATATATATATATATATATATCCTTTACATGAGCGTTATTGGTATCTCAATTGTGATTATCATACAACATCCATTGTTCTTAGAGACAAAACAAAATTGTTTAGGTAGATACAAAATTCTAAACAGAATTAAAATGAATAATTAATTATGATTCTTTTTTAAAATCATTTTCGCTAATTTTATAATTAATGAATATATTTGGAATGATAATAATGTATTTATTATATGATACAGTATGATACAATGAATATATTTGTAACCTTTTTATACTTTTTCTTTTTCTTAACCGCAGGAACATACCTACTCGCATGAAGACCTATTAATTAATTATCATCTTTTAACACAACCATTCCGGATTCCTATGAAAGAAATCAATACATATAGGATTAATGAAAGAGATTTATAAATATACACCAAACAGAACAGATAGTAGAATGTTATGTTTTTGGCTGTGGAACATTTTGGACTGTCTCCGATTTGAGGATTTCCTCGACTCATTGTCAACATTCCTTGTTATTAAAATTTCAAAAACTAAATATGTGTAATCTTCTTTTCATTTTGGGGGTATGGTCCCCCACCCCAGTAGTCATTGCAAGATATCGAATTGGTCATATGTATATAACCCACTCCCAAATACTAAAAGGCGAAGATCCACCAGAGTGCTATACTGGCAATGAACCATTCACTGTTAAGTATTATAATGTGCATGAAAGAACTTTTTGCTTTTATATATATATATATATATATATATATATATATATATATATATATATATATATATATATATATATATGTATATATATATGTATAGATATATATATGTATATATATATATGTATATATATATATATATATATATATATATATATATATATATATATATATATATATATATATATATATATATATATATATATATATATGATATGCATTATAGATATCCAGAAGGTTGTAAACATTTATTTTAAACTATAACTTTTATGCCATGACCTAGAGCACTTTTATTCAATATCTTTTCAATAACATACCCCATTTTCATCCTCCGTTGATCGAGAAGCTTTATAAATTATCATTACCATCTTACGATATTAAAACGTTTACTTTTTAAAAACGTTTTTACATATAACATATTGTTTCGCGCTCAATAGCCTAAAAATGCTGCACTAGCATGACTGGATTTTGCAACTTTTTGCAGTTTTGTTTTCTTCTTCTAAAATTCGATAATAATTTATTAATTATTTCAAAATGATGTCCATATTGTTTTAGATTTCAAGCATGCCAGCAACAAATTTCACGTTATTTTTATGAAATCCTGTATCACTTATTTGTTTCATAATATTCTATCACGTATCGGGAATTGCAATCGCAATAGGTCTTTTTGAACTAAAAGCCCCATTAACCTCAGATTGTGCAAAATCTACAAACCTCAGAAACGGTGAATAAACCTATCGTGTATGAATCCAGCGTGGATATAATAAAGCAATAATATGTTTAACCGTTTCAACTTCTAGCTGGTGCAAAGTTAATTTTCAGGTACAGTCTTTGTGTCTGTTTGATTTAGCCAACCGTTGACCATTCATATTAAAACATGTTCAAATAAAATAAAATACAATGAAAATATTATACCTTGTAATGTCAGTTACTCCTATTAAAAGACGAAATGTTTGAGATGTATATTTTACATCCCCGAAATAGGCAGAGTAATGAACCATGTAATAAAATGAAGTGTTGAGAGAGATCATGACAACCAGGGCAGTACATATATAAAGTAAATGTTATAAACAATTTTCCGGCCATTGTTCTGAGGGTCATCTGATTCAGTATCTTGTGATTTTAAGAAAATACCCTTTTGCGTTGAAAATGATCACATTATTGTTCAGTCGGCCTTTGGATAGTCTAAAATAGCTCATTATCTGCCTATGCTACATCCTTTTTCCGTAACAATCGAAACTTGAACGGGTCACTAGCTATCACATACAATGAATTATGTAGTATATCTTTAAATGTTGAGGACTCGATTGAATTAATATTAATATCGACCTTATCTGGCGTATTTGCGTGTATTTCCGTACAGTTTTATCTCTACCATTGACAATCTTTCTTTTATTTAATATTTCTTTATGATATATTGAACACATTTAATTCGTTACATCGGAGATAAAAATCGTTGAATATATTCACTCGTCTCCTTAATCCAAATTGATTTTTCATTTTTCATCTCTTCTTCTGTATATTTATGTATGCAAACCGGCGGTGCCACAAACATGTATAAAAAGAGAACTCCAGCAAAGAATATGTAACATTTCACAAAATGATTTCAGCAACATGTCATTGCTCGAATTTACATGAATCACTTCAATTCGTGTTTATACCACGTGCTATGCCATATTCATTGATCTGAATGTGAGCGCTGTGTCATTATGGGTTGAAATGATCACACTCGCTTGTCCATTGTGTGATTTATTGTGAGATGAAAAGGTACAAAATAAACACTAAACAATACAAAGCGCATACTTAGAAATAAGACAAATACAATACAGAATTTAATCGACGCAAATAAAATGTTCAATATACCACACACACCGGCATTTATAATTTTATCAGAGAAAAAGAAGTTTAGTTGAGAACTTTTTAAATGCAAAAGATCAAATTATTTTATTTTTGTGGATGGGGTGTTTGATAAACAGGGTAATTAACTGGATGCATTCATTTCGGAAGTATTGGCAAGATTGTTTATTCCTGATAATATTACTAAACCTTCCCGTTTGTGTGTACCCTCCCCCATCGATTTCAAAAACGGGAATCTTTATTGGGATAGAAGAAAGTCTACAAAACGTAGTAAATCCATTCCTTGATTTATTATTTCTAACCACACAATCGCTCCGGTGGCCTAGTGGTTAGAGCGTTCGCCGAGGAAGCGGAGGGTGGTGGGTTCGATCCCCGACCGAGTCATGCCAAAGACGTACAAAAATGGTACTAACAGCTGCCTTGCTTGATGCTCAGCATTAAGAGGTTAGTGTTAGTACTGGCCGGCCTGGTGTCAGGATAATGTGACTGGGTGGGACATCAATCTAAATGTATGTGGCACGATGTCCCAGCGCTAGACATCACTATAAACTGCCTCACTGCTGACATCGGAGCGATATGACTAAAAAACATGTTAAAACGTCAATAAAAATCCTAACCAAGCAAAAAAAAAAATCCTAACCACACTGACTAGGATGGCCCTAATACTGGCATATTCTTGCATATTTCCTGCTTAACGGATTTTCTTTGTTAACACGGGGACAGATTGCGTAATTAGTTTATTATACTCAGACAAGATATCGATGTAGTTTATCCAATTCGCTAATTACCGTATAATTTTGTAAATTACCATAGCGTTGAGACTTATAGTTATATTCCTTTGTACAAATGTACATAGAAATTACACCGCATATTAAACCCACGTGAAAGGCAAATTTGTTGTTGTCATTCTTTTCTTTTTGTTGATTCGACATTCTAACTATCAGAAGCAGACGAGTAAGTATATGCTTCTAAGTACGTACATGGGTAGTCGTACAAACAGCCCTTCACGGAACATCGACTTCTCCAAGAACTGGAAATGACTGGCACGAAGTTTAGTCTTTTACACTGAAAGCTTCCTTTTGGAATCAACCGCATAGACGATAAGGCTTCCCCTGGACATACTCGGTGCTACGAAACACCCAAATCCACCCAAATCTACACCCAAATCCACCCAAATCCACACCCAAATCCACCCAAATCCACTAAAATCAGCCCCAAATCTACCCCAGTCCACTAAAATGAACCCAAATCCACCCAAAATCACCCCAAATCCACTAAAATCCAATAAAATCAACCCCAAATCCACCCAAATTCACTAAAATCAACCACAAATCCATACAAATCCACTAAAATCAACCCCAAATCCACCCAAAATCACCCCAAATCCACCCAAATCCACTAAAATCAACCCTAAATCCACCCAGAATCATCCCAAATCCACTAAAATCCACTAAAATCAACCCCAAATCCACCCAAATTTATTAAAATCTATCCCAAATCCTTACAAATCCACTAAAATCAACCCCAAATCCACCCAAAATCAACCCAAATCCACCCAAATCTACTAAAATCAACCCCAAATCCACTAAAATCCACTAAAATCAACCCCAAAGCCACCCAAATCCACTAAAATGAACCCCAAATCCAACCAAAATCACCCAAAATCCACCCAAATAACACTAAAATCCATTTAGATCCCAACAATAATCTTTGCTAATATGATTGGAAAACTGACAATTGTTCTAAATAGGGTTCCAAAGTCTGACATCTTGAATCAAATTCCGTATCATCTGAGGCAAATATTATTCCATCATTTTTTAAAAAAATTATTTGGAGTATTCGTTTACGGATAGTAAACATGCAACACAAACACACAAATCAGGGCCAGATCAGGCCAGGGGTCGAGGGGGTGGGAAGGGCATAAAAGCAAAAGTATATGTGATTATTTACTCAAAGTGTGCATAATACAAAATGAGAATAAGATGGTGGTCGAATTTAAGTGACGTGAATATATATATATATATATATATATATATATATATATATATATATATATATATATATATACTAGTTTTACGTAGGTTGTGGGATTTGATCCATAAAGTGGGGTTATGGGAAGGCAGTGTTCTCATGTAAATTTCAAATCGAAAGTTATATATATTAGTGCCTTATCTCATACAATAACTATGTAAGTGTTCAAATTCAATATGTATACTTATTTGTTAACCCTATTCGTGTTTTACTCAGCGGGCAGGTATATAAATCTTGTGGGCAGTATTGACCTTTGATTACTCATTATCAAGTACTATAAACAGCATTCTTCTAACTAGAATGAAATGTATTAAAGTTCTGCCCACATATACAGTGAATTTATTCAAAGTTCAGACTACTGACGACTTGATATGTTGATACCTTAGATGCTCTATTATACATGCAGTCTGAAATATTTATTCCTCATATGAACATAATTAGGTTAGGAATACGATGATTCTTTCAACTTCTACTAACTTATTAGAAAGTGATACATAACAAAAACAATGTTATATGTTATCTATCTGACCTTCATGAACTTATGGGGATGACATAATCTTAATTCCGATAGCAACCAAATCAGAATATATTTTAAAATCTATATTTAAAAAAATCACGTTTTCGTTTGCGGTATCTGAATTTTTTGTCGTTTATTTGTCGCGTAGATTTTGGAGCAGTGAAACTGTTTTCTTCCATAAGTTTTGTCATAACGTTGCCGACGTTCTCGTGCTCTGCCATTTCAGCTGCTCTCTGAATAATTTTTGGGTCTGTCCTTATATATGGCTCAGATTTCTTCGAATTTCCGTGCTTTTTCAAGTTGGTTGGCATTGTGCAGCAGTATTCCACAATGGCCAGCAGTTTTTTCTCTATCGGGAAAAATCGGGCAGTCCAGCAATTGTTGTTATTCTTTTTTAGAATGATTTGTCTTCCATCAATTTAGTATAATATCTATGCAATGTTAAAACACAAGACGGCTGAGGAAATAATGGTTCATATATGATCGCGCCATTGACCATTTTCTTGACACAGTACTGTTCCTTTTTCATATACACGGTACGTAATTTGTCAACCGAATCGGTGACAACAAAAGGCTGATTAACCGTTGTAGCACTTTTCCAATCCCAAGCACCACAGTCATCAGGGAAATATTTGACACCATTATCGTCATCAGATGCTTCAATGACAATGTATACGTCGCATTTTATTTCGTGTGGGATGCTTTTTTCTCCTCTTTCAGTGGACTTGAAAACTTTCAGTAATTCCTCGTTGGTCATGAAATTTCCAGGGCTGCTAGCTGGTTTCATCGTTTGCAATGGAGCTGATTTATGGTCAATATTAACATCTGATACGTCAGATACGATAGGATCTAGCGAGTAACTACATTCGCCCGTGGTTTCCGCTTCCATAATGTAAATATCTTCTCCATACTCATCGGTTAGTAAACTGTCAGTCTCATCATCTAAACCCGCACTGAAGTTCAGCGAATCAGGAGTAAATATATTATCGACGTCGCTGTTCTCATATTCTTCATATCCATGGTCAATATCATTCTTATAATATGTCAAAGGGTTCTTTGACTTACATTTCATATCCACTACAGGAACAAAATGGTTTACTGCATGCCAAGATCCTTGTTTTGGGAGTTGCCCTTGAGCATACCAGAGAATATTGATTGTAGAATGTCCTACTGGTACGTCTGAAGACGGTTCGAAAGTCGTGTTCAACGATGTGTGTGCAAAGTCGTTCACGCCATTGACTGAAGGGTACAAAATCCGCACCGGACGCCGGATAATATCACAGAGAGCCAAAATTGTCCATGCAGACGAGAAACCACCAGTTGTAGCACAGTCACTACAGGTAGCTTCAAAAGATGGTGATAAACATTGTATGCGCTTCCTATGGGGATGATTCATGTACGATGTTGAATAGCTTACCATACGAAGACAGGTATGATAACGTAACTGTACTGATTTGCTTTCGTCTCCATACAAGAGAAGGGAGACTGCATTGAATAGGCAGTTGCCGTTCCCAGTTGTGATTATCGGGTCACCACTGACTTCAGTAAAATATTTAATCATCACTTCCTTCGCAATGGCATCAACTGTGACGGGAGGGAAAACAACGTCTTTCTCACATACTGGTTTAAACTCGATTTTAAAAAGGGTCTCACGCTTGACCGCTGTTTTTAATTTCGCGGGACCTTCGTATCGGCTCCCTGTAATCAAGAGATAAATTTGTCAGTATGCGTGCACAAGTGATGTACAAGGGACAAAGACACTGATAAGTAGATCGAATCATAGAATCAATAACACACATATGGTCTTATTGAAAAAACAACTTATACAGGCCTCGGTATTGTCTTACTACAAGGGTCATGCATCCACAGGTATATATATATATATATATATATATATATATATATATATATATATATATATATATATATATATATATATATATATATATAATTAAAAGGCCACGAAGCTGCAAAGAATATTTTTAAAAAAGTAGCATTAAGAATATATTGTTGTTTGCCTTTCTAATATCTTGCCCTCTGTCTGCTTGGATTCAAGTCTAAGATTAGGCTAATGTAGTTATGTGAGAAAGCTTGCCAGTAGCTTCGCATGGATCGGTGTTTCTTTCCGGGATTTTCCCGGGTTATTCCTCCGGCAATATTACTGCCCAACATGTATGCTGAAATATCGTGTGCTGAAAAATGGCGTTAAACCTTACAACTAATATCTTGCCTATTCACTTTCCTTTAGTTCTTTCATGACATATTTACTATCAATATTGATTTTATTGAAAACACCACAACCCCCAAAATAATCTTCTATTGGGTTATCTAGTATGTTTTGCACTGTATATAATCATTTTGCATAATTATAATGTAATTCCTCAATTTTTGTCTCATGTCCCCTGTTGTATTTTTGTGATTTAATTCCTATTCTCATTGTACTCTTTAAAAAGTTTTCGAAATTTGTATATAAATGTTTTTCAAAAAGTCCATATTACACTACCTATAGCCGTTGAAGATACATAACTTCTACAAATCCGCGTGGTTGAACACTCGAGCGTGAGCTTAATCCGATTACAATTACCTAACACCTTTTGAAAATGATGACGTTTGATTTAATTAGGTGATGCTTTAAATCTTGTTTATTTATCAAAGGAATTGATTATATGCATATCATTGCACGTGTCTGGAACATCGGCTATTTATCTACAGTTTGATATTTGGAAATTGTTAGGCCTTGGTATGACTGACATAACTTTTTATCGACGTTTCTTGTTAATATTTAAATAGATTATACTTGCGTACGCACCCTTACTTGTGTCAAGTAATTTCGCATAAGCCGAAAATTATTAATAAACTTTCATTGTGACAAAGTAAGATGTACAAATGCTTTACTAAAGCAAAGTAAGTGATATGAAAACCAGCTGACTATAACAAATATTATATTTAGTTTACTGTAAATTTTAAATGTGTATTCTTATGTGTTTATGAAATATTTATGAACAATCAGAAATATATATTTGTGATATACTTTAACTGATGAAGATAAACCATTGCAAGATGTATATCCACTACAAATATTAAATCTGGCATGAAATTTGCATGTAATCTAAAGATTCTAAAGTTATGAAATTGAATTAGTAGTACTTTTTCGAATTCCTTCTGCCGATTAAGACAGATGAATGGGCAGGTTTTTTTTTTCCACTAAATATAGTTGCAGATGTTGCGAATCATGTGGCCATTATCGAAAATTGAGCGTTTTTTTTTAACTCAACATGTAGGATTCATGTGTTTGATGGCTGGCATAACATTACGAGATTTTAGTAGCCAAAAACCTTATTGAAATTACTGCATTATTATTAAATGAAATATAATCAGGGCCGGCGCTTCCGCTAGGCGAACTAGGCAATCGCCTAAGGCGCTCGGCTAAGGGTTTATTTCATAATGGGCGGGTGGAGGAGGGCGTGAGTGAAATGGGGGGGGGGGGACGCAGATATCTGATCTCGCCTAGGGCACCAAAATGCCTTCAACCGGCGCTGAATATAATATGTTACAAATAATAATAAGAATGTACCAAAGTTTATGGAGTGTGATATAACATTCTAATAACTGAATTATTTAAAAGCAGTATTCACACAGGAAGTGCAGAAAAATATATACCGATGAGTACATTCTTGTCCCATTTGCTGTAAAGACTAACTTGTTATGAAATTCACCTGGTGCGTTTCATTTGCAATGTCATGTGATCGTTTTGCATCATAATTGTAGCACACAATTATGTTCTTTGGAAAAAATATAAATATTACACAAATTAAAATATGTGAATTCGTGCATTGGCTGCATTTGTTAGTAGATAAAATGGTAGTCGAATCTGTGCAAAATACATGGTACTGCATGATGACGACACGCATAATTAGGGGTCTATAGCAGAAGAATGTAATTTTTGCGTGTGATAATCTGTACGATTTAAAATGAGTACAAATCATAAATGCCGATACTTACATTCTTCAGACGACGCATGCCCATGAGGTAGTCAAACTCTACCCCATCCACTGTACGACACGAAACGCACACATAGCCCAGTTCAATCTTTCTCCATATTTTCATTTCATCGTCCGAGATTTGTTGACATTTTCTATGATACCAGTTGTTACACAATGAACATTTAACAGTCATTGGAACAATTTGATCTGCATCTACCACATGGTAAGCTGGCTTTGGATTTTGTTATACTGAAATCTGCCATGATTCAATTAAGAATCATAAATGAAAACAAGAGATGTGCAGTATTTAAGCTTTATTTCCAAAAAAGATACGAGATCATGAAACAATGTATAGACTGGACCCAGGTCAGAAATCTGTAGATTCTGATGCTTGGATGCCTATGACTGCTTTATCTGTCATCTTCCTTTTTATCGGCAAGTGTGAACTTCACTGTGTCAAACATAATTGCTTTGAGATTCCCAGCTGACTTTGCAGTTATGATGCCCCGATTTCAGTTTCCTGTGTTTGAAAGCTAGCATTAAATACAGGATTAAGGATAAAAGATTGTATATCTATATTTGGTACCAAAATACGATTAGCTGACTTGTTGTGATGTATTTGATTGACAGGTGCTCCAAATACATTGTCTAAATAGTTTTGTGACTTTTTACAAGAATACTTACAGTTTTATCCTGAAGACATGGATTCAGTAATATCATCACCACATGGCTTTATAACAATACACGTGCATGACCCACGAACACTTTATCGTATCGGGCTTGATAAAAATTTTAATTCGCTGTTGGTCAGATGCCTTAATTCAGTTTTTTAACACTATTTTTTTCTTCTTCTCAGTTTCGTAGGAGGCCTTTGTTAACAAAATACACGCCTAAAAAATCTGGTCTGTTCACCCTATCTTCTGCTAAGGCCATTGACAATCAAGTTCTTGAGCTTTTCAAACTTTTTCACACGGAATTCCAAGAGATAGATGAGCCAGTTTCATCCGTAATGCTAAATATTGATGCATACATTTTTACATTTTAGGGTAGCGCTGTAATTTATAGATGAGATGGCATACACAATGCGATTTGGGTGGATATGGGGTGATTTTGGGGTTCATTTTAGTGGATTTGGGTGGATTTGGTGTGGATTTGGGTGGACATGGAGTGGATTTTGGTGGATTTAGGGTAGATTTTAGTGGATTTGGGTGGATTTCGGGTGGATTTGGGGTTGATTTTAGTGGATTTGGGTGGATTTGGGGTTGATTTTAGTGGCTTTTAGTGGATTTGGGGTGATTTGGGTTCATTTTAGTGGATTGGGGTGGATTTGGGGCTGATTTTAGTGAATTTGGGTGGATTTGGGTGTGGATTTGGGTTCATTTTAGTAGATTGAGGTGGATTTGGGGCTGATTTTAGTGGATTTGGGTGGATTTGGGTTCATTTTAATGGATTGACGTGGATTTGGGGCTGATTTTAGTGGATTTGGGTGGATTTGGGTGTGGATTTGGGTGGAAATGGGTGTGGATTTGGGTGGATTTGGGTGTTTCGTAACACCAGGACATACTCAGGTTTGAAATTATAAATTAAAAAAATGAATTAAGTTTTATGCATCTTTTATCAAATTTGTGCCTTTTGTTATGTTATTTTTAATCTGGAAGGGTTATAAAAATTCACACACACACACACACACACACACACACACACACACACACACACACACATATATATATATATATAATATATATATATATATATATATATATATATATATATATATATATATATATATATGTATTCAAAACAAACGATATCATAGGCTTGACACTTTATCATATGTATTATATATTCTGAAACAATAATATGCTTGCAAGATTAGCAAGAAGAATTTTCACATGCCTCTGTAACTAAAGATTCCATCCATAACGTGGGGAATCTTCTCGATAACACTAATATGTATTGTGATGATAAAGCATTAATTTACTTTACACCTGCTATGATCAGACCACGGTCTGACAACTCGTGGTAATCAGTACAATACATCCGTCTCTATTAAACACGAATTTACTCAGTCCATAAGCGATATATCGCTGTGTTGTCAATATATTGCACATTAATGTTGAGTTGGCGATTTTGGTTTTCTGTACATTCACGATGTGATGGTAGTCCATTTTAGAAACCGCTAGAATTAGCAGTACGTAATTTAAGACACTCTTGTTGCTGTAACAACAGGGCATATACTCAAGTGTCGGATACATTGGTTCTCAATATAAATTAACCATTCAACTCTGAGAAGTTTATTATTGGTTCAACCTTCACTTAAGACATTTAACAGCTCATTCCTGAGATGATCCCCATCAAATATTATAAGTTTGATTTCTCTTTGTAAGGTCCATCTAGGGACTGGTTATATAGAAATTTAAATTTAGATCGAATTTCCTGTAAAAACATATTTACCTAAAGAACGACCGAATCTTTTTCTTGGTTTCGGATCTAAAATTGTTACTGATCGCTACAAAGTTACATGTGTTGCATTTAAAATACCCAGATTCGGATGTTAAAAGACCTAAGCATTCTAAGTTAGAATTTGCTATACTACAATTCGCATGTCTAGCTATGAGGTTATTCCTGATAAATATCATGACACTTCCTTCCCATATATGCTTGTGTGCAAGCAAATCGTCAAGTAAAACTATCTACATTTTCCATGCCATCTAACTTTCGCATTAAACGAGTGCATGACACATCAGTGATGATCAAACTAAAAGACATAACTTAACTGGTGTAGAACGTTTGGGAACGTGCATGCTCGTATAGGACGGTACTGTCATGTATGGAAACCTTCCAGTATCAATTGGTGAGGTCTCTTTATGAAATGCGCACTAGTTTCAACCAGTTCACAAAGGTCTAGGCACAAATGTTGTTACCTTTCACATCCTGACCAATACGACAGGGGCAAGTATGGGGTGTTTGATGGTACAATGAGTTCCCGGTGTAAAATTTGATTTATTTCCTCTCTGACTCCCGTCTGTGAACTGGTATTGGCTAGTCCAAAATTCTAATTGTTTCTGATTATCTAAAATGATTTAATGTTCCCAGTCTTTCTGTAGATACATCAGAATACTAACTCACAATTTACGTAATTTCCCGATACCTCTGGACACACTCTGCCTTTATTATATATTTCACCAATATTTGGCACCTTAGTGGAATTGTTTCACTGTGATCTATTTTTGGTTTGTGATTGGATGACCACAGTTCATTCGCTTCGGAGCTTTCGATCAATATCGTTCGAGCTTCATCATTTCATCATGTCCAAGCTAGTAATGGCGGGGGGAAGGGTTTAAAGCGCTTTCCGTTACGAATCACTGCCATCTCACCTCTGCCTGCGCGGGTTCGAGTCTCAGATTCGGCTAATGTAGTTATGTGAGAAACCTTGCCAGTAGCGTCTCGTGGGTCGGTGGTTCTTTCCGGGCGTTTTCCCGGGTTCTTCCTCCACCAATAATATTGGCCGCCATGTATATCCTGTCGTGTTCTGAAAAATGGTGTTATACCCTACAACAACAACAGCCAAGATAGTAATTGCCTGAGATGGCCAGACGTTTTGCAACCAACCTTTTGAACGTTGGCCAATAGTTGCTTGAGAAGTCATATGACAGTTAGGTATCAATATCATCTATAGTATTTCGTAAGATGATTTTGTAGAAGGACATTATTTGTGTGGATATCAATTGCATATCCAAAGCAATCGTTGAAGATGCAATGGGTGCTGATTTGGTCTTGTTAATATGTGACACGATAGAAGAATGTACCTTCATATGATGTTTACGATCGGATTGGAATGGATTGAAATGTTTTGCCAATCAAACAGGTATAATACAATTCAGCACGGACGTGTGGTCTATCTTCAGACACTGCTATAGTCAGCTCACCTCTTTCTATCTATTAATGTTTCCTTCACGGACACGCTTTTGCCATGCAAAACGGTACACTCACCAGTCTTGCCACCCACCGTTCACTTTGCAACTACCACCATTCAACAATCTACTATTTCATGACTGACTGAAATTCTGGTGCATTTACACATAGGCAGAAAATGTGTTATAGACAACCGTCCTTATTTTGAAAATAGTCTAAAGCCAAGAATTGATTGAAGATATCTTTCGAGATAAGATTATGAAGGACACAAAAGAATGGGATGAACAGAACCAGAAAAATAGGAGCATGAAAGGTACAAACCTTTCTCGAGTGGAAACAGGAACAGTACAGTACAGGCAATAACAACGAGAGGGATGAGACGTGATGGAAAATTGGAAGATGAAGATCCAGGCGTGTTGGACATTATATCAAACAGTATAGTTTAGTTAGTAGATCAAAACGTGTTTTGGATAGCGAAGGAACGTTAGAGAGTATATGAAAACGTTTTACTGGATAGCATTTAAAGATGTTAACATTGCATTTCCCATCGAGACCTGTAACCTTTTAAATTTTGGAAATGATCTATAATAGTCATTAATGATTACAAATTGTAACGATTATCTTTTTAACGTGATGAATTCTATTTTAAAAACCTATGAACACAAAAATGCGTAGGATCTACAAATAGAATCTTACGTACGTGTTAGCAATTTCTAATAATAAAATTATTAGTTAATATGATAACAATTTTCGGACATTTCCATTGGACACGTCGTCTGGTGGCATTATTGAAGAATTATAATTAAGTTTATTCCCACTGGATAGGTCAGAACATACGAATTCTTTTACCATATTGGAGATCTGCGATTTGTCACGTGTGATTACCGACAATATCTGTATTTTATCATTTCACCTGTATATAAATAGTTAGGACTTGATAATAATGTTATCATTCTCATTTCTTGTATTCTTGTGGAAATCAGTCTGTAGATGTGTTTTAATGTTGAATGTAGATATTTTGAGAAACTATACTTGTTGAAATTATTCATTGGAATTACAACGTGCTCATTGGGATAGAATATAATCCAGAGACTACTGAGAATTATTCAAAGGAATTCTGTACAATGCCATTTTGATACATACATTCGAGGATCTGAAACACATTATCAGAATTCTATTATTTTGGACCTGCATAAAACTTCTTCAGGATTACTTAAGATTCAATTTATAAGTTTATCTTGCGTGTTTATTTTATAACTTGAATAACTAATTATATGTCAAGTTTTACAAAACTTAGTTTTAGTTCTTCCTCGTACTTGTTTATGTCCCTAGGGTCGTACATCTGCAGTCAATAAGTATAAGACGTTATCTGTTGAATGAGATATACCCCGATACAAATCCTTTTTCTGCAAAATATTATTTTCTTTTCGCACTATTAGCCTGATTGTTCATTATCTGCCTGGAGGCACGTTATACGTGAACTTTTTGTATATCAGGCGTCAGTAACAGTGACACCTCAAAACGACTGATGGCTTTTTTGTAAGAATGGAAACGGCTGTCTGGTGTCTTTTATTGATGTGATATTACTTAAAGATAAAAATTGCAACGCGCAATTGCAAAATATATGAAGAGTGGTTTTCAAAGTATAAATCGTATTTCTTTTCTTTTGCTGCATTTGTATTTGTAACATGCTATAGTTTCTGTTTCATCAAGAATGAGCCAGCTTTGTCATGTTTTCGTTTTCGGTTGTTCTAATTCGTAACATTGTTACGTTTCAATCTCGACCATGCTTTAATAATTTGAAACAAATGGCATGTAACCTGTTAATGCAATCACAAACAAAAACCCGGAAAATAGAACTCCCTACCCTCTCTCTCTCTCTCTCTCTCTCTCTCTCTCTCTCTCTCTCTCTCTTTCTCCATTACGTATGTTATTCATTCCTCTCTCTCTGTCTATCTCCATTACGTATATTATTCAGTCCGTTATCTCTCTCTCTCTCTCTCTCTCTCTCTCTCTCTCTCTCTCTCTCTCTCTCTCTCTCTCTCTCTCTTTCATTTACTTAATTATTTATTGTGTGTAAAATGTTCCTCTCCAGCAGATTTAACACACTGATCGTATCATCAAAGATTAATAAATGGTGCAGAATTTATATTATACACGTTGCATGGAGGAGTATGGACATTAAACAGAAAATAAATTTGAAATCTCTTTCAAAACTAACAAAGGAACTATTTTATATATTTCTCAGGTTTGTTAGTTGCCATATGTGAATAATAATAATAATAATAATAATAATAATAATAATAATAATAATAATAATAATAACGTACCTCTTCAACATTTATAGTTACTTTTCTTTCTGGAAATGGATCACTTCTCGTGACCTTAGGTCTCAAAGACTCTTTCATTGTATCTATTCTCTTTGACATTCAGTCATGCCGAGCAATTGAAACAGGTATTGCAAAGAACCTCAGTATAAATACAGCAACCAGTTCGACTGCTGTGTAGCATCAAACACTATTTCATTAGACGTAAAGAATTCAGTTGTTTCAGCAAAAGCAACATGTTGTCAAAGCATTATGTCGTATGTCGATTCTTCTCAAATCATTAATCTTAAATTGCGAGATAAATTTACAACAAATTTCCTACCATATATCGCACAATAAAACCATTAATGTATTAAATTTCGCACGAGCTACATATAGGTTTAAAATAAACTAAACTTCGCAACTGACATAAAAAATGCGTAGGTTGTATTAACATTCACACTAATATGGGTCTGAGTGTCGTTAAATCGCGATGTTGAAAAATTAGCACTCTCGATGATTACTATTATGGGCCAGACAAACAAAGAGAAGGGAAAGGCAAACAACTAACTACGTCAAACCGATTACTGACCATGTAATCCATATTATAGATAACAGTGGTCAGCAGTGGTCAACACTGTTCCCAACAGCATTATAAATAGTCTTTGGTTTGCTAACACGTGTGACTTAACAGATCGCGCGGAAATGACGTTAAGGGACACTAACTTTCTGTACATGTTTCTTGAAGAAATAATATCTTCTCTATTAATGACGTGTGTGAAACCAAGTATATGATTTATTCTTTCAGTTTAATGATTAAACAATCAGTGATTGCATTCGTTATTTTTCGCTCGCTTAGCATTCTATTGCATGCCTGTGTCGACTGTGACACTCTCGTGTGTGATGGGTACACATGAAATTTCCCGTGACGAAATTACTGGATCAGCATTCAAACGGCCAATTCGTTTTAATTTCAATAATTTGTTATTTATCAAACCCTTTATTATTTTGTTTGTATTTAATTTTCATTGCTAAGTGCTTTATGAAGGAAAAAGCCCAATTCGTTTCCTAAATATTATGTTAAATGGATAATCATGTGAGATTATATAACTTTTTAAGATGTGATAATTTTGGATGCGTGGAACTGTAAAGACTTAAATTATAAAATTAAAATCAAACATTGATGAGATAAATGGGATAACTTTGAAAATATGATAAAGGACCTGTGATGGAAAGTCGTAAGACAGATACACGACGAAAGTGATGGAAAACAAAAAGATAAATGATGGCCTAAGAAAGACAGAGGAAAGAAAGATAACACTGGATGAGATAGAAGCTAAAATAGAAAAAAGACAAATTTTTATGAGCCAGAAAAAAAACAATGGAAACAATCCAGAAATTAATCAAAACTAATATAAAGAAATATCCTAACACACAAAACCAAATATTTACTTTGCATTTACAAATAAAGAAAGATCCAAACACAAAAAGTCAAACACTTAATTTGGATTTACACATGAAGTATTACATATTAAGCATATGATGATGCCCAAACACGGCATCCGATATAAATCCGGGTTAACGTTTATCTTCAAATATAGAAAAATCAAGTGATCAGGAAAATCCCTCCCGTTTTTGTTTGTAAATCTTTGCCGGCATAAATTAAAGTCACAAATATGTCGAATGACCAGTGCATCCGGAAATACAACGCAACAATTAGAAAGTTAACATAACTGAAATCTCATGACTACCGACTGAGCACAACCCAACACAAATGAAAATCGCAAACATGTGTCAACGGTTGAAATCAAATGGGAATCACGTCACAATTTTACTTCTTAGCTCTAGTAATACCATATATGCCTCTGGAATAAAAGTGACGTATTATTGCATTGCTATAACTATAATTCATGGTATATCCAAATGAGCATGTGTTACATCTATTCCTCTTTCTTCAAACAAGAACTGTTTTCAATTTTAGGGCGATTTAAACGTTGATACATTCGTTACAAAATGCGACATATTTATACAAAAATAAAAATGCAAGATATTTCTCATAATTTGCAGTATCAGACATTTTGAGTTCCTTATTAGTGTTAACGAATGAATATATTCCTTTCAGAGTTTTGAAAACAAACGCCGCATGGTAATATTACGACCCTGTGGATTTCAACTAAGTAAGAGAAAAGAACGAAAGCCAACAAGTTTTGTAAAATTCAACAAATAATGTATTTGCCTAGAATACAAAATGAAAATTGAAAAAGAACACAATATTGAGAAACAAATCTCAAATAAATATATTTACCATCTTTAACAACCACCCTTATATTTAACTCACGCTCCTAGACATAGAAATATTATGTACTATCTGTTTACAAAATAAAACAACAGTCAGCAACACAGTGAACTTGATTTTGTACAAGATCAAGTGAGTCCAAAATGAAGTTATTCATAACATATAATCATAAGGAAAACGTTTCCAATACAAATCAAATATACATAGGACTATTAATATTTTGTCTACTTTCTGTGTTCAGTTTTCACATGTTCTTTAATATGATAAATTTGTCAATGCTCTTAACATTTGTAGGATAAGTTTTATTTACACAATTAGCGCTTTTGTTCGAAATAATGGAACTATTAGGTCTCTTATGTGAACATAAGACTCTGTGTACAACTCAGCCATAATATCTTACGGGAAGAGGGAACGGAAAAATGCCGACTGGTATGAGGCAAACTGGGAGGATATGGAGTCCGTGACTGAGACAAAGAGGAAAGCCCTCCTGGCATACAATGCTGTACCTAGCCCAAGAACATTGCAAGCACTCAGGAATGCAAGGAACAATGCCCAGAAGACTGCCCGCCACTGTGCCAACATATACTGGCTCAACCTTTGCAACAGTATACAGACAGCTGCCGACAACGAGGATGCAAGAGGAATGTATGAGGGCATCAAGAAGGCGATAGGCCCCTCCATCTCAAAGACCGCCCCCGCAAGTATCTGAATAGATGGCTAGAAATGAAGTGGTGGGTCTCTTTATGCATTGGTTCTCACCTGCGTATTTAAACATATTGAACCGGAGGCTCAATGGCGCTCAAACCACATCTACGAGGGCCCGATATGAATTAATACCATGTCAATGACATATTTATTTTATACCTTAAAAAGGTATATTAGTCATTATGTTATGTCATATTAATAACACACAGAAGTATCTGATCCAGTCATACACTTTGGTGAGAATTGTACACACATCCTTCTGGTCTCAAGTCCTATACATTACTTCTCGGATGATATTCATATGATGTAGCAGCATTTGTTAGTGGTAATAGTGTTGGCGCTCGAGGCCCTGGTTATGTAGGTAGTAGAGATAGTAGTAATATTAGGATTTGTCTATTCCTATATTATGCCTATGTGTAGTATATTGCTGACATAATATTGACAAAATTATTACTAAGAGTAGGTGGATCGATGTTGTAATGGAGGGGTGGGTCATAATTTTTACACCAAGTAGTTTTAATTTTCTAACATGCAGTCAGCACATGCAACCTACTGCAGCATCGTACATATATCACACCGTATATGAATGTATCCGTTTCCGAGTGTAATCACTAAAACCGAAACAAACTTCCTGAAAAAGGTTTAAAAACAGTACATACATTTGTTTAAAAAGAGACATTGACGTGTGAGCAGTCTTCGAAGCAGTTTTGACATTAAAACGAGTTAATTGGGAACTGTTTCGGTAACAGTATACAGTTTCTAGGAAGTTATGGGTCAAACATCAATAAATATCTTAACATCTTGAAAACTACCATTCTAGCAATTAACAAACAACACTTACTAAAACGTTCATAGCAATGAATATCAACATGATTAAAAAATTTATGTTAAGAATTTTACATATACTAGGATAGAATTTCAAACATGAAACACTCCTAAATCATGGTTTAAAGAGTAGACAGACTATTAGCCGTTAAAATTAATTAGGTGCTTCTATGTTTACTCTGGGACATTAAAGTCAGCGGTCTCATAAAGAAGATAATGCCGAATCTAACTGTGAGGAAACTAATTTCAGCATAAAGTGAAACGATGCATGACTTCACATCACGGAGAGAGAAATGATTCACCATTGCTCTAGATCATCAAATGAGTTTTCCACTTTCATTCCTATTTTGTTGTTTGTTGGGATATTTGCTGCTTTATATGATGGGTGTTATTTGAAGAATGAGAAACTAAAGAAATGCGCTCAGTATCCTGCAAAGACTTGAATCATTCTTTATAGTTGAGTGTCATATTGGGTCATACAAAACTGTTGCCAACTATTGAAACTAACACGAAATGCAAACTATTATTACATAAATACTTATGTTAATTTATTCGACTATGATGGCTGTATTCTGCTTAGTTTTTTTTATTCTAGCAGGTTTTTTCATACAGTCTTCCAGATTATCATTTCGCGTACGTTATGTAATCGAATCCTTGAAGCTATATGCAACTGCTAGGAAGAATTTTAAAGACTTGTGATTGTGGACTTTTAACATGCTAACCTAAGATACGTACCCGGAAATCAAATCTTTCTCTACCTCCTCGACAAGGAGTGGGTGCTGTTAAGGAGCGGATCTTCTTCCAACCTAACTCGGCTACAAACCTTATCACTGTGACATGATTACATACCAGTAACCGAACTGGATGCATTGTAAGTTTTGGAGAACATGCATGAAATAATTCTCGATTGTAATATTCTTCCCTTATCCGTTGTTGTATATGAAAAGGTGTGTAACGTCCTTTTTGCAATTCATTATTGATAAGATAGATCGATCAAAATCTTTCATATCATGATGAATAAATTGTAGCCTTAAAATCAGTGTCATCATTATCGCTTGTCCAGCTATCGGCTTTCAAGTCCAATTTTCCTCATTCCAGTCTTTTATGAAAACAATAGACTAGAATTCTTGGAAAATGCAAATATTTCATAATTATAAACTGAAAATAACAGTGTCAACATCATTGAAATTGGATGCAACGACTACATTGTCAAACACTGAAGTGAGTTCGTTTTAAGACAATGGGGTTTCCGAAGTAAATTACATATGTGAGAAATGAAGATCTTCTATTAGGGTTACATGTCTCATTTTCACATTTTATTTAAACCATATTCACAATAAAGTAAACTGCTGTCACTAGGAAAAGATGCAGAAGAAACAATTAAAACATTTGATAAGATCTCTGAACAAAATAAAGACCATATTGACAAATAAAAATATTGATCCTCTGCCGGTACAACAATTCAAACGTATGAAACCAAAAAACATAAAACAAGCAATCACGTGGAACTGAAAGTGGTATTGAAATAAATTTAAAGAAAGTCAAATCGGCTGCTACAAGTGGTGCATCAATTGTCTACAAGTATCCGATATTCTCCTCCTCTAGACGCAAAATATATCTATTTCGAAACTTAAAGTCTCTGAGACAATCTGCGAAATTGCTATTTTACAATGACTCGCTGCAGACAATACACGAGAAAATGTTCCGTTTATCTGGACAGGACCAATAACTTATATCAACAATCGACATTTGCTAGATTGGTAAAATACTTTGTTCCTACATTTAGAAACATTTCCTTGAAAATTTGAATAATCTTAATAGTCAGGTCCTTAGCCGTAATATCCTTTGAATTGTGGTCGAGTAGGTGTTATGAGTCTAGGAACTTACAAAAAGTAACACGAAAAATGTGATAACGACAATCTTTGTAAAATTTAACAAATAATTTATTTCCCGAGAATATTAAGTGAAAATTTAGAAGAAAAGAATTTTAAATTTTACGAATTATATATTTTTAAAAAATGATCCAAGAACTGAAAAATAGAGGTTCAAGTAATAAAAAGTCCTGAATGAAACTGAGTTCGAATCCTGATGAAATCCAAACTAGAAGACGATGTCGTCTGTTGTAACATGCGCATTGTTGCAGTGTCGAAAGTCTCTTGTAGAATCACATAAATATTGTTACACGCACAGGGGTATTCACTTGACTGAGCGGTGCCAAAACCCTGGCGCGAATCCCGCTGGAAGTCATATGTTTTCCCCTTATTTCCAAAGACTTCCATACAACTTGAGTTGTAGAATGGAAAGTCAGATGTGTCTCTCTTTATTTAATAAATTTTGCTTTAATCAATTGGAGACCACAGTTAAAACAACTTGCCCGAAAGTCCATTAACCGCACCTTTGCATGTTTTTTCTTCATTTTCATCAGATTTCCGTACCTCCAGCCAGTTATGCCATAGAAAATACACTAGTATTCCCTTTCTAACTGGGAACTATTTAACTGCGCCGCCCTAGGCCAATCAATCTGCACATTTTCCGGCGTATCACGCTTATATAACTACGCCTATGTTCCACTATCGACACATAAACGGTATCTACCAAGTCCCAGCTTATTGATTCCATTGTGTAATTTACTGGTTTCCTACCGTAAATACTGCCATTTCAACCACAACACTATTATACACCACTAGATTTTAATATGGACTATGTTACTAAAGGGACATTCATTCGGCTTTGACCTAAATTCACTACTAATGAACCATAGCATGGTTTAAACTCATTAACACTCGGATCTGTGACGTTTGCTCCTACTAACTGGCTAATTTTTTCGGGCTAGGAATATTTCTATGGCGCCGAATCCCAATAATCACACAAATAAATCTAAGAATTGCTTAAACAAGGGGCGCTCACAAATGTGCATACTCAAAATGTATTACAATATTATTTAAGCTTTTTAATTCAGAATAAATTTTGATAATTGTCCTTGTCCAATAATTAATTTAGAGCACATGCATTCCATTGAAGAAGAAAAAAATATATCAGCCCAAACCCATCACATAAACACAACGTGTCAAAAGTTTGAAGACCACTGACTACTTCTATACAAAACATTAGGAATAATGGTAACCTAAGACGCAAAACAGATTCCAGAGTTCAACATTTCAGAAGAAATGGAAGTTTATTTCATGACAATTATCACGTTCTCCCAGTATGGCCTTAACTGAAATCAATGATTCTTGCTCTAGGAAAGAATAATAAAAAAAATAGTTGAAAACAAAATATTTATCAGAACTGCCACTGTTTCTGAATCACGATGAGAAACTAGTAGACACAATGTTTCTATTCTACTAGCAGTCAGGTCAAACAGAACAACTTTATTTCTGGAAATTGTCAAATATTGAAAACAAAGTTAGATTACAATTACATGTAATGGAAATTAAAAACTTAAAATTGACAAACAAATAATTTAATGAAATATACATTTTACATGACATCGGCGAATAAATCCTCAGGAATTTAACATCTTTTAACATAATCGAATATAGCAAATAACATAATTTATTTTGTGCCTTAAAGGTTATTTCTAGGCTTATCTAGCCTGGAGATATTTGAGCTACGCAAGAATGTTTTGCAAGATTATAGTTTCAAATGGACCATCTTAATAAAATTTGGCATCATAACTTTCAAAACAACGTGCTCAGCTAAAGTTCGAAGTCAGCTAGATGATCTTGTATAGTTCAACAATGGTTCCGTTTGTTTGGAATTGTAAATTGTGACTGTACCAAGTTAGACTTTATGAAAACTTTAAATCAATTTTGAGTCTTAGCAATTTTTATTACTGACTAAGAGAAGGTATATGCTAATTAAACTTAGGTCAGTTCGGTTGGACGGTAGTTCTTATTGATGATGACTTTCATAGCAGCTACTTGTGTAAGTAAGAGTTAAACAAGGTTAGAGTAGAGAACTTTTATTAAAGGAGATGAGACAACATCTTGGTGTTGCTTTCTGGTACAGGGATATACAAAGCTATATTCCACTAGAGTTGATGGACACGATTCATGGGAATACATACACAGAACGTCCCTTAGATCGCAAATTAATTGATACATCAGAATATGAAGCAGAATTGAGAAAGCCGTTGAAAGTAGATGCAAAAGATATATATTGCTACTGGAGTGTTTGATGCAAATATAAGAACCGGACAAAAGTATTATTTGAAATCGCTGAAATATTTTTAGGTGGGGTATATAATTATTCACGTGTCAGACCATCTCTAGCAAACAATTTCCTTTTCACCATCGAATTTGTATTTTAGTAGATTTCCAGTCAAAGGGAAACAAATTATAAGACATCCTCTGAAGATGGTAATGACAACAAGTCATTTTGCTGTCTTAATTGCCGCTTGCGTTATTGCTCTTCTTATCTTGTAGCATAATGTAAAGCATGAGAGAACCTCACCAGAACAACTAGTTCCAAAGTTACTGACGGTTTCAAATGAATCCTGGAAAATACTATGATCGTAATATATCTGGGAAAAAGAACAGTATACAAAATATCTTGTGAAAACGAATCTGGCAGATTGCAATGGATCTCCATAGGCCTTTGATCATACTGTGGCCCATGTTTGAACATGTGTATATTGTCAAATTATTTTCCTCCTATAAACGTTTATATAATTAGTGATCCTTGTGTCTAGCAACTGAGTGTTCCATATGTCAGTCGTCTGTTTGCAACTACATCCGAGGGTTTTGAACCTTCACTGCAAAGCTTGTTATATGTCAATGTCCTAGTTCGGTTATAATTTAGAAATATTTTTTGTTAATTCAACATTGAAAAAAAAAGAATATAATGAATAATATCAGTTTATACGCGTGATGCTGTATTACATTAATCCATAATGTGTACATATTTATGTTAATTGAACTGTTTTCAAACTTTTCAGATCGGATAATGTTTCTAAAATAAATCTTATATCGTGCAAATAAATATATTTTGTTACTACATCGCTAACTAGTATTTTGTGGAACTACATGCGGTCCACTTTTAAGATGTGCATGCATGTTCATTGTTTACAAACTTACGTGGCACATGGAAATGTACTTTTTTCACAACAGCTGTCACAGATGATAAATTATCCAAAGTCAGTTTAAAATGGCTTCAGGAATCGCCTAACAGTCTAAGAACCTGATAATGCCGCCTATTTGTAAAAGTTGAACTGACGCCGCACTAATACACACGAAGTCTCTCTCTCTCTCTCTCTCTCTCTCTCTCTCTCTCTCTCTCTCTCTCTCTCTCTCTCTATATATATATATATATATATATATATATATATATATATATATATATATATATATATAGTAATAACCTGCATTTAGGGGTTTAGGAGGTATGACTGTATACGGTAAATACTATTCATACAAACCGTCCAATTCCGTCTCGATTTATTTTGGTTGTTGGTAAAATTAGTGCATTACCAGTGAATTTCTCAAATGAGTTGACATTAATATTTTCTCGGATCCTCTGTTTTGGTTAATTCGTCGATTAATAGTTAGTCTACAAGTTTTGAGTTAACGAAAATAGGGAGTATCATGCTGGCGGCATCTACCCTTGGTATTTTTATTAATGACTATTTCTAGTTAACCGTTTAAGACTATTCGGTACCTACTAATTGTGTTTATAGTCCCTGATGTTTCATTTGTAAAGATCATAGCATTCAAGTTTGGATTTTTCTCTTCTATATTTCTTTGGTACATACACATGTTGACTGCCCTGTCATGCGGTCTACCTCGGTAATATTGTAAGAGTGCATAACACAGTTTCCTAATCATTGCTATGAGCGACCGCATAACACTGTATGTGCCGCGAAATACAAAACTAATTCTGTTTGTTCTTACTTTCTTCTCGGGGCTTCACAATCGTAATGTAGCAATGTTTAAAATATCAAGGTGTTAATTCAATAAATAATCATTGTAAAATTTGACTAAATATACATATGCAACAATTGCTCATGCTTGTTTGCATATTCCAACGAAAATTGTGGGTTTTGCTAGAACTGTGTGTTTTGTGGGGTCTGTTGGTTGTAGATTTTGTGCGCGTTGTGGGTTTTGTTGAATTTGTAGGCTGTGTTGATTGTGGGTTTTGTCAGGAGTATATAAGGCTTTGTGGGCTGCTTGTGGGAAATTCAGACAGCTAGCAACCATCAAACTAGGTACATCACAGTTACAGTTTTTTTTAACATTTTTTTATTGTTTTTTTATGTTTTATTTATTTTAATTTTAGAGTTATGAAACTTTAAGCAATATTTTGGACAGTAAAGTTTTGCTAAAGTTTATTTATTACAGATCAATATTGATTTTAGGAATTTATTTTTATTTTTATTCTTTGCTTTCTTTGAAATTATATGCATACTAGTCATTGCTTATTTATTTATTTTTACAAGCAAATTAGATATTGCTGAATCATTTGCTATGTTGACAACTCACTTATATGGTCAAGTGTGTGTTGTCCTAAAAGACCAGTACTGTTATTTATTTGTTTTCTTTGTTTAATTAGTTTTATGACTCTAAAGACATACTGAAATTTCTCTACGTTTCAAATATTTAGTTATTTTTCTTAAATTATAGGTACAACAAAGTTCTTATGGAAATATAATGTTCTAAATTTAACAATACTTGATTATTCTAGCAATCTACAAAACATAAATTAGAATTCTAATTTATAATTTATTAGTTTTCCAAGTCAGAATGTTTTCATCACCGACTAGACATTTAATTACTTCTATTTATATCAATTCATTTCAAATAAGTATTATGCTATATTTGAAGTGTAGAATCAAGCAAGTGTTTTCTTTGCAGATTACTACATTTCACAATTACAATCAAGTTATATTTTATCTTCTGTAGTAAACTTATTGCAACTAAATGCAAATATGGTAGACCTTATTAATTTTCAATCTTCAAAAGAATTAATAATGTAATTAACTAACAGCGTAGTGCTGATGTGTTAAATTATCATATACCATACTTTACCGTAAGACAATCATAGTATTTTGACTTAGTACAAAAACAATACTGTCATGGTTATGAACCGACTTTATTCAATGTTTCCTTAATAAATGAATCATCATTGTTGTAAAGAAATCAAGAGTTCGAATTTACTTCATTCTCCCCTCCTTAGTCAGCTGATAAGAAGTCAACTCATCCCTGGTGCCGTACTCCAATGCAATATTATCAGGACCTAGCTTGGCCATTACAATATAAATATCATACAGTTTTAAAAGAATCTTCACTCATAGACAAGTATGTTCTAAATCAACACAGAAATATACCGTCATGAAAATGACTATTGTTTTATATTTTGATAATAAATACGAATGACTCCGATTCGTTGCGATCAGCTACTATGACTAAAGTGCAGCCAATTTTGAACTAATACACTCTGACGAGTTCTATTTTATTTAGAAATACCTGACTTTTCCTACATGAAATTTCCATATAGTTTCAAATGCATTCGTAAGCTCAATATGGAGCAAATATGTCCACTTGTAACAGTACTTTCCCAAAAAGTGACTTCGAAAGACAACAAAAACTTCGTTTGATCCGCTTGGAAAGACAAAGAGGTTCCTACGATTATATGGCTAGAGTGACGATACCACACTTATCATCACTATCATGAAATACATTTGTCATTACCTCATCAATAAATATAAAAGTAAGGAAAGATGTGATAAATATAGATTATGCAAAAGACGTGAGATTCCAGAGTTAGTATGTGTAACATATGTTAAATCGTCTAATCAGGAAAGACCGATCTTGATATAAAGTAAGCCGAGACTTCAACATTCTACCACCTAAAATTGAGAACAACTGAAAACTCTTTCAGTTTCGGTCGGTCCTGAAATGAATATAATTTAATCAGATAATGTTAGAGTTTCGAAAGATACAGAGAACAATAAGTAATGTGCTATTTTGTAATGCAGAAGGGTATTTCTCTAAAGTCACAAGCCATTGTATCAGCCTACCTTATAAATAACGGCATAAATATGGGTTGATAACACTTTCCTTACATGTGTCTGGAATTGCTTCTCATTATCACTGTTAACTTCTTCTTAAACGACTAATTATTTTGCGCATCATTTTTAGCAGTGTAACATCCATAACATACATAACGCCTTTTTAAAAGAAGCTACTGACATTATAAGGTAAGTGAGTTTGTTTAGGTTATATTGTACTTGTACGTGTTTGTTACATAAATGGTCATTACACTTTCACTGTTCTAGTTAACTAATTTTTAGCGCACTTACCAGTTAGTTACTCAGGTCCGGAGACTAAGCTTGGTGTGTTGAATGGATCAATCAGTAACTAAGTATCCATACTTGAATAATAACTTAGCATCAACTGAAAATGAAATACTATATTGCAGTTTTACGATATCCATGCTAGTATTTTCTATTTGATACGCGTTCGGGTTATACACAATCTGATTAAAATCAGCTGTTAGTACTACGACACTAACATCTGAACTAACTCCGTACGGGGTCATGTCCAGGCGACCTTTGCACTGACCAATCAAAACGCGACTGGCAAAACAGCAACAGTATCTTGCAGACATCGTGTCGGATAGAAAGAATCCGAGAGATATCGAAAGACAATAGAAAATGGAAACCCCCTCGGTGCAAATCGTAACACCAATAAAAACGTATTTTCTTCGAAATATTTGTGTTTTGTGCGGGTTTTCGTTCATCCAGATAGAAAGGGTTGAAGACGGCTGCGAGATTAAAAAGAAATTTCTTTACAGAAAACTTAAGTTAAATTCGGAACGAGTGGAAAACATCGCGCGAGTTACTGAAGTAAGAATCGCTGCAGATGACGAAAATGGAGTGTACCAAAAATGTTACAGATCAGTTGAAAAAGTGTTAAGGTCAGAAAAGGAAGTTTTAGAGGTAAAGAAAAGGCTAAAAGAATCCGCAGAAACTGTTTCAAAAACTTTACTCTTAAATCTGCCTTCGCCGAAACGAAAATACATCATAAAAAGGATGCTCAGAAGTCCAGTTATTTTGCAACCACCAAAAAAGCAATCCAATCCAATTCTGCCAATAACTTACATCAAGCCAGTGAAAATAGCTTCCTTTAGTGACATTAGCAACATAAATTTTTCAACAACTGTCTCTAGACCTGCCACTGATCATGTGCAAACAACACAGTCGAAGAGTACAGGTGCAAAAACTTTACTTCGCTATCGAACTGATGTATGAAAGGTCCAATCCGATTGGTGGAAATTTTAATTAGTATGTATAATGCAAAGGTCGCCTGGACATGACCCCGTACGGAGTTAGTTCAGATGTTAGTGTCGTAGTACTAACAGCTGATTTTAATCAGATTGGGTTATACACTGTTTTAGACGTTTTTGGAATCTTGGACACCAATGGGATTTTAGTTTGGACAGGCCAGAGTGTATCCGAGTTGCAATCTCCGATACACGATACAAGCTATTGTGTCCAGTACGTGATGCATGAGGGTCCTAATAATACAAGATTCGTTGTTTACATGCTTGAATCGAAAATTCAAAGATAACAATCGTTTGGATATTATTAATCAAAGTAATAATGAATTTCATCAGAAGAAACAAAACTTAATCAAGCTGTAATATATGATAGTGTTAGTGCCCTATCGTCTAATAATGCTGTGGGTATGAGTTCGACGAAAATCATTCAAATAAGATGAAGTTAACTTTAATTTAAATACCACCTGGGAATATTTAATTCTTAACAAATAGATTGAAGCAAATCTTAAAATAGCAGCAAATACAAAATATAACGGGATTTATTTATATTCAGGTGTGCTGTTGAATTTACATGCTATATTTGTCTTTCGAAAAACTAAATTTTTCCATTATTTGTTTCAGTTGAATGCTTTTTAGAATATTAGGTGAATGTTGCCATTTAAATGTTCAGAAGTTAAAGAAAGGATTATTCTGAATAAGGGCCATTTTCTGTCCCCGTTTTTTATGGGGAAAAATGTCTTTTAAATATCACAACTCTGTGTCTCATTGTATTATTCGATGAATAAATTACCGTTTTCTGCATTAAGTATGCATATAAATTTCTTTTCCGTATCTAAATACGACCTTTAAACATGAGCTGGTTATCGGAAATAGAACATGCTACATTTGAGCAACTTGAAACTAGAAATAAGATCTAAGTGCTGTCTTGATCAGACAAGGTATTTCTTTCTTATTAACGTCTATATTATTTATTTACGGATGAACATATAGTCTATAAATAGATCATAGTCTGACTATAAGGTACCTCTAGGGGTGTGGAAGACTGTTTTCTTTTAACGATAAAAACACAGTAGTGCGTATGTGTGTTATAGCCTTGAAAATATAGGATTAAAGGACATAAATACATCAAAAATATCTGTCATTTCCAGCTAAGGTAACAAACCCATGCATTCGGCGTAGAAGCGAACGTACAGGCCCCTGTTAATGCCTCCTTTGCAGTCATATTCATTAATACCAAACAATCATTTAAATAATTGTTTTATAAGTAAACATCATTCGGTAATGCTAACCAATATTTTATCGGGGGATATATTTTGTATTTTATGATTAAGTACCTTTTTGTCAACATATTTAGAATACGTTTATTTGGTTGATGTACAAGTTCGGTATTCTATTTTTGTCTATAATGGATCATTTTGGAATCGTTTTTGAAATAAAACTCTATATATTGAGCTTTGCAATCCCGATTATAAAACAAAAACGCATATTGAAAATTTGTATCCAGGACACACACACACACACACACAAAAACCACACACACACTCGCGCGCGCGCCCCTACACCTTCCTTCTTTACAGATGTGGACGCTTTAACGATCTTTAAATTCTGTTTACTCAACTATTCGTCTTTAAACAAGTCAGTTTAAGAAGCAAGAATAAAAGTGATTTCATTCCGATTGATTTGTACATAGAATTGATTTTGGTTACGTCTATGCGGAATATAATAAATGTGTTATTTGTTATATGTCAGTTACACGTCACTCATATTTTCCATTTTCTCGTGTTTTACATTCTATGTCACCATTTTATTCCTTCAGATGGAGTTAATCATAGTTTTTGGTTGGCTGCTCAGCACAACAAATGGGGAAAAGACGCCGCCTATTGAACCAGCATACTCACGATGTGTCAGTAATGTTCCATGCAAATGTGCAAGGGATATTTTGAATCACCTGACAGTAGACTGTTCCAAAATGAACCTAGCGGAGATTCCGAGAATGCCAGACGATACTGTTTTCCTTTCCTTGAACGACAATGAAATATCAGGGATTGATAAAAGAACATTTTCCAATCTTCCAAATCTCTTATCGTTAGATCTGTCAAACAACTATATCCGAAAGATTGACCGTGATGGATTTCAAGGACTGAAGAACTTGCGACGTCTTGACCTCAATCACAATAATGTTCCTTTAACAACCGGAGGCTTTGAACCAGGTGTTTTCCGATGGCTGACGAACCTTTGCTATCTTAACATCCAAAATGCAGAACCAAAGGATGCCAACTCTTATCCTGATGAAACCTTTTCTGATATGTTAGCACTGACTACATTGAAAATTGATGGCAAACCTAACGCCATATTTGGAGCAGGGTTTGCAAAGCTACAAAGTCTTTACATGCTTAAACTGTCAAGCAATAACTGCGTTATGAAGGTAGTATATAACAACACGTTTGCACATCTACCTTCCTTAACTGTCTTAGATATATCCCGCTGTTCCATCCATGCGATTGAACCTGGTGCATTGATTCCATTAAGACAACTCCAATATTTAGATATTTCGTACAATGTAGCTCTTAGTTTAGATGGGTTGCGAAATGCTTCATTCGGGCTCATCAATGGTCCAATATCCGTTTTGAAAGCCAACAAACTTTATCCAAATTTCCATATGAGTGTTAAACTCAACAATGAACATTTAGAATTTTTAAATCAGACAAATATCAAGGAATTATATTTGGATGAAAACCAAATTGAGCTTCTTGACAGCAACTGCGACAATGTTTGTCCAAAATCGATGGTGAAAGTGTCTGTTATTGACAACAAATTTACATTCGGTTACTATATATTTCTGATTTACAGCTGCAAAAGTTTGAAAATTTTCCATGGTGGCTATCAGCACACATCACATATCCCATACACACAAACAACCAATACAGAGAATGAGGATTTTCCACTTATAACTGATTTTGAAAGTTGTAAAAACGATATAAATAGAACAATCTGCATTGACAAGAATGACGAGGACATTCGAGTCTTCCTGTCATATAGTAACATGTCCGGTGACCTTAGATCTTCAGAACAATCAAAGATTATGCCTTCGGTAATGCAGAGCATAAGCGTACCAGAGGGTAATAGAAAAGAAGAAAACATCAATAGCAGATATGTTTCTGCAAAAAGAACTGACTTTAGCGTTACAGGTATTTCTTTCAATGTTCCACCTAAGTTGGAAGAGTTTCATTTTCAATATGCACATCTGAGATACGAGATACCCAAAATGGAATTTAGAAATAGTTCAGTCAAGTTTGTAAATGTCTCAGGAAATTCCTTCTACAAATTAACAGGGCCGTTGTTGGGGATGGAAAAACTTGAAACTTTAGACGTTTCTGATAATTTATGTTCAAATGTCAGCAATCGATTTTTTGAAAATTTGAAAAATCTCAAATCACTCTTTCTTGGAGATAATTTACTTGGTCTAATTTTGATGAAAGATAGTGAGGGTAGAATATTTGGAAACTTAAGTAAGCTTAGAACATTGGTTTTGTCAAATAATCAAATAGCATCACTTCCAGTCCAGCTGTTTTCAGGACTTTATAGTCTAGAACATTTGGATATACGTTGGAATTATCTTCAGACATTAAACGTCAATATGGATCGAATGAAGATCACTTACCTAAATTTAAATCGAAACCTACTGAGTTCTCTTCCACATAACATACGAATGCAACTGACTCAGCAGGCCAGATTTAACAATGTCACGATTGATTTGAGAGATAATCCATTTCAATGCGATTGTAGTTCATTGAAATTCATGAAATGGGTATACGATGAAAAGAGTCAAATTACATTTATTGGCTTTAAAACTTATACTTGTAACGTAAATGACAATGACCAGTCTTTCATCGTCTTAGGTAACCTAGTTTGGGGATTTGAGAAAAGGTGTGCAAACTATACTGTAGCTATCTGGATATTGTCTATTATCATGATTCTATTTGTCGTTGTCCTTATAGCGGGAATGGTGTATCGGTACCGTTGGAAACTTCGATACCTCTTCTATATGACCAAAAGGAGGTACAGAGGGTACAATGGGCTATATGAAAACGACAGAGAAAACTATCAGTTTGATGCGTTTTTGTCCTATGCGGATAACAATCTAAGATTTGTAAAATTCACACTTCTTCCAAAGGTGGAAACTGAAGGACTTCATCTGTGCATTCATCACCGTGATTTTCTGCCAGGGGAAGAAATAGCAGCTAATATAGCCAACGCCATCCATCGCAGCAGAAAGACAGTTGTTTTGCTCGATGATGACTTTCTGAGTAGTTACTGGTGTATGTACGAACTAAACATGGCTAGAATGGAAAGCGTTTACTCAAGAAAAGGAGAAAACATCCTTATTGTACTTCTCAAGGAAGAGGTAGACAGAAGAAAACTTCCACTAGAGATAATCGACCTCATTCACAAAAATACTTACATAGAACTTCCGGAAGTTATTATAGACATAGATATATCAGATATATGTAGTAGACTACGAGACACTATCCTAGACTGATATGAAATGAAATTGTTGGTGCTTCATGCAAGTCGAAAAGCAAACACCCTGGATTATCCTCTGTAGTTTCCAAGATTTTTTAAAATTATTTAAATACTTTTGTAGTGAATGAGATATTATTTCAATGATGTTTGTCATAAACTAAGCGGGAAATAAAATGTGTGTTCCGTGTTAAATATTATATGGTTGGATTTTATTTAATGGTAACAAAGTAAATTTTGTCGATAAAAGATATATCAGATATATGTAGTAGACTACGAGACACTATCCTAGACTGATATGAAATGAAATTGTTGGTGCTTCATGTAAGTCGAAAAGCAAACACCCTGGATTATCCTCTGTAGTTTCCAAGATTTTGTAAAATTATTTAGATACTTTTTGTAGTGAATGAGATATTATTTCGATGATGTTTGTCATAAACTAAGCGGGAAATAAAATGTGTGTTCCGTGTTAAATATTATATGGTTGGATTTTATTTAATGGTAACAAAGTAAAATTTGTGGATAAAATGAAAAATATTATTTCATTCCTCTTTTTTTAATCCAACGTTATACATTTTCTAAATATAAACGATATTCATATAATATATAATTCATATAATATATAATAAGCTTCATTATTATTAGTATTCATAGTGACAAGAAATATCCGAAAGCAGCCAAAGCTGCCCAAGTAGTCATCCATGCATTAATTAAATATCCCAAATAGCATCTTTAGATATTATATCAACGGACGTGTGCTTGGCACAATATGTATAATGCAAACTTAGAAAACAGCAATTGTCGAGATTTGAAACCCCTGGTTGAATACTGGCATTCATCATATAGGTCGCATCCGATACCCAATAACGCTATCTATCATTTCTCTAAAGAACACTCACACCCCACTAATTCCTTCTTAACGGGTGTTCATGCATCGGACTCAAACTATTGCTAATGTACGGTGATATCGGAACACATCCTAGCATAGTGTATCGACTTCGATCATATCATATTGAAATGGCCGTTTGTTTATAAAGTTAACTCGGATAAAATAGTTTGATTATTTCCCACCCGAAACAATTATTGAACTATCTAATAGGACTTCTACAGCATATAACATTGCAAAACATTAATATCTTGACATTTTGTATTTCGTCTTAGTGGAAACTCTAAGCATGAATTGCATGTGTCACTGATCAGAAAGGGGATAGAGCAATACTACAAGGGGATAGAGCGATACTACATTGGTTGACACTGCCTTTGAAATTGGTCTCCGTGGCAAAAAAACAAAACAAAACAGCAACATACAGATGTCTGTGCCAAAACCACTCTTAATCATTAGGAAAGCAGGAATTAAGTTTGCAAAATGGAATATGTTCATGGTTTCACCAAATCGTTTCTTTAATTTAGTCTGTGTTTTATAACTGTAATTTATTTTTTTTTGATTAAATGATAAACGTCACGTATGGAGCGCATGTATTATTTAAATTTATTGGAAATTTAAAAATGTATCAATTTACTAATATGTAGATTTTTAAGTTTCTTATTTCAATCTGTTCACTTGACAAATAGAGAAAAATTAAGTTTTTAATTATATTTGGTATATATTTCTCGCCAAGGATATATATTGAAAATCGAGTCTTTCCAACTGTTTGTATTTTGTCGATCGTCAAAATCATTAAAATGAAGACTGATTAGTTCGCAAATTTAGCTGCTTTGTTGAGCCACGTAATGAGATATCCACAAATCTAGAAACTTTCTGCGACGGTACTTATAAGAACTCTCATTAGGAGTTCAGTACGAAGGTACAAACATAAATGTATCACAGAGACCTTTTGGATAAGAGACACGAAACTAAGAAATCTTGCTAACACTAAAAGAAGGCACACTCACAGGCAAATGACTTTAATTCCGTTACTGGTTTTAGACGAATATGTATGTATGTATGTATGTATGTATGTATGTATGTATGTATGTATGTATGTATGTATGTATGTATGTATGTATGTAAGATGTATGTATGTATGTATGTATGTATGTATGTATGTATGTATGTATGTATGTATGTATGTATGTATGTTTGGTCATAAAAAAAAAGAAGGTAGAAGAGGTAAATGTATGTTTCCCGCTTTATACCGGATATATTTCATGGTTTGGTACAAAACAAGTATCTTTAACTGGTTTGTTGACAAACTTGAACTCCTCTACTTATATATATATATATATATATATATATATATATATATATATATATATATATATATATATATATATATATTAAACGTAGAAGAAATGTTTGATTTATTAGGGTTTGGTGTTGGATTTGCCACTGCATATTATATAATGTTTGTCTTGTCAACTTTCACTAGCTGATATATTTTTCATTTTAGCACTTTCTAATAGGAATGCTGTGGACATATATAACTATATGGGAAAACAATATTTTACTAATCATTTTTATATTATTTATAGCAATGTAATTTAGCAATGTCCTTCATGTGTGATGTGCTGTTGTATATGCATGATATATGTTTTAAGAATGACTAATTTCATCATTAACTTGGATGTTTCTTTAAAAGAATACGGCTGATTGTTATTCTTCTCAACATGTGGAAGAAAATATATATCTAACTATAAATAATTATCACCTTAAGCTAATTTTAATATTATTTCTCAAATTCAAACTCTTCCATGTGATACTTGAAGACCACGTGTCTCCACACCAGAGTCAGGTATATGTACATGTTGCTCGCGTGATAGATTGACTAAGTAATAGCTTCCGTCCCCTCAGGACGTTTACCTCTTTTCAAAATCTACACTTTCCCAGAGAAAAGATCTTTACAATGCGCGCCGTTTACTTACTCCAGTCACGAAAAAGAAGCAATACTTTTGTTTTTCGCCTATGTTTGGAGATTCAGATTTGGCGTATACCAAGAAACAATTCTGAACTGAGCCTTAAAATTAACGTAGCTAGGAGGGAAAAATATGGACCTGAAAGAGGACGGTATAAAAAGTAAAACTTAATGTAAAGTGTATATCTTTTTAAATTTTGTATGCAAATTAAATTTCAAAATTAGTTTCTTTGGAAATATATGTTTCTGCACCATATGTTGGACACTGAACTACAACCAAGATATGTAAAATGAACTACTGAGACAGGCAGTAAAAATAGTAGGTAATATGTTCTAGCTGCATTATTTTCTATATCATTCCAAGCACTTTTCAGCCATTAGATCTAACTAAGAATAAGCAACCGTGCCTGTTATCACAAATATACAATAATATGCTATGTATATTTTACATGTCCATTTGTATATTATTTAGGCTAGGGTTTTGTATGTCCCTGATTGTTTGTACGTTTGTGATCTATAATAAACTGTTTACTGATATTTGCATATAGGTCTATTCTTATTGACAAACTTATAATGTTCGGGAAGAGAACTTGTGATCCACATCATAGGTATATTATTGCGTCTCAGTTCGAATGTAATGAGTTTAAAAGAATGATATAAACATAATTATTCGTACCTGTTTTAAATGTCAGGCTTTAGAAATTTTGATCAGATTGTTTAGCTGTGTTCAGATATGATTTCAAACAAATCGTTTAAGAAATATTCAGAGATAATTCATGACTATTTGTAGATAAACAAATTTAATAAAACAGACTATGCTTTTGGACTATTGCTGTCTGATTATTTGGGTTTAAAATTGAAATATATTACGTTCCTCTTAAATTTCCACATTGTAACTTAACGAAATGCAAAACGCGAGATGTAAAAAGAGTTCAGCATGCTACAGCTTCGAAAAAAGATAATGAAAGTTCAAAACAAAGGAGAAAGAGAGAGTAGAGAAATACAGTTGCATAGACAAAAAGAAGAAAGTAAATTGCAGAGAAAAGAAAGGGAGTTGATGAGAGAGAGAGAGAGAGAGAGAGAGAGAGAGAGAGAGAGAGAGAGAGAGAGAGAGAATACGGATTAAATGAATTGAAACTGTTAGGCTAACCACGCTCCGGCTCCACTCCACCCCTTCTGTACACACGTTTGAGGGTTGATAATATTAGCAGAAAACGTAAGCTACTTCCACTTTATCAAGATAGTAGAAGTAGATAAATAATATCTCCACATTGCGATAAGCGAAAATTGATGATCACTTGAAATGGTCAAGAGAGAGTACAAAGTGTACTTGTTGGCTGAGCTCGTGATATTTACATTTCACTTGTCAGTAAAGGAGAATGCTGATTATGATGTGGTTAAGATATATTAAAGGGTTATGAGTTGGTACCTGAGACATCTCTACAAAAGTTAAGGAATTGTTTAAAAGAAACTGGATGCACCAATGTCAACTTTGCAATTGAAAAAATAACTTTCTTAGAGTTTGTGTTCAGCCATAATTGCTCGTCAATGTTACTATAACCTCCGATAGCTAATATTAATTGACGAATTCAAAAACTGCATCCATAGTTCTATCACGACCTATTTTGGTGAGGAAAGCGTGGAACCATTTGAAAACACTGATCGTACTTCAAAGTTTTACTTGTCAATATATCTTCTTTTCATCAGGCGTTTAGTTTTTAATTTTAAACTGAACATGTCTTATCTAGAATTGCAACGTTTTTAGTTGGACTTCCATTTTCAAACTTTCCTACCACTCCTGAGTAAATTGATAAACATTCTCTACCTTTGATGATATTTTAGGATAAGCTTGCCGATTTCACTTGGGACTTTTTTAAAAACAAGATTGTCAGAAATTAGGGAATTCAAATTTTAAAAACACAAAATTACTGTATTGTGTGCACAAATTGTGTAATATCACATTACATATTTCCATAGATACAAACTAATCCTTTAAAATCCAAATGATCTGAAGAAAAAGTAACAGAACTCGAAAATCGAAAACGAACTCTAACAGACACATTCTAGTGTAAAGTAAAAGCCCAAACTGGAATACTTCTCTAAAACAATGGTTATATCGTATTCTAAAACGAAGTTGAGACATAGAAAGGGGAAATAGCGTAATTGTGTTTATATCACATTACCCTGATGAAAACCAACCATTTTTCTCTAAGGATAATATTGTTAAAAATGTTTACTTCTTAACTTACGCAGTCCCATTTGGACCTTGACAACAACCAATCATTTTAAAATAAGAAAGAACCTAGTTACATTGGTGCTACCAACCTCGAATAAGGGTTAAGATCTAGGTCAAAATTTGGTCTTTGTGAAAGAATAATTAAGATCAAATGATATCCTGGAAAAATATAATTGCCCTTGAATAAAATTACATTTCAATAGCGTGTAATAAAAAATAAAGAAAATTTAAACTGACACACAGACAATTAAATTTTAAAAAATATATACTGAATCAAATATGTTTAACTATATATATATATATATATATATATATATATGTATGTATATATGCATATGTATATGTATATATGGATATATGGATCTACTTGAAGACAAACTATGCTTACAGCTGTTAAGGTAACTATGCAAGCAAATTAAATGGACACAGGTAAAATAATATATCCAAATTCGCGCACACATTTCAAGTTTCACTTAGCTCCCAATTCTTCTTATTCAGACTTCGCCTCTCCCATACTCATTCTCGTGTCGTGTACTAATGTGTCCGTTCGTCAAGAGTGATTGAGTGAGTGATCCATCGCAGTGCAATATTCCGGTACTTCACGATTAAATCGATTCCACAGCAACCTAATTTTTAAACAAAAAACGTGTGGCATTCCAACGCTAGTTCTTCCGACGGACGACATCTCGAGCAGTACGAGTTGTGAAGATGAAGAGCATTTGCTTTTCATGCAAGTGACAGACCAGGGATTGAATATAATTTGGACAAATTATACCCTTCGAGTCTGGTGAGGTATCATTTGTATTTTTCTGTGATAATATTATAAATGCCAGTGTGTTGGTTGTGTACTGGGCATTGCATTTGTGTCGGTTATATTCTGTATTGTATTTGTCTTGTATTCTAATTATGCGTTTTGCATTGTTTTTGGTTTATTTCGACCATTCGATGTAGCAATAAATCCCACAATCGACAAACGAATGTTATCATTTCAACCCTGAATGAGAGAGCTCGCATATACACAAGTACTGGACAAAAACAATATATGCAGGATTAGTAAAATGGAAATGGTAAATGGAATTAGTTTCAAAACTACGGAGGTTTGAAAAAAATTAATCTTTGACGATACTTTTTTCACACTGACCTTTAACCAGAAAAAATGACACCATAATTGATAATGTATTAAGACTGAGAAAGTAGTCAATGACAAAAGATACGAGTTCGGCATCGTGATGTCTACTTCAGAACAAGTGATGTCATATTTGCTTTCTCCGCATATCTTCTTGAAATTCCAGGAACTGGGGTGAGTTTTTCACTTGCATTACCCTCACGTGTAAACTTTGAAGTAACTCATATGTAGCCCAGCAAACATGAAAGTATTAAAAGTATAATAATTTCAATTGCAGTGAAACCTTGCTTTACATTATTATTTTGCAGACATGCCTGCATTTGTGTGCATTATCAAGCAGAGTTTTTCTAGAAAAGAAACTTAACAAAATGAATATTTGACTCTTGATTTGGAACAAATGCCTTTTTATTCAAAATTTCTATGGATACTTTATCAACAAAGCAAACCATACAACTAATATAAGTCTCAGTTTTGACGATCAGAATATTTTGAAAGAAAATTGAATTTTTGGAAAGTGGTATGTGGCTTAGTGATCATGACCCGGTGATGGAGTGTTTGATTATAATTTACATCGTGTGGCTTACTTATTCTTTATCACCGATTGATTAAGAAATAAGGAATACGTAACCAATTAATTACTTATTAAAAAAAGAACAAGTAACCAGATACTTATTCCGATTCAAACGTTTTCACATTCATTTGGTTATTTATTCTTTTTCTCGATTCACACAGTAATTTTTTAAATACGCAAGTCAAGACTTTATTTTATCTAAATTACCACGTAGGATACGTGACGGATTGATAAGTTGTGTTTTTTGTTTCTAACATAATATTTAAACATCTTGAGGAGCGTGATGTTTATATATGTTCGAACCAGATTGCTACTGAAATGATGTAGACGAAGATAATGCCATATAGATTATGTAGTCTGGCAATCCCTATAACGTTTATAAATTATGCATTGGGTCTAATGAAAATTATTTCGAGTAAGACTCCAACATGTACATGATTGTAAATGCTTGTAGGTTGTATGAATATTTTACGTATCGGTATGTCGTGATCAAAGATGTATTTGCAATAAGATATTTAAGTGTGAATCACATTAAGACACATCTTGGAAAAGAAGTAGATAGTGATTAGGGGCTATCCCCTGCTTTAGTATAATTCTTGTGACATATTTGTTTACATAATTCTTGTCATCCATCCATTAGAGATAGCGTATGTAGTCAAAGACCTAAACAGAAAATGAAAAGAAAATACCTTGCATTTTATATTTTAACATGATAGTTGGATAGAATAGGTGAATTATTGAAATGATTGGCATTCTATTGTATTCAGTAACAATCACCATTAAGTAAGTGGATGATCTTTTCGTCAACTTTTAGTATTTTAGTTAAATAATACAACATTAAGCAAGAGCATTTCTTGATAGTTATTTGTTGACGGGACACAAGGAACAGACGACGGAGATCGTATATACAGCACTTCTACTTACTCTCAAGTGAGAGATAAGACACCAGACAGCTTACGATATATTCGTGTGATCTACTAGATCCTAATGCAAACGTTTATTTCGTTCGTGTTGTTCAGATTTTCTTGTAGGTCCTCGAAATAGTTAGTCTCCATGGTGACCGTCCAGAAATAAACCACATGGAAAGCTGTTTTAACTGTTTTGTTAATAAATTATATATGGAGTTTTCAGACACTGCCAACTCTTTTTTATGGTATTTGCCAGTCGTGGCATCTAGCCGCGATGATTCAAAGTACTATTTTGTAATTTAGATGCTCGTATAAATCTCACTAAAAACGCAACTATAACAAATTCACACGAGGAGCGTGTATTGTAGCATAAAATGGTTCCATACATATTCCGGACGACACTGATTACAGTAAATTGTCTGCTTTGAACTGTTCCAAAATATGATTTTCTATCCATATATATTTCTGATCCAAAATATGATTTTCTATCCATATATATTTCTGATCAGAGTTTTGTAACAAAAAAATGCATAGAAAAGTAACTTGGAAACTGTAATTTAAACATTATATACACTCAGTTATGTTATCTGGAGCTAGATAAAATTAAGAACGTAGACTCATTATATTTAGAACGACACAATGTGTATTAAATGAGCTTTAAAATTCAATGTCCTAGCAGGACGACATAGAAGAGGTATCATTGCTCTACCACCGAGATCACCGACCCGCGAATCCATCTCATCTTCTGATTGCACAATCAACCGCACTCAAAAGTACGTACCTATGAATTGTATGGATATTATTATAGTTTTATGAAAGTTATTATTCAGAATATTATATTATTTTATCATCACTAAATGCAGAAAGTCGTAATAATTTTGTTCCACATCTTTGACACCATATTTCACGCACCCCAGTTCTGAAATATGCAATGTCCAGAGAAGTTTAAAAGGCAGCTTGATGTCTGTTTATTTGGTACCATTTTGCATCTCAACTTATAAATATATGTCTGCCTGTAGCTTAAAGTTTAAAAGTGAATTCTTAATGTGAGTGCAAATGTATAAATAGCTCAATTTTTATTTCATTGTCGCAAGGAACTGGCAAATGATTGGTACAGTACAAAATTTTATTTTGGGTAATAATGGGGATTTTAATATGTTCCTATTTGTAGGATATGTAAGTAATTCCATGTACATTAGAAGACTATCCGATATTTAGTGATAATATTTGAGTTAAGCCCACAAAGGTTGTAATGAGAGAGAGAGAGAGAGAGAAAGAGAGAGAAAGAGAGAGTCCACATGAGGTACAAAATTGATTATAACTAACCAATATGGCTACACTTGCTAACTGGACATACATCACAATCAATTTTGCTATATGTTGTCTACATTTATTTCTCAGTACTGACTTTTCAACTGTGTGACAATCGATACAAATCTTATGTTAATCTAAAATACCTCCAAAGATGACTTCACCATGAAATTCTTGTCAAGGGTTCACCGGCATGTTTTTGAGAGGCTGCACTGTAAACAGAACAGCATGTAAAGAGAACACAGATTTCACTTCCGGATCATCACCAATGCCTTATTACTCAATGTGCACTGTCACCAAAATACACAAAGACAACCACTGTCCGAGCTCATATTTTCAAGAATACACAATTACCTTTAAATCCCTACCAAAACTGCATCAATATAACTTTTCTATCACCACCAAAATGAGAGAGGAAAAATTGTTCTAAAATAGACTAGAACTACATTCATGGGTACTGAACTGGAAATAATAATTGTGATACGATTCCAACTACAGTTGATGTCACCTTCAATATGAAATTACAGATATGTTTTATCAATTGCAGTCTCATTAAACAAAAGTACAAGGCAGGTTGAGAATGATTATCCTTTAAAACTGAATGGAATTAAAAGTGTTGATATAAATTAATCGAAATATTCTAATTACGTAAAGATCCCAGCAACAAAATTATCTGAACAACATGCACAAATAGGTGTTCCATAATTAGTAGTTTATAAAGTATGCTCAGCTATAGGACTTTACACATCTTTTCTGTGGATTATATCACCAGGTTTTTGTTTTACTTCAGAAAGTCATAATTCAGCATGATCAATTAAATGATAAATAAAATGGCCTTACTAATGTTGTACTATTATTATTATTATGATTATTGTTTTTATTATTATTAGTAGTAGTAGTAGTAGCAGTAGTAGTAGTTGTAGTAGTAGTAGTAGTATCATCATCATCATCATCATCATCATCATCATCATCATTATTATTATTATTATTATTATTATTATTATTATTATTATTTGTGACAGGTAAAGAAGTAATCTCAACTCCAAGCATGCCCATACCACTCCCACACAGGTGTGTTTTCAACAGGATACGACCAGTTTCCATTCGCTTTGAACCATGCCAACATGCCTTACCGTGCTATCAGTGTTCTTTGAACAAAGTTATATGTACTTAGTGCGGAAAGATTATAATGCAGAAAAGTTGCATGTAATATACTATTGAAATATTTGTTGCGCTACTAAAATGATACAGTTTATCAAAATGTATTTAATTGGTTTGATGTGTTATAGGACGAGTAAATGCGGAATGTTAGGGAATAATCTCAACTTTCTTCGCAGTGGAATGATGGACAAGATATGTATTCTTGCCAATGACAGACCTGTAAGCCATACTTTTGAAATCTATAAAGATTTAAAATAATTGTTCAGTAAGTCACGAAAACATATAAGTATTGTATGGGGAAGGTATTAAAGGTACAGTATAGACATTACCACATAAACCATTCTTTCAATACCATTAAAATACTGTGCGGAATTTGAAAGTTCTTTTGAATTCTTTTCCAAAAGGAGTTAATGATCAAATTATAAAAAAAGAAAAAGGATTTTTTTCTTCTTCATGAGCTCTGTATGAATGATTTTAAAATACATTCTTAGAGATGTATTAGCAAAGGGTTTCCGAAATTTATTGTCCATCAAATTGTCAGAAGGTATTAATTTCGATATTTAATATCTTTAAAAATGTATAATGACAAAGGATTTTGAAAGCCACCGATAAAAAAGTATTGTGTAACCTAGATGGAATCTTAATCCAATTCTTACAATTTGGTGCAAACCATGCAATCAAACTTAGTTCGTTCTTATACCAAAATAAACAAGCTAACGCCACACCTGTCATGATAGGCCAATTTGTAGTCTTTACATCTTGCCAAAATATGCACAGGTTCATCATTTCTCTTTTACTATTTTTCTTAATTGAATTCCGATTTTAAGACTGGATTTCCTTGATAATTACCTAACTTTGGAAAGAAAAACAAATTATGAAAATTGTAAACAAAACATTTCTTAAAAGACAAGTGTTACACTGAATAACTTTATTATTTGGTACGGTCAGTAGGTGAGTTTCTAGAGGATATAGAGTACAGTATCTAGAGTATACAAATCAGTATGTATATTATATAAGCAGTATCTAGAGTATATAGGCCATTATATGGAGTATATAAACCAGTATCCAGAGTATATAAGTCAGTATCTAGCGTATATAGGCCAGTATCTATGGTATTCAAGTCAGTATCTATAGTATATAGGCCAGTACCTAAAGTATATAGGCCAGTAACTAGAATATATAGGTCATTATCTAGAGTATATATGTCAGTATCTAGGGTATATACGTCAGTATCTGGAGTATATTAATCAGTATCTAGAGTATATAGGCCAGAATCTAGGGTATATTGGCCAGCATCTAGAGTATATAAGTCAGTATCTAGAGTATATAAGTCAGTATCTAGAATATATGGGCCAGTATCTAGAGAATATAGGCCAGTATATAGAGTTCTGATTTGTATTTAGTCTTCCTGGATACAAACTATGTTCCTGGTTTTTTAAGACAGGACAGTTTAGTGTCATTTTTTGTAAAGTATGTTACACTTAAGAATTTATGTATATTTATTTTCTATTCAGTATTTGTGTGTGTGTGTGTGTTTGTGTGTGTGTGTAAGTGTGTGTGTGTGTGTGTGTGAGAGAGAGAGAGAGAGAGAGAGAGAGAGAGAGAGAGAGAGAGAGAGAGAGAGAGACTCAGGGCTTTACCACGCACTAGAAAGTTGCATCGTAGAGCAATTGAAACAACAATTTAATTGGAAACAGTGGGAGAGGACATAATGGAACAAGAAGTGAAATTATTTTTTTCTCATGTTCATATGTATAATTCTCTTTGAACTTCTATATTCTGACATTATTTCAGGTTTTAATTGCCTCATTTGAAAAGATAAATATATGATACAATGTAACTGCTTTTTATGGGAGGAAGAGGGCAAATATTCTTTATTAGTCATCACTGAGAGATTCACCAAATCATGCCATGGCATGTTACCATGTAGCCATGCCACATTACCACAGAATCATGCCATGCCATGTTACGAAGTAGCCATGCCACATTACCACAAAATCATGCCTTGCCATGTTACCAAGTAGCCATGCCACATTACCACAAAATCATGCCATGCCATGTTACCAAGTAGCCATGCCACATTACCACCAAATCATGTCCTATTCTTGCCAAACATTTTAAATGTTTTGCTGGGAATGCTAAGTTACACATACATTTTGAGAATACATATACATGTATGAATATTTAGAAATTTGTGCGTTGCAATAAAATTTGGTTAATCAGTTATTTGATGATATTCAAAATTTATTTGCATAGTCATTAAATTGAAGTTGAACATATAGTGTTTGTAAGATTGCTGTTGGAAAATATAGTGCATATAAAAAAATGTAAACGCATTTAAAATTTTCACGTCGAATTCCGAAAGTATTTTTTAAATTGCTTTTAAAGTTCACATTAATGCAATTAAATGTCATAAAGAAATCACACACTTGCTTTTTGTATGAAATTCTTGATGCTTATAGTCAACCATGCTAAGTTTATTAACATCGATAATGTATGACTTGAAAACATTCCTTTATTCTTATTGTTCACACACACACACACACACACACACACACACACACACACCATTATCCAACATAACTGGGTACGTGGAACATATGTGTACCGCTGTATGTCTGAATATACCGCGATACGTTCCATCTTATACCGAATTATTTTCAAGACCAGCAATTTAAAGTTCTTGGGCAGGTGCCTGCCATTTTTGCTAAAAACACTTGCCGTTGGTCAATATATGTAAAAATATCATACTCTGAGTTTAGAAAACTGTCATCATAGTATATCCGTTATATTTTTTGAAGCACAAATAATTATAGTGAGATTAGAGATAAACTATATAAACTCAAAAAAAACCCTGCAAAATACATCGTGCTGTTATTGGAATTTGTCGATACAAAATAGGAAGCCTAATATTTACAATATACAGTAATGATATAATAAACACAGAAACCTGGAGTGAAAAGCTAAAACCCATAAATAGCACTTGCCAAGGATGTTAATATACGCAAAGCAAATACCTAAATAATGACATTTTTTCCCCTTATGTTTCCAAACATTTAAATTTGGCTCCAATGTCTTTCACATCATTCCATTTGGGCTCCACGTTGATTTTTGTGACATGTTTCAAATATATGATTTAAAGGCTCGTAAATATAATTACATTTATATCAGTCAAATTAATTTGTGAAAAGATACAAGTGTTTGATGCAAATATAATTTTCCAAATTATTTTGTCACGTAAAATGAAACGTGCTGTTTTTCCAAATTCGTACCAATGTTACACTAGACTTTCCTATATTTCTGACTGATTGAAACTACCAAATACTGGATATTTGGATATTAATAAGTAAATTATATTTTCAGGCTGTTTTGGAGACGAACATGTATCGTATAGTACTCAATTAGTATACATTACTTAAAATAATATTAGACCACTTTATCCATAGATACATATTTACATTACAAGTAGATCATTTGCAATTTTCTAAAGATATATGCGCCATTGTGAGTATTAGAAAAGGGGCAAAATAATAAATTGACAATCTACTGATTCTAGATACAGTTAGTCATTAAGCTTTACGCCGCTGTGTGTTTATTTGTTACATTTCTTTGACAATTCGATAATGAGAAACTCAGAAGTGTGAGAAGAGAGAGACAACTACAAATTGTTCTGTACTATCTAACGAGCGAATAGTAGCAAATATTTTATTTTATGTTTGCTTTAATTCATATCAATACGCAATATGCAATTGTATTCCAATACAAACTCATTCTGAGTCCAGGTAATGTGCAGCAAACAGATTCCATAAATTAATTCCCTTGCATTTCATGCAGTGTCATTTTCAAAAGCAGGGGAAGTAATTCTATTTCATTTGTCCATGACCAGTCAAACATTGCAATTGTCATTTTTTCATATCAGTTATGAAAAGGATGGCGTGGGATTGTGTGATAGGCAGTAATAGCGGATGAAGAGTACTTAAGCAATTTCCAATGAGTTATTGTTCATTTGAGAAGCAAATGTGCATATGTTAGTGTAGAAGATTTCACAATATGTATTTTTCTTTTAGTATTTTCAAATCAATGGTTAAGAAACTCATGTCGCAACCCAATTCAGGGGCATGGGGGTCTAGCAGATAACACATATCCCTTTCATTCCTTAAATATTAGTTATATTCTTATCAAGGACGGTTTTTGGTAAATGAATAAGCCATTGGTTTTTTTCCCCCTCTTTTTTACACTTGTTTTCAGTGATTATAGACAGTATGGCTAATAATCCTCTTTCAAGCTGAATGCCGAAAATGAAGCATCTCAAAGCATTTGCATACATTATACGCAATGGTCTATGAGTTTATGTCTTCTGGAGATTTGATTTTAGTAACATGGTTAAATTATATTAAATGATATATGCTTTTACGTTTGTTTGGGTTGATTACCTCTGATACCTATTTTCTTTTTTATTTAAAACTCATTACTGTTTGTGTTTAGGACTGATTTGATTATCTGCTAAATTCATCATTTAATAACAACGTATGTATTTCTTACTCACAAACGTTCACAAGAAAACTGCTGACATTTTGCACTATACTTTATGGCTTTTTTAAAGTTAGATTTTCTTATCTTAAAACCTATTCCTAAACGTATCTTACATAGTATATACTTGTTGTTTAAAGAAAAAGAACGTGTTCCAACTATTGTTAAGTTGGGCCGAATTGTCTTTGGGTCAAATTGACTATGATGATAAGGTCAACCATTTGTCAGTTACATGTATATATTTAATACTAATTAAAAGTACACAGTTGCCTCTAGATTCAAATATTTTATGAGCTTTTCCCCTGCAATAAATATTAAACAGATGCCAAATCATGTTTTAACTATATAAAACTTAAGTTTAAAGAATATGAATTATTTCTAATCGTTTTCAAATTTTGAATTTTAGATTTAATAAGCATTTCATGAATTCTAAGATACGAATTTAAGACATTGTACTCTATGAGTCAAGTATAGATGTCTTGTATAGTTTTGCATTTGTTGGGTTAAAGATCTAATAATAGTTTCGTGAATAAAAAACTTTATGTTTAATGAAATCTTAATTAGAGAGTTTAATAAAATCTTATTTTGGGAGTAAATTGTTAAAACCTTTGTTTATGCACATAGTTTCCCTCTTCACAGCACACATATGTACTTATGTGAATAATTATTGCTTATGCGCTGTAATAAAATCGTTCTAACGAGAAAAACTATAATTCTGCATTCTTTTGAACTTGTAAAGTTTTATTTAGGTTCTCCTGGCAAAGAAAGAATATTCCTTTTTGAATGTCTCTAAAATCACGTAAACATCTGTATGAACTGAATCAGTTATACGCTAGATTAGACCTTCCGGACCTATTTGCAAATTTATTCCGTAACAAAGTACAAACCATTAGAGCTTCGCTTGACAACACAATTTCAATTGACTCGTCACCATACAGTTATGATACAGAATTTAAGCGACAACCACTAGGAGAATTTGAACCTCTCGCTATTGATTTAGTACGGACAATCATCATGAAGAGTGCACCCAAGTTTTGTGAACTTGATTCAATTCCGACATCACTGTGCTTCACTGCTTAGACTCAATATCGCCTTAGCTAACTGATGTTATTTCTCTCTCTCTCTCTCTCTCTCTCTCTCTCTCTCTCTCTCTCTCTCATCTCTCTCTCTCTCTCTCTCTCTCTCTCTCTCTCTCTCTCTCTCTCTCTCTCTCTCTCTCTCTCTCTCTCTCTCTCTCTCTCATCGGGGGAATTCCCATCATTTTATCAAAACTGCCATCTAAAGGTATTTATTGACATTCTCTTTGCGTTGGATAATGAAAAGATTACAGACGATCAAAACCAACCCAAACCCGGTGAAGAACCAATAAACGCCATCGATAAGGCATGTCATGCTCATGATGTTGCTTATAAAAGCAGTAATCTGCAACACAGACATATCGCAGATGTAAAATTGATTCACGCGTTGAATTATATCACTGATAAATCCTTCAAGGAAAAATTAGCTTTATGGTTAGTAAAATCGGCAATGAAAGGCAAATTGATGTTAGGTGCCGGTAATTAATAACAACATGGAATCTATTTACTATTCTCCAAAAGGATACTGGAGGGGTAAAGCAGCAATCAATAAACTCGCTAGTGCAGCATCGGTAAAATATACCACCGCGGCTAATTGGTTATCCAAACAGGCAATATGGCAAATATATCTACCACCGCCTAAACAAAGTAACTACTCGGTTTTTAATGTGATCGTTCCTAATGAAGTTCATCAAGCTGATATACTATTTCTGCCGCATGATGGTGGTTACAAATACGCGTTAACTGTAGTTGATGTTGCGAGTCGATACAAACAAGCAGAACCGTTAAAAACAAAGTCGGCCACTGAAGTAGCTTCTGCATTTGAAAGGATTTATCAAAGGGGCTCTCTGCGCTGGCCAAATCTGTTACAAGTTGATCCTGGCAAGGAATTTCAGGGTGCGGTTCTATCAACGATGAAACATCATAATGTCACCATCAGACGAGGGCATAATGCACTACATCGCGATCAGACATATCTTGAACGGTTTAATCGGACACTGAGCGATTATTTGGATATCAATACGCAAAGGAATTCGTTCAGGATAAACGATCCCGTGAATGGGTCAAGAGATTACCAGCTGTGATTACCGCGCTGAATAATGAGATTACTCGAACAATCAACATGAAACCTAACAACGCGATTAAAAAGAAGTATATACCACAACCACGAAACGCTAGCGTTTCCCAGCCAATTCTCGGCAATGTCACTGTTAGGTATTTATACGAACCAGGAGAGCTTGGAGGTGGCACAAAAAGGGCTACTGATCCTATTTGGAGTGTTACCGCGCATAAAATATCCGGCATAACACGATCTACCGGTAGACCAGCAATTTATAAACTGGATTCAACTGCTTCTCAGCGTGGGTTTACTCGACAACAACTGCAAGTGATACCCGAGGATACTCAATCACCACCGCGTAGTCTTAACTAATATCATTATCGTCTAAAACAACTCTTCGTAGTTGATTCATTCTTCGTACTCTGGATACTGCAAGATAGACTAAATTTGACCACTCAATGTGATTATCTACCATCCAAACAATTGTATCCGGTATAGTCAATCCCTGTGAAGAATTTATCGTCGCTGCGTATCCTAGCGTACATGGGGATTTATCAGCACGCAATGCATCTTCGACGACGCTGATATCAACCAGTACAATATCATTTAACACTAAATTCTGCTTTTCACTCTGTCCTGGAATATCAACTTCAATATTCTGTTCTCGTGTATCCGAAGGCCTATAACATAACAGTACTGGAAGTGTTGTAAATTTTTCTTTATGCAATTCAAATAACTTCATCTGAAGTGTGTCTCTGACTATTTTTCTACTTGCAATTATCAAATCGTTTGGTCTCCATGTTTCCCAAAATCCCTCTATGGGAGTTTCTGAAATTATTTCACGCGCTATTTCACATTGGATTCTATCCGGTTGTAATCTAATTAGCTGTTTGAACTCGCGTAATTGTTCATCAAGTGCTCTATGGTCGGTGTTAATTTCTTTATAATAGTCTACAAAATTCTTTAGCCAATCATGTGGGGATAAACCGACAAATGGTGGCGGTTGGCCATGATCACCGCACATGACGACTTTTGTGTTCGGGTGCAATAATTCACTGGTCAACAAAAAAAACTTTTTGTTTGCTACTGAGAACTTAATAACTGTTCCTAGTTCATTTTTTGACGCTGATTTCAGATCTGTAATTGAAATTCAGCTACCACGTCAGGTTTCTGAGATAAACGTTGCTAATGTTTTAGACAAATTGCCTTATCGGCACAATATTACGAGTATGAATTATGTCATACCAAACTTGTGTTAAGGAGTTACTGTGAAAATAATCATGAACACGCAAGCAGACAGATGTTACATCATACATTTATAGCTCTCTTAACTCACAAAAAGTGATGTCAGCATGTTCAGAAATGTTTAAGACACTTGCTTTTACGCTTGTACTGTTTAGTAGTCTCTCTTTGCAAGAACCAACAGTAGTCTCCCATCATATTGGGATTGAACTTTCCCTGATATCTGCTTTCCATCTTCTTCATATCTTGATGAAATCTTTCCCCATGTTCATCGCTTACATCGCCAAGATTGGATGGAAAGAAGTCGAGGTGCGAATGCAAGAAGTGCATCTTCAGTGACATTCTGGCACTCATTACCTTATATGCTGTCAACATATTCTCCACCAGCTCCACATAATTATCTGATCTGTGGTTACCAAGAAAATTCTGAACGACCAGCACGAATGCTTCCCATGCTGCTGATTCCACTGGGTTCAGCGTCTGTTTAAACACAGCATCTAAGATCAGTTTACGGATTTCGGGTCCAACAAAAATTCCTGCTTTGATTTTGGCTTCACTTTTCTCTGAACCAAATTTACTTTGTATGTACTGAAATGCCTCACCCTTTTTGTCCAGTGCCTTTACAAAGTTTTTCATAAGACCCAGTTTTATGTGAAGTGGTGGAAGATAGACTTTCTGGCAATCTACTAACGGCCGGTGCTTCACATTGTATCTACCGGGTACTGATTCATCTCGGTCTGGCCACTGTTTCTGCCTGTAATGGTTGGCATCATCACGACTGTTCCATAGACACAAGAAGCACATATATTTGGTGTACCCAAGCTGCAGACCCAGAAGAAGTGCCACAACTTTGAGGTCACCACAAAGGTTCCACCGGTGATCGGCATAGCGAATGAGTTTTAAAAGTGTCTCCATCGACTCATACGTTTCCTTCAACCCAACTGCATGAGCAACTGGAACAGATGGCTTCTTATTTCCATTGTGTAAAAGTACCGCTTTAAGGTTTGCTTTGCTTGCATCAATGAATAGTCTCCATTCGTCAAAAACATATTCACATCCCAGTTCACCCATGAGACCATTAACGTCATTATAGAAGCAAATGTCTCCTTCCATTTGGTAAAACGACGCCAGTATGCTGTGACGATCACGGAAGACAGATATTTTGGTGCCCTGTCTTAGCAAATTCCACTGCCTCAGCCTTGAGCCCAACAGTTCTGCTTTCTCCTTTGACAGTGACAAGTCTCTAACGAGATCATTAAGATCTTCTTGACTTAGCAAGTGAGGTTTGTTTTCATCCATATCAGGTTCATACGGCACGTCGACAGCAGCATCTTCGCATCCTTCATCAATTTCTGGTGTTGAAGGTGGAATTGGAACCGGAATCTCCAAGTCATGAGGAACAGGTTTAATTGCTGATGGGCAATCAGGATAAACAATCTTTGATTTATTCTTCTTTGTGAATCCAGCAATGTTGGTCATGCAAAAATAGCAGTCTGTGTGATGATCTGTTGGTTCACGCCACACCACTGGCACAGCGAATGGCATTTTCTGTCGTTTGCCATTCAGCCACTGTGTTAAACCGGAATAACAGACAGTGCAGCAGACATGCGGTGGCTATGCTTTATCTTGATCGCCAACTTTGCAGCCAAAATAATGGTAGTATGCACTTCTAAGTCTGCTGGACATACTCTTTTGCTGATCTTGTGCAGTAAATTGTCCGCAGATATAACAGAAGTTATCAGAATGGTTAACACAACCTCGCTGATACATATTGTCTTCAATAACTGCAATCAAAATGTAAACATTCAAAGGTAAAAAGTCAGCACTAACTTACTAACTAACTAGTAGTATTAGTAGTTTATTTAATCAATGAGTTGTCCAAACATGCAGTATAATATTACACACGCAGTAAAGTACCGACGCTTCACGGCAGTGTTAATGGTATAAACACAAACAGGCACATAACTTAAAAACGTGACGTGGTAGATAAAAACGGTTTTCCGATTTAGAATCAGCATGTCGAATTTTATCAGGTACAGGTGACAGAAATCCAGTAGCAAAATGACTGTTGACCAGTGTAACCAATCGAGAAATTTTTGTAATACATCTAACGACACCGTGCATATCTCATCCCAAATTATGACTTCAGGAATAAATTTCTGGCCCATTCGTTCAGGGGTTCATTCATCGCCTTTCCATCGAAAGAAATTGTGATAAGTACAAGCATTTACCCCTCATTGTTTTATTTCTCTTGCAAGTCCGTGTGTCGGTGTTAGCACAATCATGTTTGTGAAATCCGTAGGATTTTTCCCACGGAATAACTTAATCGTAGGAGTCGTCTTTCCTGACCCACCACAGCCGTTTAAATAAACTTTTTTGTACCGACATATTGGATCAGAGACCTGCGGTGCATTAGATAATTCTGATATCTGATTATTTTTCAAGTAATTGTTTTCAATCGTAACATCTGCTGATTCGGAATAAGCACACGGTATTTCTTTTTTCATTCACCATGATCCCCAGCTCTCGTTGCTACCGCTAATAAATTCAGCCACTGTTTTGCTGTGTTTCGCGTTTATATAAAATGAATCAGTAGCTACTCTAACTGCGGTGTCAGGAAATCTATTTATCATAGAAAATAAATTGATAGAAGCATAAGCCAGCATAGATGCTCTCAAATGTGTATACTGATGATTTTCTCCGTCTGCGTAAGTAATAATTGTACCAAATTTTGTTCCATCGGACAAGAAAGCGTCTTTACGATCGACATATATACCCTTAGATGTAATATCCGTGATTATAAAATCGTATTCGACGTTATCTATAATCAATCGTGAAGAATATCTGTTATTGTCGTATTTTCCACCTTGAGTAAATTTACCAATTATTCTTCTACCAAGATCCTTTGCGTCTTTGTTTCTGATTTCAAATAGCTGTTTGGACCATTTCACGATATATTCTTCGTCAAGATCGGGAAACTGTTTTCGTTGTTCGCTGATTATACTATCTAGACGTTCAGGTTTTGGTAACCAGACTTCAGTCTGAGCTCGATATGATATAATCGCTTCACTGACAATCAGCGATTTTAACATCCTACAATCGATCATATACCGTAATAGCACTATTGGCATCCAGTGTTTCACAGACATTTGTCTACCAATCCAAACGTAACAGCACGGATGAAGTCCTGTAGCTAATTCAAATGATACCACACGAGCGAATCCGGTTAAATCAAAATCAGGCAGTGGTCCATTAATTGCAACACGGTTCATCTCGTTTGTGGGATGTCCAAATCGTTTAAAATATCTAGCGCATTCTCCGTACCCGAGAAAACTCGCCGGATAACACGCGACTATATCAACTGTAATAATACTTTCACGGTCGTATTTTGTATTCCATAATCATCCGTGGTTATATTCTATAGAACTTGATTTGATGTCTGTGAGAAATTCAGCTCTTCTTGGTTTCCACGAGTTTCTCTTTCTCGCAAAACGAGCTGCAACTGACGGAATTGTAAAGCAATTTGTTAATAATTGTTCGTCGTCGAAATTCTTCGAAAAACTCGTAACTAGTTTTTTCATCTTGTCATTGAGGGCTTCAGTGCGGTATAATTCTCCATTTAGGTCTTACAAACTGATCGAATCCACCCTCGGGGTTTTCGGCTCTGTGAAGTAACCACACTGATACAGGATCGTTTTTACTCAACTGGTAAATAGCATCGAACAATTTTTTCTCAGAGAATTCTGGAGTGGAAATTCTAAGGGTATATATTTCATGGTTCTATCCCGCGGAAATATTGTTACCGCAGGTGTCCATGCGTGTTCGTTATGATCAATAATTTTGATTGGGGCTCCATTTGATTTATATTTCGATTCGTATAATACTTCGCCGGTTATCGTCGTTACTGATATTGGAAATCTTAATGATGTTTCTAATTCAGCTATATCCTGAATCGATGCTCCGTTTTTCCTAACTGTTAATTCCCACTCGGTTATTTTTTTGCGTCTTAGATCAGTCAATTTGCTCCCCCGGGATGCATTTGTGAAGTGTTCTATTATTCGTTCTGCTACACAATTGAGCCTTGACGAAGTCAATGACGACAGTTTCATGGGTTTTAGTTTTTTAATACTTGGTTTATCATTTAACGGATATATCCCGTAAACAACTGCTGTTACAGGATAAGATATCTCGTGGTTTGTCAATTCCAGTCAAAATTCCTGATTTGGATTCTTGACTCACAGTGACAGTTTTCTTGTCCTTGAGAATTGGTTCAAATTTATCACGAATAATCCAATCTCCAGTGTCTGAACGGATAATGAATTTTATTCTAAAAAAAATACCTTTTCCGCGAAAGATGTGAAATTATCACTGCTGCGTTTTTATCGTTCATGGTAGCGTCAACGATATCATCAGTTAGATGCTCCATCACGCTTGAATTCATTAAAACAATCACGAATTTTAGTTATCATAGTTCTATCAAGAATTTTACTCTTTGGTGTATCAGAGACTCTATCGAGATTGAATTTAGCATTATTCCAAGGCGTAATTTTCGATAATCTCTCCAACTCCTTCATGCTATAATTAAAACAAGTATTTAAATAGAAGAATATTGTATAATGAATCATTGCAAATGGCTTATGATTGGATCAACAACCGTGTGTAACAAATCATGCAGAAAGGAGTTCTGTGGATATCATATGCAAAGTGTTCGACGTGGAAGCCTTTGTCATATTCCTTGTATTCGATGTAGGGTAGGGGTGCGTGGTAAATCACAATTGTGTCTCAGTTGCGGTGGTAAGCGATATAGAGAGTTGAAGCTTTATTATGACAAAAGAATAAAAAATCCATCAATGACCTTGACCCTGACCTTGACAGCGTCCTTGACTCTGTCAAGGACAAAATCATAAGAACTCCTCAAGACTACATCGAAAGATTCCCAAATGTAATCATTCGACCAAACAATGAATTAGACAAATAGTATGTATATACAAATGAACCAAGAATTCCGACCACATCCCGTGATCAGCAACTATGAGGCTTTCCCTGAAGGTATTATCAGAAACCGTAGGCTGAAGAAACCAGTTGGGTGGGATAATGGTATGGGGTATTTGAAGTTTTGCGCTGGAGGGAAGAATTATTACTGCCATCGTTTAGTGTACGAATGTCATAACGGATTGATCGAAGATGGTTTTTTTATCAATCACATTGATTCCGATCCTAAGAACAATTCTTTGTCAAATCTACAAGCTGTTACACAAAGTGAGAATACCAAACGAGGAAAGACTGGACAATACTCAAAAAAAGCGAGACCCGTAAGATCTTTTAATACAACAAATAACGAGGAAATAGTATTTCAATCAATAGCTAAGGCTGGTAGGTATTTCGATATTTGTCCACCTTTTATTCAATGCGTCGCAGAGGGAATTTGTCGATCTGCGATTTCTTAAAAGACCGGACAAAAAATTCAATTCGTTTTTGTATAACAATTAGAAATATATAATTATTAGTAATATGAATTCTCAAAATATCAATGATGTAATAACCGAAATTTTAGTTTTAAAATCTCAGGGGATTTACACATCAGATAATTTAGACTGCGATCAAATTATGTCTGACTTCCAGGACATTGAATACGGCGCTAACCATAACAAATACGTGTTACCCAAACAATATGCACTAATCAAACGAATTCAGAACTCTATCCGTGACTCCCTGTTATGCTGTGACGACGTCAGTAAGTTTGTCCCGTTATTTACTACCGTGGAGAGAATAAGAAAAGAATTAGGGAAACAGTATGAAGTAAAAAGAACAATTAATTCAAAAATCAGAAATATTAGATTGTTAACTGAACAAAATGAATAGCCCCTTTCGGATAATTGTTAATAAAATACTTACTACAAACATGTATCGGTATCATAAGTGTTTTACTACAAGAAAGTTGTAAATTTTCACAGTAAAATATTTTTTTTTATTACTGGAATAAATTTTCACAGTAAAATATTTTTTTATTACTGGAATAAATTTTCATAGTAAATCGTTTTTTGACTGATTTGGGCTAATTTTGTGACTGATTTTGGCTATTTTTTGACTGGTTTTAAGCGGTTTCAGTAGGGTCAAATGGTCGATTTTGCATGGGATTTCTCGTAGACTTCTCCGCCTAAAATTATTTTTATGATGTTTTAGACCAAAAACTGACAAAAATCGATCAAAAACGACTAAAAAAACGACAAAAACGACCAAAAATTACCAAAAATGACTGTTTTTTCAGTAGAGTCAAATGGTCGATTTTGCATGGGATTTCCCGTAGACTTTTCCCCGAAAATCGAAGACTTTTCACTTGAAACTCTGAGTTTCCAATCAAAGATTTCAGGAATGATTTTGAGTACTACAAACCTCCATGGACGGTATTGACATTTATCATAAGTGTTTTACTACAAGAAAGTTGTAAATTTTCATAGTAAAATATTTTTTTATTACTCAAATTTTCACAGTAAATATTTTGTTTAGTCGTTTTTTGACTGATTTTGACTGATTTTTGACCGCTTTTGACTGATTTTAGTTTGTCTTTTGACTGGTTTTAAGCGGTTTCAGTTGAAAATCTCTTTGAGATTTTACGGTCAAATGATCGATTTTGCATGGGATTTCCCGTAGACATTTTCACTTAAGAATGATTTTGAGTAAAAAATCACAAAAAAATCACAAAAACGGACAAAACTCGGTCATAAACGACTACAAAACGACAAAAATGACCAAAAATGACTGTTTTCTTCAGTAGGGTCAAATGGTCGATTTTGCATGGGATTTCCCGTAGACTTTTTCACCTAAGTGAAAATCTCTTCGAGATTCAAATTGAAAAATTGTTTACGATTTCAATAATGGTTAATCAAGCATTAACGACCCGATTGGCTCGTGAGAGACTGGTCGCGATCAAAAAGTATATACCAATCCGCGACTCTGTAAGGAATAAACTGCAAGCTAGACAGAGTTTACAAACGTATTTTGCTGTGGGATCTGAAGAATTGTTTAAACCAATAACCACAGCAACGAAGGGAGTAGAGCGTGCTACATGGGGAGATGTTCCCGAGACTAAGGGAAAACCTCTTATTGTTGAACTTGAAAAAAATAGCAGCGGAAACTGAACAAACAAAACAAGCTGTACAAAAACTCCACGGTGATATGAAAATTGAACGATTAGGTGATATTGTATCTAAAACACCTGAATCAAAAAGAACAGTAGATGACCTACGCGAGATTTAACGAGGAAGTGTTAGCAGTAATTGATAAGGCCGATCCAGTAAAAATTCCTCAGCTTGTTGTTGCGACTTATGAAAACAGAAAAAAAATTTGAAACCAGAACATCATAAATATGTTAGAAATATAACTCATTGGGCTGATATATTCTACAAAATCAAAACTAAAACAAGTCAAATTGACACAAGAAGTGCATCATAAATTGAATATATCTAGATGGTGCATAACGTGTATAATCAATATGAAGAGTTTAAACAACAACAAAAACCGCAAAAATTGCATGGAAAGCGACAGCAACCTGCAAAGAAAATATCTTTCTCACCTAAAAAACTAAAACAACCTTCTGATGATACTCTTGATTATTAACAAAGTACGGATTTAGAAAAACTTGATACTAGTATCGGGAAGGGATTGCCAGCAATTTCCAAAGATTCCAGTGGGACCCCAAGTGGGGTATCAATTCAATGTCCTTGTAATATTCTCAGCGATATATCACGATTAGAAGTTCTCATCGGAGGGAAACGAGCTGGAAATAACTCACCTGAAGTAATTTATGAAGCAGCTGATATCTGCAGGCGGTTATTTGCCGGCGGTATCATGGATATTGCAACATACCCAAATTTAATTGGCGAGTTAGTGGAGGATTATCACAGCGACTGAAAATCCCTAGGTGAAAATTCGTAGAATTTTCCATTTTCGTCATCGGCGATGAATCACTGATTCGATAAATAACAATTGAATAAGAATTATCATACACTACAACCATGAAAAACCAGCCAGCGTCTATGTAGTTAATTCACGGCTTCCAGTTTATAGCGCGTACTATGGTGATGGTTTCGCTGATACAATTGCGGGGTTATTTGCAAGAATAGCTCCAAAAGTGGCACCGCTAGTAAAACAATTATAAATGAAAGCTATTGATGTTATTCGTGATAAGGGTATTAGTGCTGTTGGAGATCTTGATGGGAAAGCGTTTTCAGCCGCGAAGGATAAATTAACAGCGCTAGTTCGGCGGAGAAAATCCAAAGGAGGACCACTACCGTCTACATCAGAGATGCCTGCGAGTGTTAGTAAAATTATAAATAACGCAGTAGATCAAAAAACTAGAGTCATTGATGACTCCCGACCAAAGCAACATCGCAAATATGATAGCAGGAAGTGGCTTACAACCACGACGAAAACGCTAGCGTGAAAATCGTTTACGATGAAAATCGCGATTTAGACTTTGATAAATAGAATAGATTCTGTACGCGATTATCAATATTACGCCTACCATGCAATAGACTCAAATAGTCGATCAAGAATTGAACTTCAAGTTCATGATACCAGTAAATACTTTCTACCCGCTGAAGCGTTTATCGAAGTAGAAGGAGAACTTGTAACAGCTGCTGATACTCCTGCTGTACCAGCACCGTATCCAGTTGGTACTCGAGTCGGGTTTGTCAATAATGGTATCATGGCGCTATTTGAGAGTGCAAGATACCTCATCGATGGAAAAGAAATTGAGTCGATAGATCGCGATGCTGATGTGGCCACAACAATAATCGGGTTAGCGATATATTCTGATGATTATACAAGATCCGCGGGTCCTTCTATGATGTTTGCTAAGGATGTTAAAAATACCGCTGAAGGAAATCAATTTGTTGTAAGACAACCAAGAAATCAGGCTAATACTGCCAATGTTGATGCTGAGAATATGATTATAAATGCTGATCCTAATTTCAGTCTAGGAGCTGCAACACGTAAATCAATGTTGGGAGGAGCGCGTAGATCATTTTCATGCGCGATTCCACTACATCACATATTTGGATTATGTAGAAATGTTCGAAACGTTATCTACGGAGCAAAGCATACAATAGCACTCATGCGAAAGAGTGATGACAACGACGCAATTTGGAGGATTCCAGCAGATGCTGCAAATCCAGATGCTGATGCTGGTAAAGTTATTTTAACAAAACTATCATTGTGGATGCCAGTGTTGACTCCATCAATCACCGCAGAAGAACGATTACTATCATTTATGGACCAAGGAGGAAAATCATTACTAAGTTGGCTAACGGTAAGTACAGATGTTAAACAATCAAATATTAACGGGTTATTCACGTGGAACCTAGCATCAAAACAAGGCGTTGCTGCGCCACGTCACATATTTATTGCGTTACAGGATAACACACGAGTTGGCGATCAACGTTTCAGCCATATGATATTTGATCAATTAGGTGTTAAAGACGTCTCACTGAGAATAAACGGCCAGCAGGAACCATCTGAAGATGTACAACTTGATTACGGTCAAAATCATATTGCTCGCATGTATCATAGGTTGTTGTCATTTATGGCACGCGATCAAAATGTCGATACTGGTCTGCAAATATCACAATTGGATTTTAGGAATTTATACCCTGTCTATTATTTTTCGTAGAAACATCTCGATTTAACAAGACAATCCGTCCTTGATATACACTTTAGAGCTAATGTGCTTCGTGGTGCTATTGCTAATTATAGAGCAGTTGCTGTCATTCTCAGCGACAAATCAATGCTACTCGAAAGTGTTGGCGGAAGAATGAGAGTGGTAGATGCGCCAGTAGAAAATATGTAGTGTTTTCCACTGAATCGGTGATTTAGAATTAGTCTGTTATTGTATAATGTCATACAGTCATATTAGTGTTGCGTTAACTCCCGGTCAACTCAAGGAATTGCAATCGGAATCGGCTAAGCGATGTGGAACCACAATCACGTTGAAACACAATCAGATGACTGGCGGAGCGAATAAGATGTCGCTGACAACTCGTCAAGTGAAACACTTCAATGATGCTTTCTAGGATAAAAAGGCGTTCAGATCACTCTCTCTGCGGCTGCTATCAAAAACATGATAAAAACCGGCGGTATATTCCCGTTGTTAGCTGCAATTCCGGCCTTGATTGCAGCAGCAGACCCAGCGGTGGCTAAAGCGGCGGCGCTAGGAACCGTTGGAGCCGCGGCAGGGATGGCACTAAAAAAGGCCACTGCGCAGGGTAATAAAAAAAAGGGAAACGGTCTAAGACTACCAGGAACCCCGTATTCATGGTACAAAGGAAGCAGCCTGAGAATCCCAGGAACGATTTACTAGTTGGAGAGTCTTTGACTCGGGAATCTTTGATTCCTATGTCCAATTTTGATTTACTCAATGCTGCTAAAAAATTGGCCATAAAAAACTTCAGAGGTGTCTTTATGAAAGATCAGTTACCGGCACAACCAAACAGCGTTGAAACCGGTATTATTAATCTCGATAACAGCACCGGACCTGGAACTCACTGGGTTGCATACGCGATTGATCCACGCGGGATTGTTTATTTCGATTTATATAGATTAGCACCGCCGAAGGAATTTATACGTTATATAAACCGCTTAAAAACTTTTCCAATGAAGACTTGGTATTCTACGCTACCAACACAACAAATGAATGACCCACCAATATGCGGAAACGAAGTATTAAATGTCCAAGACGCTATTTCAACATCTGGAAAACCACCACATGTTGTCGTAAATGAATATACTAGCAATCGCTGGAAATCGAAACGATTTTAGAGAAAGATGTATAAAATAACATGATTGATATTTGGGAGAGATCTTTATCAGCGCTGAAGAAACCAACCACAGAAATATCTGCAACGGGTGGTATAAAAAAATAATCGAAGATGAAATAGCTGAGACGTTGAACCTGATAAGTGTTGACCCCGGGGAAATAGTTGTATTTCAAGATCGTCGATGTAAATGGAAAACTAGTAATGTTTCCCTTGATTTTATTTTAGTTAAACAACGAAACGCAATCGAGAACATCGTTGCGCTATTTTCCGATCAGGGTAAACTCAAACCGGGTGTACTCGTTTCGATGATTACAGATAGATTAAAAACTCTCAACGATGAGTTGAAATTCATACAAAGTTTTTTTGGTAATCCAGCGACAACATCACCGAAGCTTATTGAGATAAAAAAAAAATCTGTTGGAACTAGCAACACTTCAATCTAAAATTGAAGAGAACGGAAAACAGCTTTCAAATTTTCGTAAAAATATTATAGATAAATTTCTTGGAACCCCGTTGGATAAAATTGACATAAAACTCCCCGATATTAAAAAATCCATGAATGAGATATAAAAAAAAACTCCATCGAGGCAATCCCGAGGATGATAACATTCATTAAAAAAAAAAAAATTCCTCATGAAAAAACCAACAACGTAGTACACACGATCCAACACGGATCATTTGTGTGGACTCCTACAGACAATATACTAAGTATCACTGCAACCGTCAAAGGTATTTATCGATTAACACTAGTAACACCGAATCAGTTTAATATATCATCGTCGAGTTCATCCGGAGTCAATAATACGATATCAACGATCATCGACAAGGATACAACTGAACGATTCACAATAACATCTACTGATAAGAATTTGGCTAGGGTTTGAACAACGTGGTATTTGGAATTCGTAGCGGATTTGAGTAAATAACGGTTTCAATTGAAATCTGTTATAATAAATAAAATGTCGTCACCGATGATTTCATCACCGACGATACCTTCGGTATCTCAGTATCGCTATGATCAGGCCAGAGAGTTTCAGACTAAACTCAAAACACTCACTGAGAAGTATGCAATGAAAATGAAAAAATACCAACGAAGAATCACCGCAGTTGATGTGACTGTATACTCGGTGAGTGATGTAATCACCGGAGCTCGTATTATACTCTCCTCGATGACAATGATTGCTACGATAGCTGTTCCAATTTGCATATCCGCAGCGACAACAATCGCGGGAATAATTTCGATAATAACAAAAAAAATATCATCATGCACCCAACGCAAACTGCAAGACTACGTGATTAAATTTCATGTTGTGTCAACCGCATACTCGCAATTATCCTCGATGATATCGTCATCACTCGATGATACATTTATATCCGATAGTGAGTTCTCAGCGATGGTAAGTATTTATGATTCCGCGATGTCAAAATTAGAGCGACAACATGAATATAATAACAATGACAACACCGCAGGAATTACTTCAACGAATAGTTGACAACACAAATCCAGTACAAACAAGCATGATATCAATAACCTCAACGAATCCAGAATTCAGTGTGAATTTCCCTATTCTGATTCCAGTGAAGGAGATAGCGCTAGCAAAACTACGAGTGTATCACAGTTGGCCTAATATTAGATCGGTAGCATTTGGCGGTCAACAACCGAATAACAGCTTAGTATTTGCGAATAAGAATCGCGAAGACGGGACTCCAGACTGGAACGTTGTTTCAATACCAACCGGATCATACCAAATCGAACAAATCAATGCTGAATTTCAGCGTAGAATAAAATCAATTACCGGAACAGAATCGAAAATCGCTATAACGGTCCACGAGCCGACGCTATCATCTTCCATTGACATAAACTCGCCTCATTATGTCGTAGATGTCTATCAGAGTTCTATAAGAATCGTACTAGGATGGCCTGAAAGTCCACCTCGGGGAGAAACCGTTAATTTACCACCTGAACCACAAAAATCTGATTATATCACCGACAGGAGAAAATCTGATAATCCAGTAAAAAGCTATAGCGATTACACCAAATTGAATTTTTTCACTGGGGTAATAGATGGTCGAGGTATTAGATATTACACAACTCAACTGGATAAAGTCACTGAAAATTTCACAGCGTTCAATAATGATATTTCACTGTTGTTAATATCTCTTAAATCCGATACTCTCACCCGAGATGAATTTATCAGCGTCGTAGAAACATGTAACAAAATCATCAATGACATGGAAAGATTTCATTTGCAAAACATTCAAGAGGCAATAGGTGACGATAATCCTAGAACAAGAACAGAATTTGCAACGAAGTATAGTATACGCGTAGAAGATGCTTTCTCATTCAATCTACCAGGGTATAATATCTTAGAACTAAAAAAATCTCTCAATGATGCCATCGATGAAGGTTTCAAAAAAATCCATGACGCATGGAAAAAAAAACAGCACCACAACCACAAACAACTATCCTGACACATAATAATGACCCAGATGGTGGCGGCAGGCATATTGCTCCTCAAAATGTGAATATTTCATCGGTGATTGCGCTCAATTTAGTATGTGATGTTATCGAGGGAAGTTATAAAATAAATCTCGAGCGATCAAATCAAGCTCAGCATGGATATATTCTATATTCATTTGCACCAACAGTTCCTCCAGGATTTCTAATTATTGAGTCTCCGGTTAATCCAGTCTATATGCGATGTCATAATAATTCGCTAACGAAAATTAACTTAAAACTCACTGACCAGTCTAATAATCTGATTGATCTACAAGGTGAGGTTCTACAAATTAGTCTGTTTGTCAAATCCTAAAAGGATTTTCGTCCTAAGGACTTTCATCGTAGCGATTTTCATTGTTAACACCATAGCAGCAGATGCGGCGACAATGGCGTCTCGAATCGACGCTTTTTTTAGGCTCCATTGGCAAGGTATTTAAACCTAAGAGGTTTTGAGAAACCCTTGATTTGACAAATAGGGCTTTAAAATCGTTAAGGCTCCATTTGGCAAAAGGAGACTTAAAATGTTTTGCTTAAAATCTACCCCAATTAGAGGAGTCGGATTCGCCCCCTCTGCTGCTTGATGTTTTCAATACAAATTCTAGAAGGACAGTATTTTAACAAAACCCAAATCTTCAAATAATGATTATAGCATATACCTGAAAACTCGGTATTCATTTTATTATGTCATACAGTACAACAGGCTCCAAATAAAGAAGTGGAATATTTCTAACAAACAAGATGCCCGCAAAGTGGTTTATTGATATGCTTATTTTGATATGACGATCATAATGCTTTTCAAAAAACCTTCATGGCATTCCAATTTAAACCCTAAGAAGTTTTGCCATCAGAAGACGCTGATTTTTAATTCTGCCGTCAGTTGTAAATCTCCCCACCCCCTACCAATTCCTTTCTCGTATAAATGCAGCACCGCCTTTTCGTTCTGCTTCAGCAAATGACAATACTATTTGCCACTTTGAATTGAAAGAACAAAACAAATTGCAGGACTCGATTGCTAACGAGACTGGGCTATGACGAAACGACTATATCCATGACTCTTCAGCAATAATAAGGACTTCATTTTTGTCCACTTCAAACATCTGCATAACATACTGTAGAAAGTTAACTTTCCAGTTACCCTAAAATAGCATTCTTAATTCTGTCACATATCATCGATGCATCAATTACTTGTGGATCTAGTGGAAGTTCTATGTATGTATTCGAATGAATTATGTCCATCAACTCTAGTGCAAGCTTACATTTGTCTATTCCTTCTTTGAGAACTAGCACTAGGATATTTTCTCCTCTCCTTGAGTAAATGCTTTCCATCCTAACCATGTTTAACTAATACATGCACCAGTAGCTGCTAAGATAGTCATCATCTAGCCGAACTACCGTCTTTCTGCTGCAATGAATGGCATGGGCAATATTAGCAGAAATTGCCTGTTCTGGCATAAAATCTCTTTGATGAATTCATACGTGAAGTCCTTCAGCCTCCAGTTTCGCTAGAAGTGTGAATTTTACCAGCCTTAAGTTACTATCCGCGTATGACAAAAATGCGTGATATTGATAGTTTTCTGAGTCGTGTTCATTGAGACTAGTATAGCCTCTGTATCTGCTTTTGGTCATGTAGTAAAAATAGCGAAGTTTCCAGCGATATCCCCAAATTAGTCCTGTTACTGTAATAATTATAAAAAGTGCAAAACTGAGAGAGGTAACGGAAATTACTGTAGTATAATTACCACAATGTTTATCCAAGGCATTAATGACAAGTTTTATGTCGCGAATTGATCGACTAATAACGTTGAATTTGCAAGTGGTTTTGTCAACGTTTACAAATGTTATTTCATTCGTTTCATTGTTTATCCAGTTCAGAAAGTCTACGGCATTACAATCACATTTAAGTGGATTATCCTCTAAATAAATGGATAAGAAATTCACCCTTTTCAAACATTTTAGCTGATAAGGGAAGACTATTGTGGTCAAGAACTATTTTGTTCAAGTTCTCCAAACCTCGAAATGCATCCAGTTCGATTACCTGTATGTAATTATATGCCACTAATAAGGTAAGTAGCTGAGAGTAGTTAGAAAAAGATCCGTTCCTCAAAACCTCCAACTTCTTGTGGCATAGGTTGAGAAAGACTGCGATTTTGGAAAGCTCGGGAACTTATGTGAGGCCTGAATGTGAACACTTAAACATCGGACGTTGTTTCATGTCTTTCTCACACTTGCATATTTTTGCATGGAGTTTATTGCATGAAGAGTCAGAAGTGTTCGCCTTGTAGTTAGCTGTTAGAATGAGGACACTCAGCCAGTACACTGCCATTCTAACCTGCAAAAGCTAAATACAGTTAAAGGATACTAGATATTTAAGGATATGAATCAAAGGAGCTTCGTCACAAAGATCATCAATATTTGGCACAAACCGATATAATATTCAAAACAATTAAATTCTTTTGCAGGATACTGAAGGTATTTCTTTGTCGTCTGATTTTCTCTGACGAACACAACCAAGAATAAAACAAGCACTAATTATCATATCACTATGAGACCTAAAAAAAATGATTGATTGACTCTGTGAGATCAATCCACGGTATGACTAAATTGGAAATGTCTATGCTATTGCTAATGCAAAATTCTACATAATTGTTTAGTCGGAGGCAGATCAAGAAAAACACAGGTATGTCATTTTTATTATATATATATATATATATATATATATATATATATATATATATATATATATATATATATATATATATATATATATATATATATATATATATATGGAGATAGATAGATATATGTCCTTTGCATGATCGTTATTAGTGTCTCAATTGTGATTATCAAACAACTCCCTTTGTTCTTAGAGACAAATAAAAACTGTTTAGGTAGATGCAAACTTCTAAACAGAATTAAAATGATTAATTACTTCTGATTCTTTTTTAATCGTTTTCGCTAATTTTATATTTAATTAATATATTTGGAATGATACTAATCTATTTATTATATGATACAGTATGATGCAATGTCCTATGACACTATGGCAACAGGCTTTGTAAACATACCAATTATAAATACAAACAATTGTTTATTATTACTACAATTACAAGAGATAAATCCATAAAACGGCAGGTGTTCCATAAGCAGAAATTAGTTAAAATCGATTGTTCGCAAATTCCTGATGCATAAATTGTAGCAAATTATGAATTGTGAGATAACCTATACGTAATTGAGATTTGACTTAATATTTGCTACTTTAAAACATTTAATAAATTGCGTCCTGATTTTACATCGATCGAACGTTGATACACGGACAACCACGTACGAGTCACTTACAAAGCTTCTGGTGCCATCGGATAATCTTCATGTGCCTCGTGAAAATGTTCAAGGTATTTTAGATCAACTTAAGAGAAATATAAGTGGTCGGTGTTGATGCTGTAATTGCACATGTAGTTTTACGCGTCGGTCTTTGTGTGGTGGTGTGGGAGGGTTAATCCACTGAAACCCACTAAACGTCAACGGTTGCATCTTTGCTCATTCATACAGGTTATTGGCACAGATAACATGATATGACTCTTTGGAGGCATCGGGACCGTGACCATCAATGTTTATGTTATTTGCTCTCGCATATATGTGAATCATCATCACAATCTCACCACGAAGACAGCACCAAATAAACATATGCTGGTCAAAGTCGGTGAAGAATTAAAACTCGATTTTGTTTGGAAAACAATGTATCCCAAGCTAAACCTTGTTGGCGAGAAGTAGTGTGCAGGATCGAGCTTGTACAACTGTTTGGCAATGTAAGCAATTATACAGCACATCAGCGATCAGTAACAAATCGTTGCGCAGATAAAACTATTGATAGTCGCCGAGGTTTTAGCATTCGAACGCGGACCAAAAATTGCTTGCCTGCTCATATTTTGTATTGAGAAACCTTCACGGGACAGCAATGAATAAAGTGCTTCGATCGATGGCAACTGAGGTTTAGCAAACTTATAGCGATTGCTCCTTTACTCCTATTGATACACATCTTTATTAATCGACAGTATAGACGAGTGATTGTAAAGTTCTCCGACGTTAGATTTCTCGCTAACGTGTTCAAGGATGAAAACAGAACTAAAATGAATCGATGAACTCTAATTGTCCAAGTATCAATGTTGTTTTTATCCATCTTGGGGACTATGCTTGTCAGTTTATGTAACAATACAAGGTACGTATGTTTTGTTTAGATTCATTTGCAACTTTGTAATGCATGCGTTTTGTCTCGCTCCTCTGTAAGCGCAAATGATGTGTAAGTGATCTCATACTTTAGCATACGTGAAGTAAAGGCTTCTTCGCGTATCCAACAATGAACGGCTACGGAAAACTCAGGAATGTTATTACCGGTCATAATCAAGTTAGCGGGTGAAGAGCTGTTGTCGAATCGATTTTTGCCGTTAACTCGAGCGATTTTACGAACACCTCAATCGATTCGTGGCCACGATACGAGAAAGATGGCTCAGTTTCCTCGTTATACCCAACTACTATGCAAACACTCAACATGGTTGCTGGTCAGCGACTTGCGATGTTTGGTTTTAGGCTTGTTTCCCTTTCATACAGTTAGATAAAAGAGCATGTGCCCTCAGGTTAGCGCAGTAGAAATAAATAGGAATTGGGGATAGCGTTTCCAATTTCTTAGTGTGACTTCTCATACATACCACGTGATGCACTGTTGCTGTTGAGGTACCTCTGTCCGTCTAGGTAACAGGACTTCGTGAATGAATTATTGGCAAATGTTACCTATTTACGTGGACAGGAACCGGTTAAATAATTGTCTAAGAACTTAAAAGCTAAGGAGAATACACTTTACGGACTACATGAGGAAAGCAACTAAGTAGTTGATAGCTGTCTATTATTAAACAATTATGTTATGAAAGCGAAGACTCTTTCAAGCGAGTCAGGTTTATAAAATTAGGTTTAGACAGTTTTAATACGAATTTAGTGGCTCACAGTTCGAGGAATTTCAGATATTACAATCGTTGACAAAATACATGCTCCATCAATTCTGTCATTATACAGCAGCAACCATATTAGCAGCAGAGAGGGTGAGCCGGACAACATTTTTAGACAAGTATTCACTGAAATCACGCTTAAAATCAATGAAACCAATGACATCAGGCCCAAATGTGGGTGTGAATCATGGATTAGGTCCCAAAAAAAATTATGAAAAAATCAATGAAATTAATGAAATCAAAAACTTTTCAACTATTACATTTTTTGGGAAAAAGGGACTACAACGTCGTTGTCACTACCCTCTCTGCTGCTAGAACTTTCAGTTGGGGTTAACCGAATATTTGATCCAGTCCGATACGATATCGTGTTCCAGACTTTGTCTGGGGGACGAAAATCCTCTTAGGATTTCACAAATAGACTAATTTGTAAAACCTCCTCTTGTAAATCAATCAGATTATTAGACTGGTCAGTGAGTTTGAAATTAATTCTGGTTAATGAATTATTATGACATCGCATATAGACTGGATTCACCGGGGACTCAATTATTAAAAACCCTGGAGGAGCTGTTGGTGCAAATGAATACAAAATATATCCCTGCTGAGCTTGATTTGATCGTTCTAAATTTATTTGATAGCTTCCTTCGATCACATCACATACTAAATTGAGCGCAATCACCGTTGAAATATTCACATTGAACGGAGCAATATGCCTGCCACCACCGTCTGGGTCATTATTATGGGTCAGGATAGTTGTTTGTGGTTGTGATGGTGTTTTTTTCCACGTATCATGGATTTTTTTGAAACCTTCATCGATGGCATCATCGAGAGATTTTTGTAGTTCTGAGATATTATATCCTGGAAGTTTGAATGTTGGAATATCTCCTATGCGGATCCTATATTCTATTGCAAATAAATCTCTTGTTTTAGGACTACTGTCACCTAATACTTCTTGAATAATTTGTGAATGAAATGTTTCCATGTCATTGATGATTTTGTTACATGTTTCTACGACACTGATAAATTCATCTCGGGTGAGAGTGCCGGATCTAAGTGATATAAACAACAACGAAATATCGTTATTGAAAGCTGTGAAATTTTCAGTGATTTTATCCCGGTTAGCAAGATGATGAATAAGTCGTACTCTTTCATCATATTCTACTCTAATGAAAAAATATGACTTATCATAATATCTATAGCTTTTTATTGGATTATCAGATTTTATCCTGTCGGTGATATAATCGGTTTTTTGAGGTTCTGGTAATTTAACGGTTTTTCCACCGGGTGGTAATTCAGGCCATCCTAGTACGGTTCTAATAGAACTCTGATAGATATCTACGACGTATCCTTCTGTGCTTATTTCAATGGCAGATGATAGTGTCGGCACATGAACTGTTATAGCTATTTTTGATTCTTTTCCAGTAATCGATTTTATTCTACGCGCGAATTCATCATTGATTTGTTCAATTTGATATGATCCGGTTGGTATGGAAACAACATTCCAGTCTGGGGTACCGTCGGGTTTATTCTTATTTGCAAATACCAGTGAATTATTGGGTTGTTGACCACCAAATGATTTTGACCTAATATTTGGCCAACTGTGGTATACTCGTAATTTTGCTAGCGCTATCTCCTTCACTGGGACTGGAGAGGGGAAATTCACACTGAATTCTGGATTCGTTGAGGTTATTGAGATCATGCTGGTTTGTACTGGGTTTGTGTTCTCCACTATTTGTTGAAGTAATTCCATCTGTGTTGTCATTGTTATTATACTCATGTTTTTGTACTTCTAATTTTGACATCGCAGAATCATATATATCTACCATCGCTGAAAACTCACTCTCTGATATAATTGTATCATCGAGCGATGACGATATCAATGAGGATAATTGCGAGTATGCAGTGGACACAACATGAAATTGAATTATGTAGTCTTGTAGTTTCCGTTGGCTGCATGAGGATATTTTTTTTGTGATTATTGAAATAATTCCAGCGATTGTTGTTGCCGCAGAAATGCAAATTGGAACAGCTATCGGAGCCATCATTGTCACTGAAGACAGTATAATACCGGCTCCGGTGATTACACCACTCACTGAATACACAGTAACATCAATTGCGGTAATTCTCCTGCGATATTTTTTAATTTTCAATTCATACTCCTCAGACAAGGTTTTGAGTCTAGTTTGATATTCTCTGACCTGATCATAGCGATATTGCGATGATGAAATCATTTTTATTTTAAATACGCTAGCGTTTTCAATTACGATTTACTTAAATTCGCTACGAATTCCACATACCACGTTGTTGAGACCCTAACCAAATTTTTATCAGTAGATGTGATTGTGAACTTTTCAGTTGTATTCTTGTCGATGATCGTTGAAATCGTATTATTGACCCCAGATGAACTGGACGATGAAATATTAAATTGAGACGATGGTGTTACTAGTGTTAATCGATAAATACCCTTAACGGTTGCAGTGATATCTAATGTGTTGTTTGTAGGTGTCCACTCAAATGATCCGTGTTGGATCGTGTATACTACGTTGTTGGTTTTCTCATGAGGAATTTTTGTTTTTTCAATGGCTGTTATCATCCTCGAAAGATCACCTTTGATGCCTTCGATGGAAGTTTTCGTCTCATCGATGGATTTTTTAATATCAGGGAGTTTTAGTTCAATTTTATCGAATGTAGTTCCAATAAATTTATCAATGATATTTCTACGAAATGCGGTAAACTGTTTTATATGTTCTTCGGTTTTAGATTGAAGTGTTGTTAGTTCTAACGCAGAATCGTTGAGAGTTTTAAATCGATCTGTAATCGTCGAAAAAAGTACGCCTGGTTTGAGTTTACCCTGATCGGAAAATAACGCGATAGTATCCTCGATTGCGTTTTGTTGTTTAACCAAAATATCATCCAGAGAAATATTACTGGTTTTCAATTTACCCTGATCGGAAAATAACGCGATAGTATCCTCGATTGCGTTTTGTTGTTTAACTAAAATATCATCCAGAGAAATATTACTAGATTTCAATTTACCCTGTTTGTCCTGAAATACAACTATTTCATTAGGATCAACACTTGTTAAGTTCAACGTCTCAGCGATTTCATCTTTAATTTGTTTTGTTATATCACCGGTTGCAGTGTCATCGGGTTTGGGTTTCAAAGATCTCCCCCAAATATCAATCATGTTATTGTAAAACTCTTTCTCTCTCTAAAAAGCGATTGCTGGTGTAGTCATTTACGACAATGTGTGGTGGTTTTCCCCTTGGGTTACCCAAGGAGTTAGAAATAGCATCAAGGACATTTAATACTTCACTGCCGCATATTGGTGGGTCATTGATTTGTTGTGTTGGTAGCGTAGAATACCAAGTCTTCATTGGAAATTGTTTTATGTAACGCATAAACTCTTTTGGTGGGGCTAATCCATATGAATCAAAATAGACAATCCCACGTGGATCAATAGCGTATGCAACCCAGTGAGTTCCAGGTCCGGTGCTGTTATCGAGATTAATAATACCTGTTTCAGTTTTGTTTGGTTGATGTGGTAATTGATCTTTCATAAAAACACCTCTGAAATTTTTAATCACTAGTTTTTTAGCAGCATCCATTAAATCAAAATTGGACATGGGAACCATAGACTCCTCAATTAATAAACCGTTCCTGGTAGTCTCAGGCCTGATCCGTGAACGGATCTCCCGCTGTACCATGAATACGGGGTTCCTGGTAGTCTTAGACCCTTTCCGCTGTACCATGAATACGGGGTTCCTGGTAGTCTTAGACCCAATCCTTGAACGGATCGTCTCTTTTTTTTATATCCTTGTCCAGCTGCCTTTTTCAACGCCATTCCTGCTGCAGTACCAACGGCTCCTAACGCCGCTGCTTTAGCCACCGCTGGGGCTGCTGCTGCAATCAATGCTGGTATTGCAGCTAACAATGGAAATATACCACCCGTTTTCATCATATTTTTAATAGCAGCCGCAGAAAGAGTAATCTGAACCCCTTTTTTATCCTTGAAAGCATCATTGAAATGTTTCACCTGACGAGTTGTCAGCGATAATTTATTTTCACCACCAGTCATTTGATTAGGTTTCAACGTGATTGTGGTTCCACATTTTTTAGCCGATTCTGATTGCAATTTTTTGATTTGACCAGGAGTTAACGTAACACTAATAACACTATATGACATTATATATAATTGATTGATTCTAATTCAATGAAAAATCGAGAAAAATCGTTCAAAGATTTTCTACTGGGGCATCTACCACTCTCATTCGTCCACCAACACCTTCAAGTAACATTGATTTATCACTGAGAATGACAGCAACCGCTCTATAATCAGCAATAGCACCACGAGTCACATTAGCTCTAAAGTGTATATCAACAACTGACTGTCTCATCAAATCGAGATGTTCCAGTGAGAAGTAATAGATCGGATACAGATTCTCAAAATCAAATTGTGATATTTGCAAACCAGTATCCACATTTTGATCGCGTGCCATAAATGACAACAGACGATGATAAACTCGTGCAATATGATTTTCTGTGTAATTAAGTTGTATATCCTCAGATGGTTCCTGCTGGCCGTTTATTCTCAGTGAGACGTCTTTCACACCTAATTGATCAAATATCATATGACTTCGTTGTTGATTGCCAACTCGTGTGTTATCCTGTAACGCAACGAATATATGACGTGGCGCAGAAACGCCTTGTTTTGATGCTAGGTTCCAAGTGAATAACCCGTTGATATTTGATTGTTTCACATCTGTACTCACGGTTAGCCAACTCAACAACGACTTTCCTCCTTGGTCCATAAATGATAGTAATCGTCCTTCTGCGGTGATTGCTGGAGTCAACACTGGCATCCACAATGATATTTTTGTTAAATTGACTTTACCAGCATCAGCATTTGGATTTGCAGCATCTGCTGGAATCCTCCAAATTGCGTCGTTATCATCACCCTTTCGTACAAGCGATACTGTATGCTTCGCCCCGTAGATAACTTTTCTGACGTTTCTACAGAATCCAAATATGTGATGCAGTGGAATCGCGCATGAAAATGATTTACGATCTCCTTGCAACATTGCGTTTCGTGTTGCAGCTCCTAGATTGAAATTAGTATCGTTGTTTATAATCATATTCTCGACCTCAGCATTAGTATTATCACGTTTTTTTGGTTGTCTTATAATAAATGGATTTCCTCCAGCGGTATTCTTACCATCTTTTGCAAACATCATAGAGGGACCCGCTGATCTTGTATAATCATCAGAATATCTCGCTAACCCTATGATTGTTGTGGCCACATCAACATCACGATCTATGGACTCAATTTCTTTTCCATCAATGAGATATCTAGCACTCTCAAATAGCGCCATGATACCATTATTGACAAAACCGACTTGAGTACCATCTGGATACTCTGTATCATTTGTTCGTATAATTTCTCCTTCTACTTCAATAAATGCTTCACAGGGCAAAAATTATTTACTGGTATCATGGACTTGAAGATCAATTCTTGCTCGACTATTTGAGTCTATGGCATGATAGGCGTAATATTGATAATCGCGTACAGAATCATTCTTGGGGACTGGGGCGTCTATATCAAATGCTGGATCAGATGATTTTTTGAACATTTTATTCTATTTATCAGAGTCTAAATAGTGAAATCGTAAACGATTTTTCCATTTTCATCGACGTAGTTTTTTAAGGCCACTTCCCGCTATCATGTTTGCAATATTGCTTTGGTCCCCTTGATTTACCATCGACGCTAGTTTTTCATCTACTGCGTTATTTATTATTTTACTAACACTTGCAGGCATTTCTTCTGTAGACGGTAACGGTTTCTTTTTTCGCCCCACTAATGATGTTATTTTATCCTTCGCAGTTGAAAACGCTTTCCCGGCAAGATTTCCAACAGTACTAATACCCTTATCACGAATAACATCAATGGCTTTCATTGATAACTGTTTAGCTAACGGCATCACTTTGGGGGCCATTCTTGAAAAGAATCCTAAAATGGTATTGCCAAGGCCATCTCCGTAGTATGCTCTATAAACTGGAAACCGTGAATTAACTACATAGACGAGGGTTGGTTTATCATGATTGTAGTGTACGATCATTATTATAAAAACAATAGTGTTTTCAATTGTTATTTAATCACTATGATACCCATTTGCTAACTCGTCAATGAAATCTCGATATGTTTTGATATCCATGATACCGCCGGCAAATAACCGTCTACAGATATCAGCTGCTTCATTAATTATTTCCGGTGAATTATTTCCAGCTCGGAATCCTCCTACAAGAACATCTAATCGTGATATATCATTGATAACACTATCAGGACAAGTGCTTCCAATCCTTGGATTTTGCAGTCCACTTCCGCTATAACCAGTTGCTTCATCTAGTTTGTCTGTATCCGTGGTTTGTAAATAATCAAGAGTATCATCATCATCATCATCAGGTGGTAGTTGTTGTTTTTTTTGTCTCCGTGTTGGTGTTTGACGTCGTTCTTCTAAATCATCATCATCATCAGGTGGTAGTTGTTGTTTTTTTTGTCTTCTTGTTTGTCTACGTGTTGGTGTTTGACGTTTTAGTTCTTGCCGTTCTTCTATTTCTCGTTGTCGCTCTTCTATTTGTTCTCTTTTATAATTACTAATCCCCCTTTGAAATTCCTTGTATCCTATCTCATCCTTATTCAAACGACCAATCCCTTTATTTAGTTTATACAAATTATCGAACCAATCATTACTTGATATTCTATCATTTTTATACTCGTCCTTTAAAAAATCTTTTTTTGAATTATAGCTTTGAGCAGCAAAATTACCAAAGGCTTGATAATCCTTTGATTTCAATAAACTAGGTTTTTTTATTTCTATTTTAGCATGATCAGTAAATTTATTCAACAGAGAAACAGTCGTTTTTTTCGGATCAGTTTTTTCAGTCTGTTCAGTTTTCGCTGCTAGTTTTTCAAGTTCACCAATAACAGATTTTCCCGTCTCGGGACCATTTCCCAGTATAGCACGCTCTACCCCCTTCGTTGCTGTGGTTACTGGTTTAAACAATTCTTCAGACCCCAGAGCAAAATCAGTTTGTAAACTCTGTCGTTGTTGCAGTTTATTTCTTACAGAGTCACGAATTGGTATAAATTTCTTAATTGCATCTAGTCGCTCACGAGCCAGTCGGGTTGTTAATGCTTCATTGACCATTATTTGAAATCAGAAACCATTTTTCAATTGTAAAACAATTTTTTAATCCGACCTAACACCATCGTGCAACTCCCTTTTTGACATCAGTGACATGTCGGATGATTTTTAACACGGTCATGGAAGTGTTATTTCATCGTGAGACACCTTCTATCATTGATGGGGAAAGTGTCATAATTGTATATAAAATAATTAATACTGACAGTTTCCCCACTTTTTCATTGATCAATCTGACACATCGTCCATCGATTTTTGACATCCCCCTTGAGGGTCGGCTAAAAGAAATGAGGGTCGGAATGATATGGTCGGGCAATCAAAAAATGATAAATGGTCGGGCAATCAAAAAATGATTAATGGTCGGTCAGTCAAAATTGTTCATTTTCCTGAATTAATGCTCGTAGGTTTCTAATTTTAGAGTTGACTTCTTTTTTCAATTCGTATTCGTTACCTAATTCTTTTCGTATTCCTTCTACGATAGTATACAACGGGACGAACACACTGATGTCACTGGAAAATGAAAGAGAGTCTTTAATAGAATTCTGAATTTTTTTGATGAGTGCATATTTCTTGGGTAGCATATATTTGTTAGTGCTAACCCCGTATTCTATATCCTGAAAATCAGACACAATTTGATCAGGATTTAATCCATCTGATAGTTTGATATCCTGATTTTTCAATTTTGCTATTTCAACTATGATGCTATTCATGTTTTCAGAATTCATTATTCTATAAGAATGACATATCTCTAATTGAAAAATATGAAGCATTAGACATAACTAAATTGAAATTTTTGCCCCGTCTTTTTTGAAATAGCCGATCGATAAATCCTCCCTGCAACTTTTTGAACAGAAGTTGGACAAATATCGAAGTGCCTACCGGCTTCATTCATAGATGAAAATATTTTTTCTTCATTAGTTATTGTATTCAAAGATGTCACAGGTCTCTTCCAAACCGTTTTGCAAGTGCCAGCTCTTCCTCGTTTGGAATTCTCACTCAGTGTGATAGCCTGCAGATTTGATACAGAATTATTCTTTGGATTAGAATCCTTGTGATAAATAACAAAACCATTCTCGATCAATCCATAATGACATTCATACACGAAACGATGATTGAGATAAGTTTTCTTTTCTTTTCCCTCCCTAACAGTAAACCTCAAATACCCTTGATTACTCACAAAACCGACCGGTTTCTTCATTCTACAGTGTCTTACAACACCATCACTGGATGCTTCATATTTTGTAATCACTGGATGTGGTCTGAATTCTTGGTTCATATATACTATTCTATTGTTTGTCTAATTCAGTGTTTGGTTCAATAATTACATCACTGGAAAATCTTTCGATATAGTCTTGCGGGGTTCTTATGATTTTATCCTTGATGTTGTCAGGGTCAAGGGCTTTTTCAGGGTCATAATTTCTGATGGATTGACCATTTTTTATTCTTTTATCATAATAACGCTTCAATTCCCTATATCGCTTACCACCACAATCAATACACAATTGTGATCTTCCCTTAACCCCAACCCCACATCGAATACAGGGTAACGGACCAAGACTTCCACGTCGAAAACTTTGCATATGATACCTACAGTATTCATTTTTTCTGCATGATTTGTTACACGGGGTTACATTTCCCATCATGAGCCATTTGCAGTGATTCATTATACATAAAACTTTCATTTAAAAGTTTGTTTTTTATATAGCATGAAGGAGTTCAAGAGATTGACTTCGATAAATGCTAAATTCAATGCTGATAGAGAGTTCAAGAGATTATTGAAAATCAATCCTAGATTTAATCTCGATAGACCAAAAAAACGTCCAAAACGCCCAATAGACGGAAACATGAAAGAGTTTAAGAGATTATTGAAAATCAATCCTAGATTTAATCGCGATAGACCCAAAAAACGTCCAATAGACGGAAACAAACGTAACAAACGTCCAAGAGACGGAAACATGAAAGAGTTTAAGAGATTATTGAAAATTAACCCTAAATTTAATCTCGATAAACCCAAAAAACGTCCAAAACGCCCAATAGACGGAAACATGAAAGAGTTTAAGAGATTATTGAAAATCAATCCTAGATTTAATCGCGATAGACCCAAAAAACGTAACAAACGTCCAAGAGACGGAAACATGAGATCATCATGGAAGGATGCTCAATTCAATCTTGATATAGTTTCTAATACACCCAAGAATAAAATTCTTGATAAACCCATCAGAGACTGTTTTAATGAATTCAAGCGTGATGGAGCATCTTATTGTTGGTCAACATTTCGAATTGATGGTGTTGTTGACGCTACCATGAATGATGAAAAAGCAGCAGTGATCATTTCACGTGTTGGGGAAAAAAGTCATTTTTTCCGAATCAAATTCGTTATCCGTGAAGATGACAAATGGATTATTAGGGATAAATTTGAACCCATTCTCAGGGGCAAAAAAACTGTCACCGTGAATCAGGATTCAAAACCGGGAATTTTGACCGGAATTGATAAACCCTACTACGAAAGGTCTTATCCTGTCACAGCAGTTGTTTACGGGATCTATCCGCTCAATGAAAAACCTGATATTTCAAAACTAGCACCCATGAAATATTCGACAGGGCTAAATTGTGTAGCAACACGAATAATAGAACACTTCACAAATGCGTCCCGGGGGAATAAACTAACTGATCTAAGACGAAAAAAAATAACCGAGTGGGAGTTCACGGTAAAAGAGCATGGGGCAACAATTCAGGATATAACTAAATTAGAAACATCATTAAGATTTCCAATATCGGTAAGGACAATCACCGGTGAAGTATTAAAAGAACCGAAATATCAATCAAAAAAAGGAAACCCCATTGAAATTATTGATCATAACGCGCACGCGTGGTCATCTGCAGTAACAATATTCCCACGGGATAGAACCGTAAAATATCTATCCCAAACCGAAGAGTTTTTTTCAGAGCAGAAATTATTTGATGCTATTTACCATTTGAGTAAAAACGATCCTGTGTCAGCGTGGCTATTTCATAGTAATTCAGACGAGGAATGCAGATTTGATCAGTTTGAAAGGCCTAACGGAGAATTATACCGTACTGAAGAACTGCAGAATCAAATGAAACAACTAGCTAGTGAGTTTTCTGAGGGGGAAATCGAAGATCAATTATTAGCAAACTGTTTCACAGTACCATCCATTGCAGCACATTTTGCTAGAAAGAAAAACGCGTGGAAACCAACACGAAGTGAGTTTTTATCAGATGTCAAATTGTCCTGTCTTGAATACAGCCATGGGGGATTATGGAACACAAAATACACCTCTGATTCCGTTATTTCAGTTGATATGATTGCGTGTTATCCAGGAAGTTTTCTTGGGTATGGAGAGTGTGAGAAATATTTCAAACGATTTGGACACCCTACACACGAAATGACCCGTGTTGCTATTAATGGACCACTTCCTGATTTTGATTTAACCGGATTCGCTTGTGTGGTATCATTTGAAATGGCTGAAGGACTTCATCCGTGTAGTTATCTTTGGATTGGTAAACACATGTCTGAAAAACACTGGATGCCAATAGTGTTGTTACGGTATATGCTTGATTGTAAGATGTTAAAATCATTAATTGTCAGTGAAGCAATTATATCCTATCGAGCACAGAAATCAGTCTGGTTACCACAACCTGATCTAGAAAAAATAATTAGCGAAGAGCGAAAACTGTTTCCTGATTTTAATGAACAACAAATCATGGATTGGTCCAGACAGTTATTTGAAATCAGAAACAATGAAGCAAAAAATCTTGGACGAAGAATAATCGGTAAATTTACCCAAGGTGGCAAAGATGATAATACGAAATATTCTTCACGATTGATTATAGACAACGCTGAATACGATTTTGTAATGGCGGATCTAACGAATAAGGGCCTATATGTCAATCGTAAGGACGCATTTCTGTCCGATGGAACCAAATTGGGTACAATTGTTACCTACAATGATGGATACCATCCGCAGTACACACACTTAAGAGCTTCTATGCTTGGTTATGCTTCTATTAATCTGTTTTCTATGATCAATAGATTTCCTACCACCGCAGTTAGAGTTGCTACTGACTCATTTTACATAAATAGCAAAATGGCTGATTTTAAGGCTACTGGCAACGAGAAATGGGGATCATGGAGAATTAAGAAAGAAATGATTCATGATTATATTCCATCAGCAGATGTTACCATTGAAAATAATTACTTAGAAAGCAATCAGTGTTCAGAATTTTCTAGTGCACCACCGATTTCTGATCCAATATGCCTGTATAAAACAGTTTATTTAAACGGTTGTGGCGGGTCAGGAAAAACAACCCGGGCAATTGAGTTATTTCGCGTTTCAAATCCAAACATGATTGTACTAACACCGACTCACAGACTTGCAAGAGAAATGATACAGAGAGGGGTAAATGCTTGCACTTATCACAGCTTTTTCCGATGGAAGGGAGATAAATGGACTCCTGAGCGCATGGGAGAGAAATTTATTCCTGAAATCATGATTTGGGATGAAATAGACACAGTGTCCGAAGATGTCTTAAAAATATTTCTTGAGTGGTTGTTATTGAAGAATACAAAAGTCGCCATGTGCGGTGATCACGGCCAACCACCACCATTTGTCGGTGCATCCCCCCATGAATGGCTAAAGGGTTTTGTAGACTATTATGAAGAAATTGATACCGATCATAGATCACTTGATAATGAATTAAAAGAATTGAAGAAACTAATTAGATTACAACCGGATAGAATCCAGTGTGAAATAACCCGTGAAATAATTTCGGAAACTCCCATGAATGAGTTTTGGGAAGCGTGGAGACAAAATGATTTAATCATTGCAAGTAGAAAAATAGTCAGGGACACACTTCAGATGAAGTTATTTGAATTGCATAAACAAAAATTTGCAACACTTCCAGTGCCTCTTTGTTATAGGCCATCGGATACGCGAAAACAGAACATCGAAGTTGATATTCCAGGACAAAGTGAAAAACAGAATTTAGTATTAAATGATATTGTGCTGGTTGATATCAATGTTGTTGAAGATGCATTGCGTGCTAATAAATCCCCGTGGACGCTAGGTTATGCAGCGACGATACATTCTTCACAGGGATTGACTATATCGGATACAACTCTTTGGATGGTAGATAATCGCATAGAATGGTCGAATTTAGTCTATCTCGCAGTGTCTAGAGTACGAAAAATAAATCAACTTCGAAGAATTGTCCTGACAGAGTCAGGCGATGATGAAATCATTGGCGATGATGAAATCATTGGTGACGATAATGATATTATTGATAAAAAAACTCTCCGGTTACAAACAACAGGACAAAAAAAAAACAACGAGAATTTGATATTGATGCTGAATTAATAATCACTTTGAAGAAACAACAGAATAATCACTGCGCGAGTTGCAATTGTATAATGCGTTGGCAGTATTCGGATAAAGATCCTCGCCAATTCACCGTAGACAGAAAAAATAACAATCTCGGTCATGTCAGAAATAATGTGATGTTGACTTGTCTTGAGTGCAATAGACGCAAGGGTGCTAGTTAAGCCCATGGGGTGGCAATTGAGTATCCTCGGGTATCACTTGTAATTGTTGTCTAGTAAAACCCCGTTGAGGGGCAGTTGAATCCAGTTTATAGATTGGAGGTCTACCCGTAGATCGTGTTATACTAGATATCTTATGCGTAGTGACGCTCCAAATAGGATCAGTAGCCCTTTTTGTACCACCCTCAAGCTCTCCTGGTTCATATAAATACCTCACAATGACATTACTACCAAGAATTGGTTCTTTGAAATCTTTTTGTGGTTTTTCAGGTATCGACTTCTTTTTAATCGCGTTGATAGGTTTCATGTTGATGGTTCTAGTAATCTCGTTATTCAGTGCGGTAACTACACCTGGTAATCTCTTAACCCATTCACGGGATCTTTTTTCTTGGATGAATTCTTTTGCATATTGATATCCAAATAACCGCTCAGCAAGAATCCGATTAAATCGTTCTACAATGGCCTGATCACGATGCAGTGCAGTATGCCCTCGTCTGATAGCGACATTGTGATATTTCATTGTAGATAACACTGCACCCTGAAATTCCTTGCCCGGATCAACTTGTAACAGATTTGGCCAGTGCAGATGGCTCCTTCGATAAATCCTTTCAAATGCAGAAGCGACTTCAGTGGCCGATTTTGTTTTTAACGGTTCTGCTTCTTTGTATCGACTTGCAATATCAACTACAGTTAACGCATATTTGTAACCACGATCATGTGGCAGAAATAATAGATCAGCCTGATGAACTTCATTGGGTCCGGTTACATCAAAATGCGAGAATTGAATTTGTTTAGGCGGTGGTAGATAAATTTGCCATAGTGCCTGTTTGGATAACCAATGAGCCGCAGTGGTTTTTCTCACTTTTGCGGCGCTAGCGAGTTTACTGATTGCAGCGTTACCCTTCCAGTATCCTCTTGGGGAATAGTAAATAGATTCCATGTTGCTATTAATTACCAGCACCTAACATCAATTTACTTTTCATTGCCGATTTTATCAAAAAGGAGGCCAATTTTTCTTTGAAGGATTTATCAGTGATAGAATTCAACGCATGAATTAATTTCACATCTGCTAGATGCCTGTGTTGCAAATTGCTGCTTTTATAAGCAACATCATGAAGGTGACAGGCCTTATCAATAGCGTTTATTGGTTCCTCACCGGGTCGGGGCTGATTTTGATCATTGAGTCTGATATCAAGTCTTGTTCCCGGTCCACAATAACTATACCCTGGAAGGTGTTTTTCTCCGGGGTATTTCCCCCATGGGGTTCCAGGGAGTTTTGCTAATTTGGCAGCGATATCACCTCCTCGTTTTTTTTTAAAGGTTCCTTGGGTTCCTTGGGTTTAGAAACAAATCTAAATTTCTTTGTACTACACTGTACGCATTTACCAGAAAGCGCTGATCGGTTATTTTTAGTTGTAATCGTCGTCAAGTCATCTGTGCCAGTACGCGCCTTACACTTCACGCAATATAGATCCATAATTTATGTATAGAGATATGAATATAATTGATTTTTCAGCGACTAAAACAAGAGAACCAGTGAAGCATCATGCAGCGCTACCAAACTCTATCCGCGCAATTATAATCGGACCATCTGGATCCGGTAAAACGCAATTGTTGCTCAATTTAATAATGAGATGGATGAAGTGGGATAAGTTGTATTTAATTGCCCCTAGCGTAGACGACCAACGATGCTATGAAGTGCTAAAAGATTTTAATGAAAACGCTTCAGAGATTGCCGGCGAGGATGTTATTGAATTTATAACCGATATTGACGAGGCGCCATCAGTAGAAGACCTCGATGGAAGTATCAACAATTTAGTTGTATACGATGATGTCATGTTAGATAAACAAAAAAATCCTGCTAGAATATTTTCCCGAGGCAGGCATAAAAACACGGACGTGATCTATGTCACTCAACGATACACTCAGATTCCAAAAGTGATTAGAGATAACTGTAATATGCTTGCTGTATTCAACGGCGTTGATACACATACGCTACGAAATATTTGGCAGACATGGTGTTCTGATATGGACTTCAATCAATTTAGAAATTTCTTTAGTCATGCTCAGTCTGCCCCCCACGGATTTGTAACAATAAATTTACATGACCCTCGAACACGATATCGTATCGGACTGGATCAAATATTCGGTTAACCCCAACTGAAAGTTCTAGCAGCAGAGAGGGTAGTGACAACGACGTTGTAGTCCCTTTCCCAAAAAATGTAATAGTTGAAAAGTTTTTGATTTCATTAATTTCATTGATTTTTTCATAATTTTTTTTTGGACCTAATCCATGATTCACACACACATTTGGGCCTGATGTCATTGGTTTCATTGATTTTAAGCGTGATTTCAGTGAATACTTGTCTAAAAATGTTGTCCGGCTCACCCTCTCTGCTGCTATATTTTCACCATGGACGATCGTTGTTGACATGTATAAGTATTTACTTATTACAAAAATGTGACATTTACATTACGAAGAATAAAAACAATCTAAAAAGTCCCATTTTCACGTGCACATTGCCTCAGTTGTCAGTGCAAAAAATAAAAAATAATTATAAAGAAAGTATATCAAATGAAGAGTACATGCACTTTTGGAAATTTTAATTTGCTGATGAAAATATTTTTCTCCCATTTCATATAGCAAGAAATGTAAATTATATTGACATTCAGTTTCCACTATTTGACGTTTTACTCAGACCGTACTTGTAATGCAGGAAGAATGTGAAGCAGATTTACGGCAAGTCGTAAAGCTATGATCATTGAAGAAGATTTTGTATTTAAAAGTTCTTTTTATTTTTTTTATTTACAATAATAGCATTTCGTTTATATATTTGCATTTAGACTTTTTTCATTTCGTTTCAGAGCTATGTCGTTATGATGAAGCTTAATATATCCCAAAAATCACTACGATATCTCTCTTTAATTAAAAACATCATACAACTTACGAATTTGCGTGTAGAGAACATTTTTTAACAGATTTCATATTACAAGTGCTACCATCCGGACAAAACGTTATTAAAAGAATCTTAATCAAGATTCTCCAGAAACCTTATTTTACTTTTTTTATTTGAACCTATTTCTGGGTGAGACAAATAATGCTGAATATATTTGTAACTTTTTATGCTTGTTCGTTTTCTTAACCGCAGGAACATACCTATAACATAGTTATAAATATACATGTACACCAAACATAACAGAAAATGCTATCCTTGGATTACATAGTAAAATGTTCTCTTTTTCGCTGTGGGACATTTTGGACTTTCCCCAATTTGAGGATTTCCTCGACTCATTATCAAGTATGTAAACATTCCTTGTTATTAAAATTTCAAAAACTAAATATGTGTAATCTTCTTTTCATTTTGAGGGTGTGATCCCCCACCCCAGTAGTCATTGCAAGATATCGAATTGGTCATACGCATATAACCCACTCCTACATACTAAAAGGTGAAGATCCACCAGAGTGCGTTACTTGCAATGATCCATTCACTGTTAAGCACTTTATGACAGAGTGTTTCGACCTGCAACCTAAAAGCGTGATAAATACTATAATGTACATGACATGATGGAACTTTCTGATACTATACATATCACTTGCATAATAGATTTCCTAAAGGTTGAAAACATTTATTGCCAACAATAACTTTTATGGCATCACCTAGATCACTTTTATGCAATGTAAATACCGCTCCTTACTTTCAACATCTTTTCATCTGTTTTCATTAACATACCCCATTTTCATCCCCCGTTGATCGAAAAACTTTATAATTTACCGTTACCATCTTACCGTTTTATTTCGAATTATTTGGTTTTTGATATCGTTGGTCGATATTAAAACGTTTACTTTTTAAAAACGTTTTACATATAATATAATGTTTGGCGCTAAATCGCCCCCAAATGCTGGTACAATACAATCAGTGAATCAATCAATCCCCCACCCTCAGTATTATTGTAATAGCTATGGGAATATGCACCAATAGTCATGCAATATATTCTAATGGGGTTTTCGACATTCGCTCGAAGCACATACATGGCCGGATATTGCTATTTTGTGCAGTTTTTTTTTTCTTCTTCTAAAATTGCATAATAATGTATTAATTATATCAAAATGAAGTCCATAATGTTATAAATTTCAAGCATGCCAGCAACAAATCTCACATTATTTTTATGAAGTCCTGTTATCACTTATTTGGTTCATAATATTCCATCACTTATCGGGAATCGCAATCGGTCTTTCTGAACTAAAAGCCCCTATAAAATCAGATTGCCCAAAACCTACAAACCTCGGAAACGGTGAATAATCCTATCGTGTATTAATCAAGCGTGGATATAATAAAATTGTAATATGTTTACCCGTTTCCACTTCTAGTTGGTGCAAAGTCGCTTTTAAGGTGCAGTCTTTGTGTGTGTTTGATTTAGACAACACCTACAATTCAAAATACCCAGGCCTGAATAACTGCTAAATGTGCTAAATAATAATTAATTTTAATAATAAAACTGCTTTGACCATTCATATTAAAACATGTTCAAATAAAATAAAATACACAAAAATATCTTACTTTCTAATGTCAGTTACTCCTATTAAAAGACATAATGTTTGAGATGTATATTTTACATCCCCGAAATGGGCGAAGTAATGAACGATGTAATAAAATGAAGTGTTAAGAGAGATCATGACAACCAGGGCAGTACATATATAAAGTAAATGTCATAAACAATTTTCCGGCCATTGTTCTAAGGGTCATCTGATTTAATGTCTTGTGATTTTAAGAAGATACCCTTTTGCGTTGAAAATTATCATATTATTGTTCAGTCGGCCTTTGGATAGTCTAAAATAACTCATTATCTGCTTATGTACATCCTTTTTCCGGAACGATTGAAACATGAATAGGTCACTAGCTATCACATACAATGAATTATGTAGTATATCTTCTAATGTTGAGGACTCGATTAAATTAATATTAATATCGACCTTATCTGGCGTATTTGTGTGTATTTAAGTGCAGTTCTATCTCTACCAATGACACTCTTTCTTTTATTTAATACTTCTTTATGATATATTGAACACATTTTATTCGTTGCAGGGGGTGAATCGTTGAACCTATTCACTCGTCTCCTTACTCCAAGTTCATTGTTCATTTTTCTTCTCTTCCTCCGTACATTTATGTATGCAAACCGGTGGTGTCATAAACATGTCTATAAAGAAAATTCCAGCAACGAATATGTAACATTTCACTAAATGATTTGAGCAACTTTTCATTGCTCGAATTTACATGAATCACTTCAATTCGTGTTCATACCACATGTTTTGCCATATTCATTGATCTTAATGTGAGCTCTATCTCATTTAGGGTTTAAATGATAACACTCGCCTGGCGATTGTGGGATTTATTGTGAGATGATATGGTACGAAATAAACCTAAAATAATGCAACGCGTATACTTAGAAAATAAGAAAAATACAATACAGAATTTAACCGACGCAAATTCAATGTACAATACACACACACACACACACACACACACACACAGGGACCCCAAGTGGCCGAGTGGTCTAAAGCGCTGTCCGTTACGGACCACTGCCATCTCACCTCTGACTGCGTGTGTTCGAGTCTAAGATTCGGCAAATGTAGTTATGCGAGAAAGCTTGCCAATAGGTTCTCGTGGGTTGGTGTTTCTTTCCAGGGGTTATCCGGGTTCTTCCTCCACTGGCCGACATGTATAACCTATATTGTTCTCAAAAATGGCGTTAAACCATATAAACATACAAACAGCACACACACGGGCATTTATAATTTTATCACAGAAAAATAAGTTTAGTTGAAAACCTTTTGAATGAAAAAGATCAAATTATTTTATTTTTGTGGATGGGGTACTTGATAAACAAGGTAATTAAATGGATGCATTCAGTTCGGCAATATTGGCAAGATTGTTTCTTTGTTATAATCTTACTTAACCTCCCCGTTTGTGTACCCTCCCCCACTGATTTAAATAACGGGAATCTTTATTGGGATAAAAAGTCTACAGAACGTAGTCAATTCATTCATTGATTTATTGTTTCTAACTACACAACCACTCTGGTGACCTAGTGGTTAAAGCGTCCGCCGAGGAAGCGGGAGGTCGTGGGCTCGATTCTCGGCCGAGTCATACCAATGACTTACAAAAATCGTACTAACAGCTGCCTTGCTTGATGCTCAGCATTATGATGTTAGTGTTAGGACTGGTCGGTTTGGTGTCAGGATAATGTGACTGGGTGGGACATCATGCTACATGTTTGTGGCATGATGCCCCAGTGCTAGACATCACTATAAACTGCCTCACTGCAGACATCGTAGCGATATGACTGAAAGATTGTTAAAGCTACGTTAAAAGTCCTTATCAAACAAACAAACAAATTTCTAACAACACTGACTAGGATAGCCCTAATACTGGCATATACTTGCGCATTTCTTGCTTAACAGAATTTCTTTGTTACACGGGTACAGATTGCGTACATAATAGGTTAGTTATTATACTCATTTCGGTAATTACCGTATAATTTCGTAAATTACCATAGCGTTGAGACTTGTAGTTATATTCCTTTGTACAAATGAACATAGAAATTACATCGCATATTAAACCCACGTGAAAGGCTTCTAAGTACGTACATGAGTAGTCGTACAAACAACACTTCAAGGACTTCTCCAAGAACTGGAAATGACTGGCAAGGACGTTAGTCTTTTACACTGAAAGATTTTTTTTCGAATCAACCGCGCAAAACGATAAAGCTTCTCCTAGACAGAATTAGGTTTGAAATTATAAATCAAAAAATAAATTTGTATGCATCTTATATCAAATTTGTGCTTTTTGTTATGTTATATTTTAATCCGGAAGGGTTATAAAAAATGGAGAGGTTTATTCAGACTATAGTAGTGCAAGTACTCGACCAGAAGAGCTAACAAGAGGCCGAAGTGGTCTTAACATTGCTCATCTTGTTGACAAATGCATCCAAGCTTAATGCACGAAACTTTTTCAAGAAATCCATACCAGTAGAATCATTTCAACAGAAATTCCATCCAATGTTGATGATTGTATGCGTTATGAAAACATGTTAAGATGTGATTTTTATAGTCTATCGCCGTATTTAAACAAACTTTATGTCACATCTGCATCATTTGTCTAAAATTTGAGGATCACTATTCCAGGATGATTTCTTAAAAAGTTGTTTATATTCTGTAGACAGGTCTGTTGAAGCATATATATATATATATATATATATATATATATATATATATATATATATATATATATATATATATATATATATATATATATATATATATATATATATATATATTGAAAAAGGGGACAGCCAAATATAATATCTCCCACCACTGTCAATTATCCGTCTTTCGTAGTGCGAGAGAGGCTTTTTCTTCAAAGCCCGTGTCCTAAATTAAGAATACATGCTTGGTTCTTTATGACACAAAAGGAGGATACTGGCTTCGGTTTCGCCACACTCGTCCTATTGTAAAGTAACCACGCTCTTCCACCAGTTGTATCTGAAACTATTAAAGAAATAAGTACAAAACCTTCTCAAGAAAGGCACAGGAGTAGAGGATGTTCAATGACCAATCTTCAGATTAATACTCCCGGATTTTTATGGTTCACAAGAAAGAGAAAACATTCTAATAATTATGGACCTACCCACCTGAGGTTTCTGCAGGATGAACATTTAAAATTGGCGACCACATCCCCAGTGCACATCTAATTTCTTCAATGGCAGTCACAGCTGTCATCTTGAAAATTGTCTGTACTTCTCATAAATCGTTGGTTAAATCAGTATTGCATCGTGATACAATTGTTTTATGTCATTTTGGTTTGAAATTACATTAGTGAACTGTTATGTTCATTATGTCCGCCACATCAGCAATTATAAAAATTATGTATCTCTTTTTAACCACACAAACGTTACCCGATCATGGTTTCTATCATGACCTTAGTCCTGTTGAAACTATATTTATGATTACTTATCTTAGATGGCTTGTATACATTAATTCAACTTGTCCGTTAAGCTACACACACACACACACACACACACACACACACACACACACATACATACATATATATATATATATATATATATATATATATATATATTCTTCAAAACAAACGATATCAATGCGTTACGAAACATAGGCTTGACTCTTTATCATCTGTATTATATATTCTGAAACAATAATATGCTTGCAAGGTTAGCAAGAAGAATACATTGTCATTTTCACATGCCTCTGTAACTAAAGATTCCATCCATAAGGTGGGAAATCTTCTCGATAACACTAATATGTATTGTGATGATAAAGCATTAGTTTACTTTACACCTGCTATGATCAGACTACGGTCAGACAACTCGTAATAATCAGATTTCTCACTGCATACATTTTGGGCATACAGCTGTGAGTAAATTTAGCTCCGTGTTTTAAATAGCGCGACAAACAATAAACATTGTCGAGGACCACTGTTCATGGTAACGTAACCGTACTCCATATTGTTAATAAATTATGCATCGATATTGAGTAATCGAACAGTTCTATGACAATAGATTCTTTTCCATTAATTAGAATCGCCTCAGTCCATCAGCGATATATCGCTGTGTTGTCAACACATTTCACATTAATGTTGAGTTGGCGAATTTGATTTTCCATTTTAGAAACCGCTAGAATTAGCAGTACGTAATTTAAGCCAGTCTTGTTGCTGTAACAACAGGGCATATATTTAAGTGTCGGAGACATTGGTTCTCAATATCAATTAACCATTCAGCTCTGGTAAGTTTAGTATTGGTGCAAACTTCACTTAAGGCATTTAACAGTTCATTCCTGAGATGAACCCCATGGGATGTTAGAAGTTTGCTTTTTCTTTGTAAAGTCTGTCTATGGACTGGCTATATAGAAATTTAAATTTAGATCGAATTTCCTGTTAAACAATATTAACCTAAGGAACGACCGAATCTATTTCTTGGTTCATATCTAAAAGTATCACTGATCGCAACAAAGTTATATGTGCTGCATTTAAAATACCCAGATCCGGATATTAAATGACCTAAGCATTCCAAGTTAGAATTTGCTATAATACAGTTCTCATGTCTAGTTGTGAGGTCATTCCTGATTAATATCATGACATTCTATCCCATATATGCTTTTGTGCAGGCAAATCGTCAAGTAAAACTATCTACATTTTCCATGCCATTCAACTTTCGCAAACGACGAGTGCACGACACACCGGCGATGATCAAACTGAAGGTCATAACTTTCCTAGTGTAGAACGTTTGGTAACATGAATGCTCGTATAGGACGGCACTGTCATGTTCGGAAACCTTCCAGTATCAATTGGTGAGGTCTGTTTTTGAAATGCACACTAGTTTTAACCAGTTCACAAAAGTCTAGGCACAAATGATGTCTCCTTTCACATTCTGACCAATAATACATGGGTAAGTACGGCGTGCTTGATGATACAATCAGTTCCCGGTGTAAAAATTTCATTTATTTCCTCTCTGACTTCCGTCTATAAACTGGTATTGTCTAGTCCAAAATTCTAATTGTTTCTAATTATCTAAAATTATTTAATGTTCCTAGTCTGTCTGTAGATGCATCAGAATACTAACTCGCAATTTACGTAATTTCAAGGTACCTCTGGACACACTCTGCCTTATTGTATTCCACAACCATTTGGCACCCTAGTATAATTGTTTCACTATGATCTACATTGGGTTTGTCATTGGATGACCATAGTCCATTCGACGTTGACATCCCCCTTGTTAATTAATTTGTTCACACCTTCCCATGATATGAGATTGAGTACAAAACATACTAATGAGCTCAAGACATCGAAGCATCCAAGCCTTACGTTCGCCTTATGAACGTTTTACAGTAAGAGAGAACTGACATTAATCAAACACTTTGAGCAGGACAACATAAACAAGTGGACGCGACAGCCACTACCATTGACTCTAGTCTCCGATCCAAAATTATGGTAGTTTTGTTTCCAAAGCACCTTCTAAACAATCTGTTCATTCGCTTTGGAGCTTTCGATCAATATCGTTCGAGCTTCATCATTTCGTCATGTACAAGATAGCTATCGCCCGAGATGGCCAGACGTTGTGCAACCTATCCTTTGAACGTTGGCCAGTAGTTGTTTCAGATCTTACTTGACACTGTCTGAAGCCATATGACAGTTAGGTATCAATATTATCTATAGTATTTCGTAAGATGATTTGTAGAAGGACATTATTTGTGTGGATATCAACAGTATATCCAAATTAATCGTTGAATATGCAATGGGTGCTGATTTGGTCTTGTGAATATTTGACACGATAGAAGAAAGTACCTGCAGATGGTGTTTACGATCGGATTAGAATGAATTGAAATGTCTACCAATCAAACAAATAAAATTCAGTACGGACGTGTGGTCTATCTTTAGACGCTGCTCTTTCTATCTATTAATGTTTCCTTCACGGTCGAGCTTTTCCCATGCAAAGCGGTACACTCACCAGTCTTGCCACCAACCGTTTACTTTGCAACTACCACCATTCAAGATCCACTATTTCATGACTGACTGAAATCCTGGTGCATTTACACATAGGCAGAAAATGTGTTATAGACAACCGTCATTATTTTGAAAATGGTCTAAAGCCAAGAATTGATCGAAGATATATTTCGAGTTAAGATTATGAAGGACACAAAAGAATGGGATGAACAGAAATAGAAAAAAAGAGCATGAAAGGTACCAAACCTTTCTCAAATGTAAACAGGAGCAGCAGTACAGGCAATAACAACGAGAGGGATGAGACGAGATGGAAGAATAGAAGATGGAGATCCGTGTATATCAAACATTATAGTTTGGCTAGTATATCAAAACGTGCTTTGGATAGCGAAGAAACGTTGGAGAGTATATGAAAACATTTTTCCTGGATAACATTGTAAGATGTAAGCATTGTATTTCCCATCGAGACCTGTAACTTTTTTAATTTTTGGAAATTATCAATAATAGTCTTCAATGATTGTAACTTGTAGCGATTATCTTTATACGTGATATATTCTATTTTAAGTAATTATGAACACAAAATTGCATAGGATCTACAAATAGATTCTTACGTACGTGTTAGCAGTTACTAATAATACAATTATTAGTAAATATGAAAACAATTTTCGGACTTTTCCATTGGACACATCGGTCTGGTGGCATTATTGAAGAATTAAAAAAAATATTATTTTGTTTTTGCACTATTAACCTGATTATTCTTTATCTGACTGGAAGCACGTTATACGTGCACTTTTTCATATCAGGCGTCAGTAACAGTGACACTTCAGAACGGACAATGGCTTTTTAGTAAGAATTGAAAATGCTGTCTGCTGCCCTTTATTGAAGTAATATTACTTAAAGATAAAAATTGCAAAGCGTAATTGCAAATATATGGAGAGTGGCTTTCAAAGTATAAATCGTATTTCTTCTCTTTCCTGCATTTGTATTTGTAACTTGCTATAGTTTCTGTTTCACAAAGAACGAGGAAGCTTTGTCATATTTTCATTTCCGGAGGTTCAGATTCGTAACATTTAAACGTTTCGATCTCGATCATGCATTAATACTTTGACACAAATGGCATGTAACATGTTGATGCAATCACACGACAAAAATCCCAGAGGAAAGAACTCTCTCTCTCTCTCTCTCTCTCTCTCTCTCTCTCTCTCTCTCTCTCTCTCTCTCTCTTACGATCGATCGATGCAAGATTGTTATGATTTACTTAATTATTTACTGCGTGTACAATGTTCTCTTCAGCACATTTAACACATCAAGGATTAATAAATGCTGCATCATGTATAGTCGTATCATGTATAGTCGCATCATGTATAGTCGTATCATGTATAGTCGTATCATCAAGGATTAATAAATGCTGCATCATGTATATTATACACGTTGCATCGAGGAGTTTGGACATTAAAGAAAATTTGAAACGGCTTTCAAAACTAACAAGGGAACCGTTTTATATATTTCTCAGGTTTGTTAGTTGCCATATGTGAATAATAATAATAATAATAATAATAATAATAATAATAATAATGTACCTTGTCAACATTTATAGTTACTCTTTCTGGAAATGGATCACTTCTCTTGACCTTAGGACTTATAGACTCTTTCATCGTATTTATTCTGTTCGACATACAGTCATGCCGAGCAATTGAAACAGGTATTGCAAAGAACTTAGCATAAATACAGCAACCAGTTCGACTGCTGTGTAGCATCAAACACTATTTAATTAGACGTAAAGAATTCAGTTGTTTCAGCAAAAGCAATATGTTCTCTAAGTATTGTGTCGAATCTTCTCTAAGCATTAGTCTTAAATTGCAAGATGAATTTACAGCAGATTTCCTATCATATATCGCGCAATAAAACCACTAATGAATTAAATTTCGCACGATCTACATATTGGTTTTAGCTGTTGTGTAATGATTTTAATAAAGCCAAACAAAACTATATGTAGTCTATTGGCAATTACTTAGATAATAAATCCCATGCACTTTTGTAATTGTAGTTCCAGCTCGTTTGAAATGAAATGCACAGATGTAACAAAGTTTCTAGATGTAACTGTCGAAATGAAAGAATTGAGGCAAGATGTTTGGATAGTAATCATTTCTAAAGGATAAAATAAACTTCGCAACTATTTCATTGTCATTTATTAGCTCATATAAATAATGAATGCTACCACAATAAAATCTGTATTATAAATTTTATTTAATTCAGTCCTTGAGTCATTATATTTCTGTTTTATTGTCCACCCTCAATAATTTTATCGTGGGAAGTCTTATGAATGACATCTATAAACATGTTCTCATTTACATTCTGGTGCATCAAAAATTTATATATTCACATTTTATGTTTACGAGTCTCCATGCATTTGATTTATTTAACTTTTAGTGATCAAGTTATTATATTACTTCTGTGTTGTTATTCTGGTCGCATAATTTAATATTGCAAGTACAAGTAGCACACGAATATTGTTTTATTTTTCAGTAGTTTTGTATAAATGTGTACCTAACTAATTTGCAGAAAGTTAGAAACGTTTTTAAAAAAAATAACTTTACGGTAAGTACATATTTTAAAATTGATGAGAAAGGATAATAAAAGAATATTGCACATTTCCGTTTCAACAAATGGTACTATCTATAACATCAATAACATTTGTCTGATCCCATTAACTTTCAATCTCAATTAATTTCAGCTAATGTTATTTATCAAACACTTTATTATTTTATTTTATTTAATTTAGATTGCTAAGTGCTCTCTGAAAAAATCCCAATTGTTATATAACTCTTTAGGACGTGACACTTTTGGAATTTGTGTTACCATAAAGACTACAATTACGAAGCTAAAATCGAACTTTGATAGAATAAATGGGAAAACTTTGAAAATATGATAAAGGACGTATGATGGAAAGCCGTTAGAAAGATACACGAAGAAAGTGACGGAAAATAAAAAGATAATGATGGAATAAGAAAGAATTAGGAAAGAAAAATAAAATTGAATGAAATAGAAGCTAACATTGAAAGAAGACAAATGTTTATGAGCCGGGAAAACCAAAAGGAAACAACCCAGAATGAACCAAATGAACTAAAACTTATATAAAGAAATTTCCTAACACACAAAACCAAATATTTACTTTGCATTTACAAATAAAGAAAGATCCAAACACAAAACGTTAAACACTTGATTTTGATTTACAAATCAAGTATTACATGTTAGGCATATGATGATGCCTTAACACGGCATCCGATATAAATCCGGGTTAACGTTTATCTTCAAATATAGAAAAATCAAGTGATTAATAAAATCCCTCCCGTTTATGCTAGTAAATGTTTGCCGGCATCAATGAAAGTCACAAAAATATCGAACAACCAGTACATCCGCAAATAAAACCCAACATTAAGAAAGTTAACATAACTGAAATCTTATGACTACAGTCGGAGCATGATCCAAAACAAATGAAAATCCTGAACATGTACCAACGGTTCAAATGAAATGGGAATCACGTCACAACTTTACCTCTTAGCTCTAGTAATACCATACATGCCTCTGGAATAAAAGTGATGTATTATTGCATTGCTATATGTAATTCATTTTATATCTAACTGAGCATGTGTTACCTCTATTCCTGTTTATTCAAACAAGAACTGTTTCAAATTTTAGGGCGATTTAAACGTTGATACATTCATTCCAGATGTGACAAATTTATACACAAATATAAAATGCAAGATATTTCTCATCATTTGTAGGGTCAGACATTTTAAGTTCCTTAATAGTGTTAACAATTGAATATATTCCTTTCAGAGTTTTGGAAACAAAAACTGCATGGTAATAATACGACTCTGTGGATTTCAAATAAGTAAGAGAAAAGAGCGAAAACCAACAAGTTTTGTAAAATTCAACAAATAGTTTATTTACTTAGAATACAAAATGAAAATTTAAAAAGGACTTACCGGCACACTATTACGAAATAAATCCCAAATAAATATGCTTACCATCATTGACAACGACCCTAATATTTAACTCACGCTCCTAGACAACGGATAATTTTGTACTATCTGTTCACAATATAAAACAACAGTCAGCAACACAATGAACCTGATTTTGTACAAAGACAAGTGAGTCCAAAATAAAATTATTTATAATATATAATCATGAAAGGAAAACCTTACAATACAAATTAAATATACATAGCACTATTCATTTTTCATCTACTTTCACTTTTCACATTTTCGTTAATATATTTTTGTCAATGCTTTTAGTTTTTGTAGGATAAGTTTTAATTGCACAATTAGCGCCTTTGGTTGAAATAATGGAATAATTAAGTCTCTTTTGTGAACATTCATTCTTATATAAGTCTGTTTTCTATTTATATATTGAGCTTGCTTCATTATATGTCGTATATGATTTACTACATGCCGTAGATTTTTCTATTATAGTCAGTCGTGTTATATACGGTAGTTTGGATATTCTATTTCGCCGAATTTTTTTTGTCGTTATACGCGTATTTTTCATGATATCTATATTTGTATAACGTCATTAGAAAGTGATTACGTACCAAACGTACCAAACGGGCGTCAATTCATGAATACTTTTAATTTCAGTAAGGTTCTTCTGACGAGATATAATGGATAACTGTGAATGCTTGTTATAGCTGAATCATGTCACTAATGATGTTCAGCAATCCAAATGTGAGATCCTATCGCTATGGTCATTTGTTACTATTTTGGTTTCCTTCCATTTCTTTATTATATGGCGAAAGTGCTTTGAGGTTAAGGGTTTTTCGATTTGTCTATTTGATGGCATCTCTTACTTTCACTGTGAAAATTAAGTATCCGTTTTTGCATTTCCAAAACTAATATGATGTCTTTTGACACAGAACTATGCTACTAAATTACTTTCGATTTGGTTTTCAAACAAAACGGCGATAGTTGCGATATTATATTGTGTCGCATTTTGGCTGTTCTAACATCACTTCTGGAAGACGATAAGAAGATTGTAAATTTCACACATTTAACGAGATATATACAGATAACTGTGAACGCTCGCTTATACTTGTATACTGTCACTAATGATGTTTTGCACTTCAGATTTCAGATCCTTTCGTAACTGTCACATGTCATTTTTTCAGTGGTTTAATAATGCACTCAAAGAAATCGTCAATATACAATAGCGACCAAAACGAAGCCTTAACGTTTCACCCTTTTCCAATAGAACAGTAATAATGAGATGGTAGTACAAACATTTTATACCACTACGTGCATTATAGTGACCACATTTTATTGTTCATGTTCGACTTCAGTACTATTTTATGAATTTTTAGAATTTGTTGTACATTTAAAAGGCAACTTATTGCTTCATTTCAATCTTAATAAATCCGTATTCCTTTAAAGGTCGTTATATACATGCCCGGGGAAATCGAGAAATATTTACGTCAAAATCAATGTTAATGATCAAGCACAAACCAAACTTAATGTCGCCCTATATTTGTTCTTATTTAACCCGATGTATTTGTACAAGTCTGTAGCTATTAATAAGTTGAATCAGTACAAATGCTGATGACATTAATAGACATTGACTTTTAGTATAACACAACTTAAGATGAATAAATGTCTCTTGAAGACCACGCTGACCTGATTTTTAGTGCAAAAATAGTTTCACTGCATGTTTTTATATTCTACCTAGAATAAATGTAAAAAGAGGGGAATTAAACTGATCCTGCTGATTGTTTGGTTTGATTTGGCACATACACACTTTTAAATCGGGATTGCATGTAGGCAAGTATGGTATAGTTTGTAAGCCCAAGGATAAACAACGGTCGCTGATCCAAGGATGACCTGATGATGAAAATTGAACACTGACCCTTCTTATCACAAGCCCAATGCCATAATCAATGAGCATTAACGGCTGTTGCTCATTTGCTGTAATATTATATGTTAGTGGTGACAGTAATGCTGCTGTTGCTCTTGTTGGAGCTGTTGGTTATGGATATGTTGGTGATAGTTAGGTTAATATTAGAATTAAAACTATTAATCATTATAAAAGTATCTGAATAGATGGCTAGAAATGAAGTGGCGGGTCTCTTTATGCATTGGTTCACACCTGCGTATTTAAACATATTAAACCGGAGGCTCGCTCAAACCACATCTACGAGGGCCCGATATGTATTAGTACTATGTCAATGACATATCTTTTTATACTTTATACAGGTATATTAGTAATTATTTTATGTTATATTAATGACACTCAGCAGTATCTGATCCAGTTATACACTTTGGTGAGAATTGTACACATATCCTTCTGGTCTCAAGTTCATTGCATTACTTCTCGGATGATATTCATATGATGTAGCAGCAGTTGATAGTGGTAATAGTGTTGGCGCTCGAGGCCCTGGTTATGTAGATTGTAGTAGTAGTAGTAGCAGCAATCGTCTATTCCTATGTTATGCCTATTTGTAGTATATAGCTGACATAATATTGACAAAAGTATTACTAAGAGTGGGTGGATCGTTGCTGTAATGGAGGAGTGGGTCATAACGGTTTTGATTTTCTATATATATATATCACACCGTATATGGATGTATCCATTTCCGAGTGTAATCACTAAAACCGAAATAAACGTCCTGAAAAAGGTTTCACAACAGTACATACATTTGTTTAAAAAGAGACATGGACGTGTGAGCAATCTTTGAAACAGTTTTAACATCCTAACGACTCGATTGGGAACTGATTCAGCACCATTATACAGTTTATAGGGAGTTATGGGCCAATCATCAATAAGCATCGTGACTTCTTGAAAACTATCATTCTAGCAAATTACAAACAACACTTACTAAAACGTTCATAGCAATGAATATCAACATGGTTATGAATTTTTATGTTAAGAAATTTACGTGGACTGGGAAAGAATTTCAAACATGAGACACTCCTAAACCATGGTTTAAGGAGTCGACAGGCTATTAGCTCTTAAAACTCTAAAACTAATTAGGTGTTTCTATGTTCAGTCTGGTACATTAAAGTCAGCGGTCTCATAAGGAAGATAATGCCGAATCTAAATATGAGGAAAATAATTTCAGCATAAAGTGAAACGGATGCATGACTTGACATCAGGGGAAAATAAACAAACGATTCACCATTGCTCTTAGTCATCAAATGATGTTTCCACTTTTATTCCTATAGCTGGGTTTGGGATATGTGCTGCTTTTTGCGTTTTATGGTGGGTGTTATTCTGAGAATGAGAAACTAAAGAAATACTCTCAGCATCCTGTAAAGACATGAATTATTCTGTATATTTGAGTGTCACATTTGGTCATACAAAACTGTTGCCCCTACTATTAAAACTAACACGAAATGCAAGCAATTCTTACATGAAGACTTACACTACTTCAATCGACTATGATGGCGGTGTTTTCTCTGGCTTCCCAGCTAACCATTCCACGTTGCTATATCGTTGCAGTAATGTTGTAGTAAGGTTGTGGCAACGTTGTCAAATGATGTTGTGGCAATGTGATTTGGTGAACAAGTGGGAACGTTGCTAAAATGTTGTTGTCTAACGTTCTTAAATAACCTTCCTACAACATTCTAGCAACTTTCAAATGCTCTCTAGAAATCTGGTGAAACCGGCTTGTGTTTCTGAAACATATTCCGCACTTTGGCAAGAATGTCAAACAAAACGACATTTTAAAAAATGTCAACATTACCATCCAGCTAGGAGTTGCGATAGCAGGAATGTCAAAACTGCCATAGTGACATCATTAAGTGTCAGTTTTGCACCATTTTCATTCATGACAAACAAACATCACCAGTCATTTGACCATAATAATAATACTAATAGGAATAGCACTCTGCATTCGTTGATGCTTGACAACTCTCACAAATCAGTTAAAAGTTGTACATATAATAATGCTCTTTCACAATTCAGAATTTTTATTTATCATTTCATACGCTTAAAAAGAATCGTAGATAAAAAAGTAATGATAATAATTTAATAAAGATTCATATGTCCATTCTGAAGTTTGCAATCAGTTTCAGTGCAGGTGTTCTAACACGGTTTATATGCAAACACTGCTTTCTGTTCATTGTATGAAATCCTCTTTCTATGTAATTATTTTCTAACAGACGTTACAGCTGGGTCTTTTATTAGATTTAAAATGGACATGTGAGTTCACCAAATAGGCAGGGGTTCGGGGAGATCTACTCCAGTGGGGATATTAACATGTTTTAGGTAACAGGATGTAAAGTGAAAGTAAATGGGTAAACCATACTGCGTGTACCTGATAAGGAATACCCTGAATCTGCAGACTGAAGGTTCAAACATTTGTTTTTAAAAGACAAAAAGGAAAAAGGAAACAATACAACATATATTTTATATCAATTTTTTTCTTCTTTCTAGACTGAATTAATATTAGCACTCAGAATTAGTCTCCTCATCCACTATCTCATTTTTCGTCTGCTCTGGGACCTGCAAATTAAAATATAATTTAAAAGGCACACATCATCTCTGCACCGCTTACATATGCAGAAGTAACATTAACTAGCATTATTAAACTTTATGAAACTTTCTTCACTGTTCTTGTGCTTCCCTTAATATTGTTAAGCCAAGTTACAAGATAACTTTGTACTTATGTGTAATTTCAGGCAAGTGGATGGTGAAATAAATTTGCGCAAAGATGAATTTATTTTGTCCAAATATTACATGTGAATAAAAATTCTAAGTGAAAGTACTTGTCCTATCATACAAGATGGATGAAAATTGTAGTTAGCTGTACTCCAGCTTCAACAGTCCTGGAAACTATGATAAGCTGATTTTGTTTGCAATTTAGAGATGCATCCACAATGCTTTAAAACTCTAAATCCAATATTGATGAAATAAGAGTCAAATGGCTAACCTTGTATTTTATCCCTCCACGTTGGTTGCATGCATATTTAAGGGTCTCCGATATGGCCTGTTCAATTTCAATTTCTTTCACTTTGCCATTATTTTCAAACAAGCTTCTGCAAGAGAAATACAATATTTTAAAAAAAAAGTTTCAGAACAAAGAACACAATGCAGTTTTCTAAATGCCAACAATAATCAATGGAGTATTTATAAAATATGTACTTTGAAATGTGGTCCCAGGTTCTTTCATATAGATTAATTGCAGTATGCGTGACGAAACATGTAGTATCTTATTCATTCATGGAAAAATCTCTGACGAGTAATTAAAAAAATAGACAATTGAAATCAAGTCATCTAGAGTCTTTTTGTTCGTAGCCGTTTCATCATCCTGCGGACACTATCCCTCATATTACACCCGCCTAAGGAGCTCAGGTAGTAAATCTGAAAATAATAATAATAATAATAATGTAAAAAATATGCTTTAATATAGTTTTTGTCATGAGTTTGCATTCAAGTTTGTTTGCTCTAATTTGAAACAATTTGCTAACACCAAGTATGCAACACAATGTACTAACAGCAATTATATTACAAATTAACCAACGTGAAACATTTAACTTCATCAATGACATTCACTCTAAGATGTAATTAAAATAGCCAGAAAATATGTAATGGCTTATATATAGTAAACAAATTATATATATATATATATATATATATATATATATATATATATATATATATATATATATATATATATATATATATATATATATATATATATATATATATATATATATATTATGGTCAAGAACGATAAATCTTACGCTCTTGAGCTAAACGCGCCTAATTCGAAATACTAGCCTAACTGACGGTATTTTATCATGGTAACCTATCCTATCTTCGATATTTTTCGTTCCAAAAATGTTCCAGTGTAACAATATAATTTACTTCATAACAGTGGGCTAGAAGTTATAGAAATAGGTCATTTTCACAAGATGAACATGCTGGTCGATATACATGTATCCCATTTTCTTTGTTTGAAAATGTCATTGAGCCTTTGAGGCCATGGAAGTACCTCGCGCCTAGCTCGTAGCAGTTTACAAGTGCTTGATTACATCAGCAGACATCGACCAATAAAAAAACATTATTTTGTGCAACTAAATGCGAATATACGTTCACTATTGAACTATTTAATGCTCTTACCTTAGTGGTTCAATATAGCTGGAAACAGGATATTCGTGTCTGGCCTCAGTTGTAATTCTGTCGGTACAGGATGAACTAGTTTTTGGATCGTGATAAAAAGCTCTACGGATATAAACAACAAGAAAAAAAAAACAACGAGAATTTGATATTGATGCCGAATTAATAATCGAGTTACGCCAACAACAGAATAATCACTGTGCGAGTTGCAATTGTATAATGCGTTGGCGTTATTCGGATAAAGATCCTCGCCAATTTACCGTAGACAGAAAAAATAACAGTCTCGGTCATGTCAGAAACAATATGATGTTAACTTGTCTTGAGTGCAACAGACGCAACGGCGCTAGTTAAGACCATGCGGTGGCAATTGAGTAACGTCAGGAATCACTTGTAGTTGCTCGCGTGTAAAACCCCGCTGAGGGGCGGTTGAATCCAATATATAGATTGACGGTCTACCAGTTGATCGTGTTATAGTAGATATTTTATGCGTAGTGACACTCCAAATAGGATCAGTAGCCCTTTTACTACCACCTTCAAGCTCTCCTGGTTCATATAAATATCTCACGGTGACATTGCCGAGAATTGGCTGAGAAACGTTATCTTTTCGTGGTTGTGATATATACTTTTCTTTTATTGCGTTGTTAGTTTTCATATTGATTGCTCTGGTAATCTCGTTATTTAGCGCTGCAACTACTCCTGGTAACCTTTTGACCCATTCACGAGATTTTTTTTCTTGGATGAATTCTTTCGCGTATTGATATCCAAATAACCGCTCAGCAAGAGTCCGATTAAGTCGTTCAACAATTGCCTGGTCGCGATGTAGCGCAGTATGCCCTCGTCTGATGGTGACATTGTGATGTTTCATTGTAGATGCAACCACACCCTGAAATTCCTTGCCAGGATCAACTTGTAATAGATTTGGCCAGCGTAGTGGGCCTCGTCGATAAATCCTTTCAAATGCAGAAGCTACTTCAGTGGCCGACTTTGTTTTTAGCGGTTCTGCTTGTTTGTATCGACTCGCAACATCAACTACGGTTAGCGCGTATTTGTAACCGTCGTCATGTGTTAAAAATAATAAATCAGCTTGGTGAACTTCCTTGGGTACGATAACATCAAAATGTGAGAAGTTGATTTGTTTAGGATGCGGTAAATAGATTTGCCATATAGCCTGTTTGGATAACCAATTAGCCGCAGTGGCCCTTTTCACTTTTGCGGCACTGGCGAGTTTACTGATCGCAGCGCTACCCCTCCAGTATCCTTTCGGAGAATAATAAATCGATTCCATATTATTAATTACCAGCGCCCATCATCGATTTGCCTTTCATAGCTGATTTTACCAACCATGAAGCCAATTGTTCTTTGAAAGATTTATCAGGAATAGCATTTAACGCATGAATTAATTTCACATCTGCTAGATGTCTGTGCTGCAAATTGCTGCTTTTATATGCAACATCATGAGCATGAAACGCCTTATCAATAGCGTTTATTGGTTCTTCACCACGTCGGGACTGATTTTGATCATCGAGTCTGATATCTAATCGTCTTCCGGGGCCACAGTAGCTATATCCTGGAAGGTGCTTTTTTCCTGGATACTTTGTTCATGGGGTTCCAGGGAATTTTGCTAACTTGGGTGCAATATCACCTCCTCTTTTTTTTAAAATCCTTGATTTCACCAAGGGAAACAAATCTATATTTTTTATACCACATGTTGCACACATACCAGTAAGTGCTAATCTGTCATTTTTAGTTTTAATCGTCGTCACATCATTTGTACTAGTACGCGTTTTACACTTCACACAATATAGATCCATAATTTATTTATAGTAATATGAATGTAATTGATTTTTCAGCGACTAAAACAAGAGAACCAGTTAAGCATCATGCAGCGCTACCAAACTCTATCCGCGCAATTATAATCGGGACATCTGGATCCGGCAAGACGCAATTATTACTCAATTTAATAATGAGATGGATGAAGTGGGATAAGTTGTATTTAGTTGCTCCTAGTGTAGATGATCAGCGATGCTACGAAGTATTAAAAGACTTTAACGAAAACGCTTTAGAAATTAAAGGTGAGAACGTCATTGAGTTTATAATCGATATCAATGATGCACCATCCATGGATGACCTTGATGGGAGCATTAGCAATTTAGTTGTATACGATGATATAATGTTAGACATTAAAAAAAAAACCAGCTAGGATATTTTCCCAAGGGCGTCACAAAAACACTGACGTGATATATGTCACTCAACGCTACACTCAGATTCCAAACGTGATCAGAGATAACTGTAATATTCTTGCTGTATTCAACGGCGTTGATACACATACGCTACGAAATATTTGGCAGACATGGTGCTCCGATATGGGCTTCAATCAATTTCGAAATTTCTTCAGTCACGCTCAGTCGGTCGCACACGGATTTATAACAATAATTTTACATGACCCTCAAACACGATATCGTATCGGACTCGATCAAATATTCGGTTGAAATAATTTATTAACCCGACGCGACAATATCAATGGCTTTGTTTTATTTTAATTGTTTTGCTGAATAACTCATAACTCATCGTTGACTACATAAATTAAATCCATGGGGTGAAATTACAACAACGTTGGCGTCGTTTTGTTTTACACAATGGAGTCTTCTATTAAGAGTTTCGAGGAACATCGTTAACTACATAAATTAAATCCATGGAGTGGATGGCGTCGATTTTTTTTAATTTTATTTTGCTGAATGGGCGCTTCTATAAAGCATTTTCGAGGAAGCCTCAGATTAACTCGTCGACGCTTCTAAAAAAGTTGTAGGATTCGCACCCTCTGCTGCTATGTATGTATACATGCACGTACGTATAAATATATCGTCATTAAAAGAAAAGAAGTTAGAAGAGGTAAATGTATGTTTCCCACTTTATACCGGAAATATTTCATGGTTTGGTACAAAACAAATATCTTTCACTGTTTTTTTTGTGTTTTATATTACAGCAGTAGACAAACTTGAACTCCTCTACTTATATTTATTAAACGTAGAAGAAATGTTTGATTTATTTGGTTTTGGGGTTGGATTTGCCAGTGCGTATTCGATAATATTTGACTTTTCTTTCATTAGCTGATATATTCTTCATTTTTGCACTGTCTAATATTGATTATATTATATGGGAAGACAATATTTTACCTACCATTTTTATATTAGTTAGAGCAATGTAATTTAGCAATGTCCTTTATGCTGCATATGCAAGCTATATATGTTTTAAGAATGATTAATTTCATCATTAACTTGGATGTTTCTTTAAAAGGAAACGGCTGATTGTTATGTTATAATTATCAGACGTAAATGAACGTCTTTCTGTTAACTTCCGGTTGGTTAGAATACATAGTGCAATATCAATTAATGGTGTTTCTTGACTGTTCCGGTCTATGACCACCGTAAACATCTAACGACACAATGTTGTCTAAACATATGGAAGAAAATATATATCTAACTTTAAATAATTATCAGCTTAAGCTAATTTTAATATTTTTTCTCAAATTCAAATTTTTTCATGTGATACTTAAAGACCACATGTCTCCACACCAGAGTGAGGTACATGTTGCTCGCACGATAGATTGACTAAGCAATAGTTACCGTCTCCTCAGGACGTTTAACTCTTCTTAAACTCTACACTTTCCCAGAGAAAAGATCTTTACAATGCGTTCCGTTTACTTCCTCCATTTACGAAAAAGAAGAAATGCTTTTGTCTTTCGCCTATGTTTGGAGATTAACATTTGGCATATAAAAAAGACCAATTAAAATTAGCTAGGAGGGAAAAATATGGACCTGGATGAGGACGGTATTTAAAGTAAAACGTAATGTAAAGTAAATATTTTAAAAATTTTATATGCAAATTAAATTTCAAATTAATCTCTTAGGAAATATTTTTCTGCACCATATGTTGGACACTGAACTACTAAGATATGTAAAATGAACTTTGTAGACAGAGAGTAGAAATATTAGGTAATATGTTCTAGCTGCATTTATTTTTGTATATCATTGCAAGCACTGATCAGCCATTAGATCTAATTAAGAATAGGCAACCTTGTTTGTTATTACAAATATACTATGATATGTTATGTATATTTTACATGTCCATTTGTACATTATTTAGGCTAGGGTTTTGTATGTACCTGATTTGTAAATTTGTGATCTATAAATAAACTGTTTACTGATATTTGCATTTAGGTCTATCCTTATTTACAAACTTATAATGTTCGGGAAGCGAACTTGTGCCCACTTCATAGGAATTTTATTTCATCTCAGGTCGAATGTAATAAGTTTAAAATAATGATATTAACACAATTATTCATTCGTGATTTTAATGTCAGTCTTTAGAAATTTATAATCAGATTCTTTAGTTATGTTCAGATATGATTACAGAGAAATCGTTTAAGAAATAGTGAGAAATAATTCATCACTATTTGTAGCCTAATATTTTGAAGAGTACTAGAATTCATTCTGACTATGCCTTTGGACTGGTGATTTATTTTTATTTGGGTTTAAAATAGAAATATATTACGTTCCTCTTTAACGTTCACATTGTAACTTAACCAAATGCAAAGCGCGAGATGTAAACAGCGTTAGGCATGATGCAGCTTCAAAAAAACATAATGAAAGTTGAAATCAAAAGAGAAATAGAGAGTTGAGAAATAGAGTTTTAGAGAAATAAGAAAGCAAATTACACTTGCAGAGAAAGGATAGGGAGTTGATGAGAGAGAGAGAGAGAGAGAGAGAGAGAGAGAGAGAGAGAGAGAGAGAGAGAGAGAGAGAGAGAGAGAGAGAGAGAGAGAGAGAGAATACAAATTAAATGAATTGAAACTGTTAGGCTAAGCACGCTCAGGCTCCACTCCACCCGTTCTGTACACATGTTTGGGGTTTGATGATGTTAGCAGAAAACGTAACTAGTTCCCATTTTTCAAGATAGTAGAAGTAGATAAATGATATCTTCATACTGAGAAAGATGATCATCACTTGAAATGGTCAAGATAAACTTAGTTATTACAAAGTGTACTTATTGGCCGTGCTCGTGATATTTACATTTCACTATCAGTAAAGAGGAGAGTGCTTATTATGATGTGGCTAATATATCTTGAAAGGTTATGAGCTGATATCGGAGGCATATCGACAAAATTTAAGGAATTATTTAAAAGAAACTGGATGTACCAACGCCAACTTTGCAAGTGAAAAATAACTTTCTGAAAGTTTGTGTTCAACCATAATTGCTCGTCAATGTTACTATAACCTCCGACAGCTAATATTATTTGACGAATTCAAACACTGAATCCATAGTTATATCAAGATCTATTTTGGTGGAACCGTTTGAAAACGCTGATCATACTTCTTGACCCACAGGTTTACTTGTCAATGTATCTTGTTCTCAGCAGGATGTTGGTTAAATACATTCGTCTCATTCTCATATGAATACTTCTAAATGTCAGTCTGGCATAACGCTTAGAAATCAGTTTTCTGAAAGACAGAACATAAATCTTATATTTGTCATTATGCATTCATTGTAAGAAGAAACATGTCATGTCTCTTATTTCAAAAGAGCAAAGTCACGGTTTGAGATTTGGGGAATTATAAACCATTAAAACCTAAAGGTTATATATTACTTATAATAACCCTGTCAAAACTATCACAAATAAATATTAAGGACACGGGAGTGTCTCGAAGTCTTCGAAAATTTGCTTCTGTCTGAGTTTATTCTTCTATTTCATGTGCTCGTTGTCAGCATATTGCGGCTTTGTTTATGTTTCTATGTGCTTTTTTTTCGTATCATACTTAGCCTGGGGATACATGACTGTCGGAGTAGTGTTTTCTTTGAATATTGAAGGTATTCATTTATTGATAGCTAATTATCGAGCTAGAGATAAGGTTGTGGTTAATCCACTTGTAACTGACAAGCTTTATTTGGATCAAAATCATGAACGTTGAATGAAACTATCACTGATTTCCATCATGCTTGTGTAGTTACAGAAGTTATGGCAAAAATAGCACTTGATAACGATGTTGATCTCTAAATGATTCCTTTCGAAACACATTGTTTGGTCAATCATCTAACGAGGTCACTTTTTCTCCCAATATTGAACAATCAACATATGTTTATCACAGTGATCTTTAAAGTAATCATTATATTTAGTCTAATCAGGATGAAAAATGAAATCATTCATTTTCGAAAAAGAACAAGACCCGTGATATCCAATTTCTTTCAGAGTACTGTACTCAAATTTGATGCCACAAGGGTACCAGTTTAGGTATGTTTTTAAAAGTGGAGTTCTTATCACTAAATAATAGCATGAAATGAAAAATAAAAAAATATAAACTGACACATGCAAAATTAAATTAAAAGAAATATATATATATCTATATATATCTATATATATATATATTATATTGGTAGTCTCTCGATTCGAGGAAGACAAGTTGTGCACTTTCATTCAACGATGAACGCGCATGTGACTCCGGAGTCCGAATTCCGATACACACATGCGGTTGCAGGTGGGGCATGAGACACCGGTGGTTGTTGGTATCTGGGATACATTTCTGTGGCATCTCTCACGAGATGCAGCAAGACGCTGGCGACGGTCAACCTCAAAGGTGGAACAGTCTTTTCTGGTCAGGGCTCGCCAATGCTTTCTGTCTGAGGCAAAGAGCTCGAGCTGGCGTGGTTGAAGGTCTGCCCATTTGATGTTTGTCTTGAGGTTGTCTTTGTACCGCTTGTGAGGGCGGCCTTGGTTTCGGTTTCCCAGGTCTAGCTCGCCATATATATATATATATATATATATATATATATATATATATATATATATATATATATATATATATATATATATATATATATATATATATATATATATATATATATATATATATATATATATAGCTGCATCCAATGATTTCAAGTATAAATACACCACACATGTCTGTGTCATACATATATTTTTAAGATGGATATATTTGAAGATAAACTATGCTTACAAGTGTTGGGGCAATCATGCAAACAAATTAAATGGACATATGTAAGATAAAATAACCAAAATCGCACACACATTTCATTTTCACTTAGCTCCCAATCTCTTCTTGTTCAGACTTCGCCTCTCCCATACTCATTCCAAAATGAGGAGTCACTTATATATAAACTAACTATGTCATGTAAACACAGCAAATAAAGAAAACAAGTTAAAAGTGTTAGGAAATGTTTTATTGCACTCTTGACATCGATATATGTCCGACGAGCTTGCAGGTATATGAATGGCATAAAACAATTGCATAGTAAATCATTGGATTGCAGAATCACTTATTTTGGAGGCATGGTGCAAAGCGGTTTCCAATATTCAAAATTATATTTGACCAACATCTCGTGTCGTGTACCAATGTGCCCGTTCGTCATGAGTGAGTGAGCGAGTGATCCATCGCAGTGCATGATTCAGGTACTTTCACGAGTATTAAATCGATTCCACGCCAAACTAATTTAAAAAAGAAAGAAAAAAAGGCTGGCATTCCAACGCTAGTTCTGCAGACGGACGACATCTCGAGCAGTACGAGTTGTGAAGATGAAGAGCATTTGCCTTTCACGCAAGTGACAGACCAGGGATTGAATATAATTTGGAAAAAGTATACCCTTCGACTCTGGTTATGTATCATTTGTATTTTTATTTTTCTGTGATAATATTATAAATGCTGGTGTACTGGTTGTGTACTGTGCATTGCATCTGTGTCATTTATATTCTGTATTGCATTTGTCTTGTATTCTTAATATGCGTTTTGCATTGTTTTTGGTTTATTTCGTATCATTTGATCTACCAATAAATCCCACAATCAACAAGCGAATGTTATCATTTCAAACCGAAATGAGAGAGCTCGCATATACACATGTACTGGACAAATACAATATAAGCAGGATTAGTAAAATGGCAGTAGTTTTCAAACTACGCAAGTTTGAAAAAAAATTATCTTTGACGAAACATTTTCATACTGATCTTTAACCAGAAAAAAGATACCATAATTGACAATGTACTAAGACTGAGAAAGTAGTCAATGGCAAAAGATACGGGTTCGGCATCGTGATGTCCACTTCAAAACAAGTGATGTCAAATTTGCCTTCTCTACATACCTGCTTGAAATTCCATGAACTGGGGTGAGTTTTTCACTTGTATCACCCTCAGGTGTAAATCCTGAATTAACTCATAAGTTGCCCAGCAAACACGAAAGTACCCAAAGTATAATAATTTCAATTGCAGTGAAATCTTGCTTTACATTATTATTTTGCAGACATTCCTGCCTTTGTGTGCATTATCAAGCTTAGTTTAATATTTTACTCTTGATTTGGAACTAATGCCTTTTAATTCACATTTCTATGGATACTTGATCAGAAAAGCAAAACACACAACTAATATAAGTTTCAGTTGTGTTATATGGCTTAGTGATCATGACTAGGTGATGGAATGTTTGATTAAAAATTGACATCAAGTGACTTACGTAAGGAATACGTAACCAATTAATGATTAAATAAGGAATACGTAACCAATTACTGAATGAATAAGGAATACGTAACCAATTACTGAATGAATAAGGAATACGTATACGATTATTGGTTGAATAACGATTACGTAAATAATTACTGATTGAAAAAAGAACACGTAACCAATTACTGATTGAATAAAGAATAAGTAACCAATTACTAATTGAATAACGAATACGTAACCAATTACTGATTCAAAAAAGAATATTAAACCAGATGCGTATTCCCGATTCAAACGTTTTCACATTCATTTGGCTATTTATTCATTTTTCTAGAGTCAAGCAGTAATTTTTAAAATACGCAAGACATGACTTTATTTTATCTAAATATACCACGGAGGATGCGTGACGGATTGATAAGTTGTGTTTTCTGTTTCTAACATAATATTTAAACATCTTGAGGAGCGTAATGTTTATATATGTTCGAACCAGATTGCTCTTGAAAAGATGCAGACGAAGATAATGGCATAGAGATTAGTCTAGTACTCCCTATAACGTTTACAAATTCTGCATTGGGTCTAATGAAAAATCAAGTACTTATTTCGAGTAAGACTCCAACATGTACATGATTGTAAATGCTTGTAGTTTGTATGTCTATTTTACATATCGGTATATCGTAACCAAAGATGTATTTTCATTAAGATATTTAAGTGTCAATCACATTAAGAAACATCTTGGAAAAGAAGTAGATAGTGATTAGGGGCCATCCCCTGTTTTAGTATAATTCTTGTGACATATTTGTTTACATAATTCTAGTCATCCATCCATTAAAGATAGCGTATGTTGAAACAGAAAACGAAAAGAAAATACCTTGCATTTTATTTTTAACATGATAGTTGGATAGAATAGGTGAGTTATTGAAATGATTGGCATTCTATTGTATTCAGTAACAATCACCGTTAAGTAAGTGGATGATCTTTTCGTCAACTTTTAGTATTTTAGTTAAATAATACAACATTAAACAAGAGCTTTTCTTGATAGTTATTTGTTGACGGGACACAAGGAACAAACAAAGGAGATCGCATATACAGGACTTTTCTACTTCATCTCAAGTGAGAGATAAGACACCAGACAGCTTACGACATATTCGTGTGGTCCACTAGATGCCAATGCAAACGTTTATTTCGTTCGTATTGTTCAGATATTCTTGTAAGTCCTCGAAATAGTTAGCCTCAATGGTTACCATCCAAAAATAAACCACATAGGAAAGCTGTTTTAACTGTTTTGTTAATAATTTATATATGGAATTTTCAGACAATGCCAACTCTTTTTCATGGTAGTTGCCAGTCGTGGTAGCTAGCCGCGATGATTAGAAGTACTAGTTTATCATTTAGATGCTCGTATAAACCTCACTAAAAGCATAATTATAAAATTATAACAAATTCACACGTGGAGCGTGTATTGTTGCATACAATGGTTCATTAGATATTCCGGACTACACTTATTACAGTAAATTGTCTGCTTTGAATTGTTACAAAGCGTATGACCGTGTATATACAGGAAATTATTCAGCTTTCATACTTGTTTAACACAGAAACCGCATTAGAGCAACCAAATGTAAATATCGAATAGGAAATGGAGAAGAAAATAAATATCGAAAACAAATGTCCTTATGAATCTGGTTGCTTCTAAGTTGAGTATTCTGAGCCAGAAAACGTTAAGTACATGTTTCTAGTTTTTAAAGTAGTTTGATTTAATTGCTATTTTTCTAAATTCTAACCCGAGGCAACATTTCAGATTTAATACCTGATCTGCTAAGAGGTATATTTAATTTCCGGTTGGAGTGTACTCTGACTGGATGTTTTTTCATTGAAAGATATACCGTAAGGTCCCATTCGAATGTGTCGGGTCTTCATCTCTTATTTATTTAAAATGCTCTAAGTTCCTGTTGGAATATTTCAGGTGTGCGACTCCAATTTTTTTGATAGAAACATATTTGGGAGAAATATAGAGCTGTACTATCAAAAGCAGTCTTGATACGACGTTTGTCATTGTTTTAATAAAAGTATCACAAATTCAAAACTAGACATTAAAGCCTCAGCAAATGTACCTTATATAAAAGGTGTGATCTCGTCCCCCTTCACTATTTACAGCCACAGTAGGTGCGTGCAGGATGCGAAGCCATCATTCTAATCGTATCTTTATAATACATTTTAAAAATATAATCACTTTTCCTCGATCTGTGTTCATGAATCTTTATTAACAAGTGAACAAAACCAGCAGCAGAGAGAGCAAGCCAACCTCGTCTATTTGGTAAACTAAGGCCTCCTATGAAAAGAAAACAACAAAAAAAATGTCAAAAAACAGAAACAAATCTTCTATCTAACCGAGACGCATATTCGATGATGCACCCTCTCTGCAGCTAGGAATTAAATCATATCATATAACAATAATAGTACGATAATCGTTAACAACTAGATTAGCTCGAGAAAGACTAGCAACGATTAAGAAATGTATATCCGTCAGTGATTCTGCTAGACAAAAATTACAACAGCGACATGAATCTCAAGTTGATTTTGTAGAAATCACAGAACAATTACTCCAACCCGTTACTACAACCAATAAATGAAAAACCGTGAGTTGATAATCTGAAACCGATGAAAATGTCAAGGCTAAATTGTGTAACCGAACTTTATTTGGAACACTGACATCAAAATAAGCATATTCGTTCGCTTCGGCGGTGGTAGATATATTTGCCAACTTGCCTGTTTTAATATACAATCTGCTGCAATAACTTTGTTAATCTTTGCTGCTTCAGCGAGCGTAAGCTCTCCAGTATCGTCTTGAGGAACAATAAATAGATTCTGCTGCTTTTATAAGACACATCATGAGCATGATACGCTCGATCAATTTCATTTATAGGATATTCACCTGCACTTGGTTGGTCTTGGCTGTCATGTCTGATATCAAGTCGATTACCAAGGCCGCAGTAGTTATATCCCGGAAGATGTTTTTCTCTTGGGTCTTTAGCCCGCGGAGTACCTGGTAACTTTCTCAATTTTGATGTAGTATTACCTCCTCGTTTTTTTTTAAATCGATTTGTCACCTGATTTTGCAGAAATATATCTAAATTTCTTTGTACCACATTGTGCCCACTTACCAGCAAGTGCTGATCTGCTATTTTTATTGCAGTTATTAAGTCGTTTGTGCTAGTACGCGTCTTGCATTTCTCACAATATAGATCCATAATTTATTTATAATAAATTGAACGTAATTGATTTGTCAGCAACAAGTACTCGAGAACTTGTAAAGAAATATTTATCAGACCTGGCGTAGCGGTGATATCGATATCAATAAGTTTGAAAACATTATTTTCAAAAGTGCAAACTACCCAACACAAATTTATAACAATAAATTTACATGTACCACGATCAAGATATCGAACCAGACTTGAGAAGATATTTGGATAAAACTGTAGCGGCAGAGAAGATACGACATCGAATATGCGTCAAAAGTAAACAATCACGCGTGTACTTTTTTGAAAAATTCCAAGACACCATATAGTAACACTCAGTTGGTTAGAAGCTTTGGTTTTGTGTTTTTTGAAATTATTTGTTTAGGTTTCTTAGGAGGTTTTAGTTTGATAAATAATTGAGGTGGGTTCGCCATCTCTGCTGCTAAGACACATACTCATGCACACACGGGTAGACGAACATGCATTACCAAACTCACCATATAATTAAAGAATGAACGTGTTTAGTGTTTTCAGATTTCGTTTGTTTTAATTTGTCATATTTTATACTTTTGAACATCAGTGAAAGTTGCTATATTGCTTAGTTTGGTAGAGAAAAGCAGACACATACGGAGTTAGTTGCCTCATGCCGTTAGGAAGATAAATTTTGATTGTGTTGAATAAGAAATAAGGATGATAAATGGAAATTGTATATACCACAATACAATTATGTGTTCGGTGGCCACAAACTTTGTCCTGGATATTTCGATATCTCGTCTGTGACTAACAATTTACGCCATGGGCGCCATTTTAAATCTTATTGTTTAGATTAGTATTACTAATTGTCAACATATATGTAAACATGGATATTTTTATCCTGTGTCACTCTATACGTACGTCACGCAGGCCAAGCGGAACTAACGATATTATGTATTACATTATAGGCATGGATTATAAACATTTGATAAAATCATGTACCAGAAGTTACAAAAAATATAGATATACAAAAAATATAGATATACATACTACCTTATGAGATTTAGTTCTATCAAACAACAATGCCCCAGACTTGCTGAATCAGTATGCAAAACCAAATTAGGGTCTAGTATTTGCTTTCTGTGTGTATATATAAGGTATTAAACAACAAAGACGACGGGCAGTTTACTCTGCAAACTTCAACATTGTATTGATCAAGATCAAGTCAGGCATGACTACATCGAATGCTGATAAAACCATTGCAATATCTGCATTCATCAAAATCAAATTGCCCATAAGTATATAATGTATCCTCCGGAATCCATAAGTGTTTTGTTTAGTTGGTTTAGCGCCATTTTCAGCACATTAACGGCTATATATGACGGCAAGGATATCTGATCGAGGAAAAGATCTCGGGTAACCTTTCGAAAGTATCACATCTGCTTGGGGCGTATTAAGAGTACTTTTCTAGTCTATCATGGTTTTCGTATTTATTTAGTTGAAAGATACATAAAGAGAATATTGAGAGCTATGTATATTCTGCACATCACAGATATTTAAACAAACCCTATTTGTTGCGAAAGTCTCTTCGAATCCTCACCTCCGCATTCACCAACATGGGCTGCATACAGGATCCCAAAATATTTATTGCCATCTATTCATCCTCATGAAATATCATCCTCATCCCACTCGACATCCTTGATATGTGTAGATGGTGTTTGGATGAAGAAATAAAATGTGACCAATGAATGGACGCACAGACAGGTGTTCGGATTAGGAACTATAATGTGACCAACGAACAGACGCACAAACACAAATGGACTGACTGAGAGACGGACATGAAAGAGTATAACATCTGTATATACTTACAGGTAATATAACTAACGCAACACTTACAATTTGTAATTAATCTCAGCCTACAGTATTCAATTGGTTTGAACAAACGCTGAAGCTAATTTATTGATTGCTTGTTGTGTAAGAAGAAACATTAGAGCACCATTTAGTTCCTGCAGTAATGTTATATTTGGTGGTTAGGATTGTATGGATGGGATAAGTTAAATCCCTTAGAATATCATGATTTTATTACTTTTACATCGTTCAACACGAACATAATCACGCCTGCAATCAGGAAAACACCCAAATCACTCGGTCACGTCAATACGATACCACTTATGTTGTAACAACATTCGGCTCATTTGTTGTGGTTTTATTGGTTTGTTAAGATAGGTCAAAGGTGAAATGCATGTTAGTACGTTTTAGAACGTAACAGCATTACAACTTAAAAGTGGGACAAAGTAAAAGACAACGTAGAGGGCCTATTGAGTAATTTTTACGAAGTACAAATTCCTGTTAGGGTAAATATCCGACAGCCTTGGCATCGTAGACAATATTTCATGAGATCTTAATTGTAAACATCTACTATACAAATTGAATGAGTACTATAATGATTGTGTAATTAGCAAATTTAGTAAATCTAGTATTAATAAAGATCATTAGGGAGATAAGTAAATAGATGTTTTGTAAAAAAATGATATGTGGAATCACCAACATGTTTTGTATTTGAATGCGAACATTTTAGAAGATGAAATCTTAGCGAGAGATGAAATGTTATCAGTTGTTTTCGTTACAAATAGTATTACATGCAACGAAGTCAATATAGACAATGCAAGATAATATATCATCAGATGTCATTGTACATTATGAAGTCATTTCAGAGTTCGTAAAAATCTATACTGATCAGGATGATGCGATTTTCCAACTCAAATTTAAGAAGTTTACATTCAAACAAAACATCAGCGTATACACCCTGTTGAAAATAGTTCTTAACAACCCACTGCCCAGAGTTTGGAAAGTATTATCACAGATGATAATTATGTTACAGCGGAAGACCGTATATCAAATATTATCCACTGAGAGAATTTATACAACGTTTGATATTCGGAGAGAGGTACATATGCATGAAATTACTTACAGCATCAATCCAAAACTTAGTATTTCTATTACAAAATGTAATTTGTACAAATATAACGTTCAACTGTATTATAACGTAATCAATGAAAAGCGTATATATTGGAAACCATGAACTTGCTAAAGAACTTGACATCAAGAGTACCATAAATCACATTTGCTTGCAATGCATGTTGGTACTAGTGCTCGACCAAGTGGTATCTTAGTAAAGTCTACGGATATGTTTGCGAGTGTTACAAGCGGAAAACAAATTCAGAATGCGCGATCTAGATTGATATTTTGTTACTAAACGATATGAGTTAAGAGTTGAGATATAATTACGAGTAGATACAATAATACCGGTGACTTAAACGATATCATAAGTATAATTGTAAAATATGTTAGTGCAAGACGTTGACTGCATTTATAGACCACCCTACATCTGCTTAATACCTTTACTGTGGTAGAATCGGTGTAAAACCGTAGCGTTTATTCATGTCTGAAGATGATACAAATGTATTTTAATTCAATGCGGTCCAACCTAAAGTGAAAATGCTGACTGTTTACACAGATTTTGAATGACTGAATTGTTCCCATAATCTCTTCTTCTCCAACTGAAGCTGTCAACAATCCTATCAAAAGGATAGCATCAATCGAAATCTTAGATGAGTATGCGATTAGTGCAAAGCAACTAATTTGGCGTAAGTGCAAAGCAAAGTACCTAATTAATAAGAGCATTAATACATTATTGTACGTTACACTGATGCTTTCTCCGACACAAATAACGGAGAGAGCTCCTTGTGGTTGGCACCATCAAAAGCTGAACAAAAGTACAAACCTCGCTGACGGTACCGTTATCAAAGTCTAAGGTGACACAAATACAAAAGAAAATGATTGCATATTTCCTTTCACACGCTAGTTCACCGCTGTAAGCTGCCGCTACGTCTGCGGTTTGAAAAGCGGTTAAGTACTGTAGGAACTGTGTCAGTGACGGTTTTGAAAATGACACATTGAGGCAGAAATGCTGATCGTACACAAATAATTAGAGATTTTTGACTGTCCAGAACAACTCGCGGTGTAACCTCTGACAGAAGTCTTCGGTACGATTTGCATTGACTAATCTCGACGTGCGCTCGATGATGAAGAATGTCAAGGATGTCTAAGGTGTCTTGATGATAAATAAACTTGCATCAATAGGAGTGTTTGGGCAGAGACTAAAAAACAGTTTCAAACATTTTTAAAGGTGTAGTTTTAAATTGTGTAATTAGTTTGTTTCTATATCAACGCCTTGTTTGACCCTCATAGGAAAAATCTCCAGAGACTTTAGCATTTCGCTGATATATATTCTATATTATTGTCCAACAGTGTTACAAAGAAGGAGAGAATACTGTATTAGAAGTATATGTGCGTGTTGCATCCGAATAAAGCCGACTTCAGCCAATTATATTTCGCGATCATATTATTAATAGATGAGCTGTGACAGAACCTCAATATTACCGACTTGAGAAAATTGTCGAAAAGAAACAAGTACAAGATGAAATCACTAAGATAAATGGATCGCTCACTTAATACAAATGTGCATATCTAGTTGTTGAGCTATAGCCATTTAGCCGTTGAAGATGAACAATTACCATAGCTAAATTTGAGACCGTGTTAACGGAAATTGAAAACCACCGACGACTTTGTGTGCCGAGGCGTTAGCGCCCAAAAGCACGTAACTGACTTAACAGACAGCGAAAATCGAGTAAACATCGGTTTCGTTGCCAATATTGTCGGATATTTATTCTCACTGGTAAGCTGAGAAAGTTTTTAATCAAAATTACTAAGACCGCCCCTATGACGCATTTTACTTGGTCCGATTACTAAAATGTGAACGTTTTCCTTGGTAAAAATTATTAGGGTACAAGACTACAGTTCCCATTAGGATCACCTTAATGAACCAATAAAAGTACATCAATGCGTTGACGTTAACTGAAATACGAGTGGCATCGTATTCATATTACTGGCTTGATTTGGAGTGTTTTGTCAGATCTGTATATGATTGTTTGCTTATTCCCTTATTAAGTTTTAACTTGCGTATTACGATTGGGGTAAAAGTAGTGAAATAATGGTGTATAGAAGGAGCTGATTTGTCTCAGTGATCAAAATCTAAATTGCCAAATGTAATTTTACTGCTGCTTGTGCAAACTACTATAATCACTGAAAAAAGGAATGGCAACAGTTATTCTGCTTCTATGTGGCTTAAGGATAACACAACAAATTGCTTAACCACAAGAATGATGGACAATTTACTCAGTGAAGCTAAAACATTAAACAGTAACTGGACCAGTGGGATACCGTGTTAAAGGTTTAAACCTCCACGTGTACTTGACCAGTGTTTATTTCTTAGCTAAACTATGAACACCCGCACTTATTAATTAAATGAGAAATTGTCAATTGAAACTTCTACACATCTAAACTAATGACTGAGACACGGAGTTACACATTACATTTCTCGAATTATACAGTTATTAGAGATCGAAATAGTTCACAACCTTTTGATTACACCAGTATGCTGTAATTGCCAGAATGAGATACCATGTAGATGCAAATCGCAAACAGCACTTGGTTGCTCAGAACATGGGGCAGCCTTTCTGAAAGATATTGCAAGAAACGCATGTTTAAACAAATATCTGAATAAACTTATACGTTTCGAAGAATCAGGCGTCATGGGATGATGCAGTCAATAATAAACTTCATGCCATCAAACTAACCCTGGGTGAAAGGACTTCTTCCTACTACAGAACTATGCGTAGGGAGGAGGTTGTCATTGCAATAATCAGAATCGGTCATTCATACATAACCCACTCCCACATACTAAAAGGTGAAGATCCACCAGAGTGCGTCTCTTGCAATGAACCATACACTGTTAATCAACCATACACTATTAAGCACTGTTAAGCACTTTATCACCGATTGTACCGACCTGCAACCTACGCGTGATAAGTACTATAATGTACATGACATGAAGGAACTTTTTGATACTATACATATCACTTGTAGTTTCGACTTCCTGAAGGAAGTAAATCTTTATTTTAAACTATAACTTGTATGCCTTCCCCTAGAGCATTTTTATCTAATGTATATACCGCCCCTTATTTTCAACATCTTATCACCAACATGCACCATTTACATCTCCCGTTGATTGGGAAGCTTCATATTTTACTGTTACCAACATCTTGCCATTTTATATTTAATTATTTTGTTTTTTATATCGCTGGTCGATATTAAACTTTTCATATTTTTAATAGCCTAAAAGTGCTGGTACGCCGTTAAAATTAAATTAATCAATGAATCAATCGAAGAATGAGAAAAAACATTGCAATTATCGAGGTAAAAGGTATATGATTGCATGTGAATTTTCTATTGATAAATATATTTCACGGCAATTCATTAAGCCAACAACCAATAAAAGATTTTATGTTTTTCACGAAGTACAAAGAATTGCACTTAATAAGTATACTTTCTATGACCATGATAGCATGGCATACAGCGACAAAATGTAGCGAAATAGGTTTACTTAAGAACCTACCTACCTAGAGTGAAACAAAGCAAGAATATTTCGCATGAACGATGTTCGACATGGAGAACATCTAAAACTCTCAAAAATGTTGATATACAACTGTACAGCGTGATAGCAAAAAAGGATTTGAATACAGAGTTAGTGTTATTTTTTTATCAGTTTACACGTGCTGCGAAAGAAAACTAAGGAGAGGCAGAAGCAAAAGCAATGGTTTCTTCAAGCATCTTAATAACACAAACTTTCTGAAAAACACGGGAGATAAAATAAACTATTCTTTTCAGCAAAAAGGGGATTGTTTTGCTAGAAAAAGAAACATCTGAATACTTTTCAACTTACTCTTAACAAAATGAAAAAGTATCAGTTGTTCGAAGATTCAATAGAACCTTGAAATCCAAAATGTGGAGAGACTTTACACGAAACAAGACGACAAAATGTTTAGACGTTTTACCTAATTAATAAAGGGAGAAAACAACACATATTAAATATGAATGTCATAATTGTTGCTCAAGCAATTATATATATATATATATATATATATATATATATATATATATATATATATATATATATATATATATATATATATATATATATATATATATATATATATAGACATATACACAAATTAAATCAAACTATCCCGTTACCTCGAAGAAATGTATTTAGTAACATTATTTTTGAAGAGGTTTCAACAACAAGGATTCTAACATAAAAATCAATCATTGGAAACAGGTACCCTTCTAAATACAACAATTGTAAAAGTTAGACGATGAATATTAGGTGATCCGGTAGTATGCACCCTGCAACCAATCTATCCCCTCCCCTCAAATAAAATATAAGTGGGGAAAGTTCCTACTTGTAAAATTGGAAAATATGATAATTCTTTAACTACCGGGAAGCCTTCTGAAAACATTATTTCTTTAGTACAAATAAGGGATTAAATATAATAGAAGTAGCATGCAGCATGCATAGTTTTGAAAGTTTTAAAAGTAAACTTTTTCTACAATATGAATGATTTCAACATGTATGATCCAGAACGCGAGAATTAAGAGTACAGAGATGCATGATTTGAAAGTTTGTGTCGTCCAGTCATCCAGAGAAAATCTACATTCTACAATATCAGAAGTAAATACCATGCTGGTAAACAAGCAAAACGCAGTAAGGTGGTTGTCATCTACATACTCATCTAATACGATAATAAACAGTATAGCAAAAAATATTACTTTAAATGCCATTTAATCATATTAAATTGATTATGACTGCATCTATGTAAAGCACCCCGAAACACAATACAACACAAACATTTCTCCCACAAAGAAATAACAAACAAAGAAATGCAAGCCAAGAACACCACCAAAAACAAAATCAGTATACAATGTCCAAGACAGCTAGTCAAAAAGGTTTACCAAAAACGATTATTAAAATCAAATAAATGTTTATATCGTGTTAGAGACATCCAAACTAATCACAAATTCATACAAAGAAGGAATATCAACTATTCATTAAACGATGCATTTGCACTAGATAAATCTTTATCATGAACAATCTACATGCATTTAGATATCATTGTCACCGAGGATAGTATTATACCAGCTCCGACGATTACACCACTCACAGAGTACACAGTAACATCAACTACGATGATTCTTCGTCGGTATTTTTTTATTTTTGTTTGGTACTCCTCGGGATTAGTAAGATTTGCGATGATAGGCAAATTACTTTTGCAAATGTAATTACTCAACCAATTATGAAATAATTGAATATATGTGTTATAGCCAAATACCCATCATATTTTAAAATGAATTATATCAATCAGCAATTTTCAGTATCAGCAGATAGGTCCTTTCGTATGCATGAAATTCAAATCAAAAGCTAGCTAGAGCGGCTTAAGAATTCAACTGGATGCCACTACCTAACCCTATTGCAATATATCAACTTAACCCTATTACAATATCATCAACCTAACCTTATTAAAATATATCAACCTGACCCTATTACAATATCATCAACCTAACCCTATTACAATATATCAACCTAACCCTACTACAATATCATCAACCTAACCCTATTACAATATCATCAACCTAACTCTATTACAATATCATCAACCTAACCCTACTACAATATCATCAACCTAAGCCTATTACAATATCATCAACCTAACCCTATTACAATATCATCAACCTAACTCTATAACAATATCATCAACCTAACCCTATTACAATATCATCAACTTAACCCTATTACAATATCATCAACCTAACCCTATTACAATATCATCAACCTAACTCTATTACAATATCATCAACCTAACCCAATTACAATATCATCAACTTAACCCTATTACAATATCATCAACCTAACCCTATTACAATATCATCAACCTAACCCTATTACAATATCATCAACCTAACCCTATTACAATATCATCAACCCAACCCTATTACAATATCATCAAAGTATATACAAGGATATTCAGTGCGTTCGATGTGAAACAAATATACATTCAGACATAGCTTTGTGAGTCTATAACTGTGATGTGACTTATGCAAAGCTAATTAACAAATTAAAAAAATGTAGCATCAGTTAGACTCAATATAAAAAGGACATGTAAACGAATATGTGTTTGCATTTCAAACGCTTTCAAAATAACGTCTCGTGATCCAGAGACTAATACTCCTTTTCGTTAAAATGTATTGCTTACTCAATTAGTATAAGAAACAAATTAGCGATGTCAAGTTAGTTTTCACGCACAACAGTATATGTTCACCCTGGGGTAATATTGCTACAGTGTGTGCGCAATTAAATCAAGGTTATCATACAAATGCTACATCGTCATTGGCTGATTTTCTTATGGTGTATTTAATGCTCAATCTTGCAAAAAGTCATTTCCTCTTCCGTTACAATATATACAACATTGAATACCATATACTATCATCTTAAGCCAACCAGAAGAATTTTGCTTCGATTTCTTTAATTCAAAAGGAAGGAAAAAAGTATGATATGTTTTTACATTAAATCTATAATCTAAATTCTGCTGTCATAATTATTTTAATATATATATATATATATATATATATATATATATATATATATATTAAAATCATCCATCTCTGTACTATTAATTCTCGCGTTCTGGATCATACATGTTGAAATCATTCATATTGTAGAAAAAGTTTACTTTCAAAACTTTCAAAACTATGCATGCTGCATGCTACTTCTATTATATTTAATCCCTTATTTGTACTAAAGAAATAATGTTTTCAGAAGGCTTCCCGGTAGTTAAAGAATTATCATATTTTCCAATTTTACAAGTAGGAACTTTCCCCACTTATATTTTATTTGAGGGGAGGGGATAGATTGGTTGCAGGGTGCATACTACCGGATCACCTAATATTCATCGTCTAACTTTTACAATTGTTGTATTTAGAAGGGTACCTGTTTCCAATGATTGATTTTTATGTTAGAATCCTTGTTGTTGTAACCTCTTCAAAAGTAATGTTACTAAATACATTTCTTCGAGGTAACGGGATAGTTTGCCATAAATAATCAACAAGTTATGTATTATTAGATGCATAACTCCAAAGTATATTGTCAATTGTTCAGGCATTTTCCTTTATAACTGACCCTGGAATTATACTTCTTAGGGCAGAAAAAGCCATGCATCTAGATTATACATAATCTTGTTACACTTAATAACACGATGACAGTATGGCGTTATTTCTGTCAACATTGCCATCAAAATGTAAACGTCAGCTGACCACGTGTGTGACTAACAATAAATCTAGATTTAGTCATTTATAAAACAGTTGTTCAAAATGTGTTACCGATAAATGCAAACCACTATTCACTCAATGTAAACAAGGAATATAAGACCTGACATAAAGTGTTATATCCATAAAGTATTTTATATCCACAATAAAATATAACACATATCATATCAATATTGATGACATTTAAAGACATTTAAGACATTTAAAATTATCCAGATTTTGTAATAGAGATGTTATAGTTGCTAAGCTATACATTATCCATTTTGACTCAAGACATCTTGACTATGATGTTCACGTCTAATATATTCCTATAATATTCAATCACAAAACATTAACACAAACTAAACCAAAACCATCTTTTTTATAGGCGATGAGCTTCTACACGACGTGGAAGAATGAAACTATAACACATTTTTCTAAATTCTAACCGGAGGCAACATTTCAGATTTAATGCCTGATCTGCTAAGAGGTATATTTAATTTCCGGTTGGAGTGTACTCTGACTGGAGGTTTTTTCATTGAACGATATACCGTAAGGTCTCATTCGAATGTGTCAGGTCTTCATCTGTTATTTATTTCAAATGCTGTAAGGTCCTGTTGGAATATGTCAGGTGTGCAGCTCCAATTTATTTGATAGAAACATATTTGGGAGAAATATTTACAAAAATATAGTCTTTCTACTAGAGCTGTCCTATTAAAAGCAGTCTTGATACGACGTTTGTCATTGTTTTAATGAAAGTATCACAAATTCAAAACTAGACATTAAAGCCTCAGCAAATGTACCTTGTATAAAAGGTGTGATCTCGTTCCCCTTCACAATTTACACCCACAGTAGGTGCGCGCAGGATGCGAAGCCATCATAGTAATCGTATCTTTATAATACATTTAAAAAATATAATCACTTTTCCTCGATCTGTGTTCATGAACCTTTATTAACAAGTGAACAAAGCCAGCAGCAGAGAGAACAAGCCAACCTCGTCTATTTGGTAAACTAAGGCCTCCTATGAAACGAAAACAAAAAAATAATGTCAAAAAACAGAAACAAAGCTTCTATCTAACCGAGACGCAAATTCGATGTCGCACCCTCTATGCTGCTAGGAATTAGATCATAATAATAATAGTACGATAATCTTTAACAGCTAGATTAGCTCGAGAAAGACTAGCAACGATTAAGAAATGTATATCCGTCAGTGATTCTGCCAGACAAAAATTACAACAGCGACATGAATCTCAAGTTGATTTTGTAGAAGGCACAGAACAATTACTTAAACCCGTTACTACAACCAATAAATGAAAAACCATGAGCTGATAATCTGAAACCGATGAAACTGTCAAGGCTAAATTGTGTAGCCGAACTTCATTTCGAACACTGACATCAAAATGAGCATACTCGTTCGCTTCGGCGGTGGTAGATACATTTGCCAAATTGCCTGTCTTAATATACAATCTGCTGCAATAACTTTGTTAATATTTGCTGCTTCAGCGAGCGTAACCTCTCCAGTATCGTCTTGAGGAACAATAAATAGATTCTGATGCAGATTGTTGCTTTTATAAGACACATCATGAGCATGATAAGTTCGATCAATTTCATTTATAGCATATTCAATTGCACTTGGTTGGTCTTGGCTGTCATGTCTGATATCAAGTCGATTACCAGGGCCGCAGTAGTTATAACCCGGAAGATGTTTTTCTCTTGGGTCCTTAGCCCGCGGAGTACCTGGTAATTTTGTCAATTTTGATGTAGTATTACCTCCTCGTTTTTTTATAATTCGATTTGTCACCTGATTTTGCAGAAATATATCTAAATTTCTTTGTACCACATTGTGCCCACTTACCAGCAAGTGCTGATCTGTAATTTTTGTTGCAGTTATTAAGTCGTTTGTGCTAGTACGCGTCTTGCATTTCTCACAATATAGATCCATAATTTATTTATAATAAATTGAATGTAATTGATTTATCAGCAACAAGTACGCGAGAACCTGTTAAGTATGTTGCTGCGCTACCAAATTCGATCATAATGATTATAATTTGACCATCTGGAGGTGGCAAGACACAGTTGTTTCTTAATTTGATAATGAGATAGTTAAAATGAGACAGGTTCTATTTAGTGGCACCATCTGTAGATGATCAGCGGTGTTGTGATGTGTTAAGAGATGTTAACGAGAACGCGAAACTGTTGAATGAGATGGTGATGCTATTAATAATTGTATCGCTGATATCAACAGAGCACTGAGTGTTGATGACCTTGATGGATCTTTTGGTAATTTAGTTGTCTATGATGATGTGTTGCTGGATAAACAGGCAAACCCGGCTCGGATAATTTCTCGAAGCAGACATAAAAACACAGATGTGATTTATGTAAGCCAGTGATATACACAAATACCAACGGTGATCAGGGATAATTGTAATATTATTGCTGTGTTTAATGAAGTGGATACCCAAAAACTTAGAAATATTTATCAGACCTGGCGTAGCGGTGATATCGATATCAATAAGTTTTAAAAAATTATTTTCAAAAGTGCAAACTACCCAACACAAATTTATAACAATAAATTTACATGTACCACGATCAAGATATCGAACCAGACTTGAGAAGATATTTGAATAAAACTGTAGCAGCAGAGAAGATACGACATCGAATATGCGTCAAAAGTAAACAATCACGCGTGTACTTTTTTGAAAAATTCCAAGACACCATATAGTAACACTCAGTTGGTTAGAAGCTTTGGTTTTGTGTTTTTTGACATTATTTGTTTAGGTTTCTTAGGAGGTTTTAGTTTGATAAATAATTGAGGTGGGTTCGCCATCTCTGCTGCTAAGACACATACTCATGCACACACGGGTAGACGAACATGCATTACCAAACTCACCATATAATTAAAGAATGAACGTGTTTAGTGTTTTCAGATTTCGTTTGTTTTAATTTGTCATATTTTATACTTTTGAACATCAGTGAAAGTTGCTATATTGCTTAGTTTGGTAGAGAAAAGCAGACACATACGGAGTTAGTTGCCTCATGCCGTTAGGAAGGTAAATTTTGATTGTGTTGAATAAGAAATAATGATGATAAATGGAAATTGTATATACCACAATACAATTATGTGCTCGGTGGCCACAAACTTTGTCCTGGATATTTCGATATCTCGTCTGTGACTAACAATTTACGCCATGGGCGCCATTTTAAATCTTATTGTTTAGATTAGTATTACTAATTGTCAACATATATGTAAACATGGATATTTTTATCCTGTGTCACTCTATACGTACGTCACGCAGGCCAAGCGGAACTAACGATATTATGTATTACATTATAGGCATGGATTATAAAAATTTGATAAAATCATGTACCAGAAGTTACAAAAAATATAGATATACATAAAATATAGATATACATACTACCTTATGAGATTTAGTTCTATCAAGCAACAATGCCCCAGACTTGCTGAATCAGTATGCAAAACCAAATTAGGGTTTAGTGTTTGCTTTCTGTGTGTATATATAAGGTATTAAACAACAAAGACGACGGGCAGTTTACTCTGCAAACTTCAACATTGTATTGATCAAGATCAAGTCAGGCATGACTACATCGAATGCTGATAAAACCATTGCAATATCTGCATTCATCAAAATCAAATTGCCCATAAGTATATAATGTATCCTCCGGAATCCATAAGTGTTTTGTTTAGTTGGTTTAGCGCCATTTTCAGCACATTAACGGCTATATATGACGGCAAGGATATCTGATCGAGGAAAAGATCTCGGGTAACCTTTCGAAAGTATCACATCTGCTTGGGGCGTATTAAGAGTACTTTTCTAGTCTATCATGGTTTTCGTATTTATTTAGTTGAAAGATACATAAAGAGAATATTGAGAGCTATGTATATTCTGCACATCACAGATATTTAAACAAACCCTATTTGTTGCGAAAGTCTCTTCGAATCCTCACCTCCGCATTCACCAACATGGGCTGCATACAGGATCCCAAAATATTTATTGCCATCTATTCATCCTCATGAAATATCATCCTCATCCCACTCGACATCCTTGATATGTGCAGATGGTGTTTGGATGAAGAAATAAAATGTGACCAATGAATGGACGCACAGACAGGTGTTCGGATTAAGAAATATAATGTGACCAACGAACAGACGCACAAACACAAATGGACTGACTGAGAGACGGACATGAAAGAGTACAACATCTGTATATACTTACAGGTAATATAACTAACGCAACACTTACATTTTGTAATTAATCTCAGCCTACAGTATTCAATTGGTTTGAACAAACGCTGAAGCTAATTTATTGATTGCTTGTTGTGTAAGAAGAAACATTAGAGCACCATTTAGTTCCTGCAGTAATGTTATATTTGGTGGTTAGGATTGTATGGATGGGATAAGTTAAATCCCTTAGTATATCATGATTTTATTACTTTTACATCGTTCAACACGAACATAATCACGCCTGCAATCAGGAAAAAACCCAAATCACTCGGTCACGTCAATACGATACCACTTATGTTGTAACAACATTCGGCTCATTTGTTGTGGTTTTATTGGTTTGTTAAGATAGGTCAAAGGTGAAATGCATGTTAGTACGTTTTAGAACGTAACAGCATTACAACTTAAAAGTGGGACAAAGTAAAAGACAACGTAGAGGGCCTATTGAGTAATTTTTACGAAGTACAAATTCCTGTTAGGGTAAATATCCGACAGCCTTGGCATCGTAGACAATATTTCATGAGATCTTAATTGTAAACATCTACTATACAAATTGAATGAGTACTATAATGATTGTGTCATTAGCAAATTTAGTAAATCTAGTATTAATAAAGATCATTAGGGAGATAAGTAAATAGATGTTTTGTAAAAAATGATATGTGGAATCACCAACATGTTTTGTATTTGAATGCGAACATTTTAGAAGATGAAATCTTAGCGAGAGATGAAATGTTATCAGTTGTTTTCGTTACAAATAGTATTACATGCAACGAAGTCAATATAGACAATGCAAGATAATATATCATCAGATGTCATTGTACATTATGAAGTCATTTCAGAGTTCGTAAAAATCTATACTGATCAGGATGATGCGAATTTCCAACTCAAATTTAAGAAGTTTACATTCAAACAAAACATCAGCGTATACACCCTGTTGAAAATAGTTCTTAACAACCCACTGCCCAGAGTTTGGAAAGTATTATCACAGATGATAATTATGTTACAGCGGAAGACCGTATATCAAATATTATCCACTGAGAGAATTTATACAACGTTTGATATTCGGAGAGAGGTACATATGCATGAAATTACTTACAGCATCAATCCAAAACTTAGTATTTCTATTACAAAATGTAATTTGTACAAATATAACGTTCAACTGTATTATAACGTAATCAATGAAAAGCGTATATATTGGAAACCATGAACTTGCTAAAGAACTTGACATCAAGAGTACCATAAATCACATTTGCTTGCAATGCATGTTGGTACTAGTGCTCGACCAAGTGGTATCTTAGTAAAGTCTACGGATATGTTTGCGAGTGTTACAAGCGGAAAACAAATTCCGAATGCGCGATCTAGATTGATATTTTGTTACTAAACGATATGAGTTAAGAGTTGAGATATAATTACGAGTAGATACAATAATACCGGTGACTTAAACGATATCATAAGTATAATTGTAAAATATGTTAGTGCAAGACGTTGACTGCATTTATAGACCACCCTACATCTGCTTAATACCTTTACTGTGGTAGAATCGGTGTAAAACCGTAGCGTTTATTCATGTCTGAAGATGATACAAATGTATTTTAATTCAATGCGGTCCAACCTAAAGTGAAAATGCTGACTGTTTACACAGATTTTGAATGACTGAATTGTTCCCATAATCTCTTCTTCTCCAACTGAAGCTGTCAACAATCCTATCAAAAGGATAGCATCAATCGAAATCTTAGATGAGTATGCGATTAGTGCAAAGCAACTAATTTGGCGTAAGTGCAAAGCAAAGTACCTAATTAATAAGAGCATTAATACATTATTGTACGTTACACTGATGCTTTCTCCGACACAAATAACGGAGAGAACTCCTTGTGGTTGGCACCATCAAAAGCTGAACAAATGTACAAACCTCGCTGACGGTACCGTTATCAAAGTCTAAGGTGACACAAATACAAAAGAAAATGATTGCATATTTCCTTTCACACGCTAGTTCACCGCTGTAAGCTGCCGCTACGTCTGCGGTTTGAAAAGCGGTTAAGTACTGTAGGAACTGTGTCAGTGACGGTTTTGAAAATGACACATTGAGGCAGAAATGCTGATCGTACACAAATAATTAGAGATTTTTGACTGTCCAGAACAACTCGCGGTGTAACCTCTGACAGAAGTCTTCGGTACGATTTGCATTGACTAATCTCGACGTGCGCTCGATGATGAAGAATGTCAAGGATGTCTAAGGTGTCTTGATGATAAATAAACTTGCTTCAATAGGAGTGTTTGGGCAGAGACTAAAAAACAGTTTCAAACATTTTTAAAGGTGTAGTTTTAAATTGTGTAATTAGTTTGTTTCTATATCAACGCCTTGTTTGACCCTCATAGGAAAAATCTCCAGAGACTTTAGCATTTCGCTGATATATATTCTATATTATTGTCCAACAGTGTTACAAAGAAGGAGAGAATACTGTATTAGAAGTATATGTGCGTGTTGCATCCGAATAAAGCCGACTTCAGCCAATTATATTTCGCGATCATATTATTAATAGATGAGCTGTGACAGAACCTCAATATTACCGACTTGAGAAAATTGTCGAAAAGAAACAAGTACAAGATGAAATCACTAAGATAAATGGATCGCTCACTTAATACAAATGCGCATATCTAGTTGTTGAGCTATAGCCATTTAGCCGTTGAAGATGAACAATTACCATAGCTAAATTTGAGACCGTGTTAACGGAAATGGAAAACCACCGACGACTTTGTGTGCCGAGGCGTTAGCGCCCAAAAGCACGTAACTGACTTAACAGACAGCGAAAATCGAGTAAACATCGGTTTCGTTGCCAATATTGTCGGATATTTATTCTCACTGGTAAGCTGAGAAAGTTTTTAATCAAAATTACTAAGACCGCCCCTATGACGCATTTTACTTGGTCCGATTACTAAAATGTGAACGTTTTCCTTGGTAAAAATTATTAGGGTACAAGACTACAGTTCCCATTAGGATCACCTTAATGAACCAATAAAAGTACATCAATGCGTTGACGTTAACTGAAATACGAGTGGCATCGTATTCATATTACTGGCTTGATTTGGAGTGTTTTGTCACATCTGTATATGATTGTTTGCTTATTCCCTTATTAAGTTTTAACTTGCGTATTATGATTGGGGTAAAAGTAGTGAAATAATGGTGTATAGAAGGAGCTGATTTGTCTCAGTGATCAAAATCTAAATTGCCAAATGTAATTTTACTGCTGCTTGTGCAAACTACTATAATCAGTGAAAAAAGGAATGACAACAGTTATTCTGCTTCTATGTGGCTTAAGGATAACACAACAAATTGCTTAACCACAAGAATGATGGACAATTTACTCAGTGAAGCTAAAACATTAAACAGTAACTGGACCAGTGGGATACCGTGTTAAAGGTTTAAACCTCCACGTGTACTTGACCAGTGTTTATTTCTTAGCTAAACTATGAACACCCGCACTTATTAATTAAATGAGAAATTGTCAATTGAAACTTCTACACATCTAAACTAATGACTGAGACACGGAGTTACACATTACATTTCTCGAATTATACAGTTATTAGAGATCGAAATAGTTCACAACCTTTTGATTACACCAGTATGCTGTAATTGCCAGAATGAGATACCATGTAGATGCAAATCGCAAACAGCACTTGGTTGCTCAGAACATGGGGCAGCCTTTCTGAAAGATATTGCAAGAAACGCATGTTTTAACAAATATCTGAATAAACTTATACGTTTCGAAGAATCAGGCGTCATGGGATGATGCAGTCAATAATAAACTTCATGCCATCAAACTAACCCTGGGTGAAAGGACTTCTTCCTACTACAGAACTATGCGTAGGGAGGAGGTTGTCATTGCAATAATCAGAATCGGTCATTCATACATAACCCACTCCCACATACTAAAAGGTGAAGATCCACCAGAGTGCGTCTCTTGCAATGAACCATACACTGTTAATCAACCATACACTATTAAGCACTGTTAAGCACTTTATCACCGATTGTACCGACCTGCAACCTACGCGTGATAAGTACTATAATGTACATGACATGAAGGAACTTTTTGATACTATACATATCACTTGTAGTTTCGACTTCCTGAAGGAAGTAAATCTTTATTTTAAACTATAACTTGTATGCCTTCCCCTAGAGCATTTTTATCTAATGTATATACCGCCCCTTATTTTCAACATCTTATCACCAACATACACCATTTACATCTCCCGTTGATTGGGAAGCTTCATATTTTACTGTTACCAACATCTTGCCATTTTATATTTAATTATTTTGTTTTTTATATCGCTGGTCGATATTAAACTTTTCATATTTTTAATAGCCTAAAAGTGCTGGTGCGCCGTTAAAATTAAATTAATCAATGAATCAATCGAAGAATGAGAAAAAACATTGCAATTTTCGAGGTAAAAGGTATATGATTGCATGTGAATTTTCTATTAATAAATATATTTCAAGGCAATTCATTAAGCCAACAACCAATAAAAGATTTTATGTTTTTCACGAAGTACAAAGAATTGCTCTTAATAAGTATACTTTCTATGATCATGATAATATGGCATACAGCGACAAAATGTAGCGAAATAGGTTTGCTTAAGAACCTACCTACCTAGAGTGAAACAAAGCAAGAATATTTCGCATGAACGATGTTCGACATGGAGAACATCTAAAACTCTCAAAAATGTTGATATACAACTGTACAGCGTGATAGCAAAAAAGGATTTGAATACAGAGTTAGTGTTATTTTTTTATCAGTTTACACGTGCTGCGAAAGAAAACTAAGGAAAGGCAGAAGCAAAAGCAATGGTTTCTTCAAGCATCTTAATAACACAAACTTTCTGAAAAACACGGGAGATAAAATAAACTATTCTTTTCAGCAAAAAGGGGATTGTTTTGCTAGAAAAAGAAACATCTGAATACTTTTCAACTTACTCTTAACAAAATGAAAAAGTATCAGTTGTTCGAAGATTCAATAGAACCTTGAAATCCAAAATGTGGAGAGACTTTACACGAAACAAGACGACAAAATGTTTAGACGTTTTACCTAATTAATAAAGGGAGAAAACAACACATATTAAATATGAATGTCATAATTGTAGCTCAAGCAATTATATATATATATATATATATATATATATATATATATATATATATATATATATATATATATATATATATATATATATATATATATATATATATATATATATATATATAGACATATACACAAATTAAATCAAACTATCCCGTTACCTCGAAGAAATGTATTTAGTAACATTATTTTTGAAGAGGTTTCAACAACAAGGATTCTAACATAAAAATCAATCATTGGAAACAGGTACCCTTCTAAATACAACAATTGTAAAAGTTAGACGATGAATATTAGGTGATCCGGTAGTATGCACCCTGCAACCAATCTATCCCCTCCCCTCAAATAAAATATAAGTGGGGAAAGTTCCTACTTGTAAAATGGGAAAATATGATAATTCTTTAACTACCGGGAAGCCTTCTGAAAACATTATTTCTTTAGTACAAATAAGGGATTAAATATAATAGAAGTAGCATGCAGCATGCATAGTTTTGAAAGTTTTGAAAGTAAACTTTTTCTCCAATATGAATGATTTCAACATGTATGATCCAGAACGCGAGAATTAAGAGTACATAGATGCATGATTTGAAAGTTTGTGTCTTCCAGTCATCCAGGGAAAATCTACATTCCACAATATCAGAAGTAAATACCATGCTGGTAAACAAGCAAAACGCAGTAAGGTGGTTGTCATCTACATACTCATCTAATACGATAATAAACAGTATAGCAAAAAAATATTACTTTAAATGCCATTTAATCATATTAAATTGATTATGACTGCATCTATGTAAAGCACCCCGAAACACAATACAACACAAACATTTCTCCCACAAAGAAATAACAAACAAAGAAATGCAAGCCAAGAACACCACCAAAAACAAAATCAGTATACAATGTTCAAGACAGCTAGTCAAAAAGGTTTACCAAAAACGATTATTAAAATCAAATAAATGTTTATATCGTGTTAGAGACATCCAAACTAATCACAAATTAATACAAAGAAGGAATATCAACTATTCATTAAACGATGCATTTGCACTAGATAAATCTTTATCATGAACAATCTACATGCATTTAGATATCATTGTCACCGAGGATAGTATTATACCAGCTCCGACGATTACACCACTCACAGAGTACACAGTAACATCAACTACGATGATTCTTCGTCGGTATTTTTTTATTTTTGTTTGGTACTCCTCGGGATTAGTAAGATTTGCGATGATAGGCAAATTACTTTTGCAAATGTAATTACTCAACCAATTATGAAATAATTGAATATATGTGTTATAGCCAAATACCCATCATATTTTAAAATGAATTATATCAATCAGCAATTTTCAGTATCAGCAGATAGGTCCTTTCGTAGGCATGAAATTCAAATCGAAAGCTATCTAGAGCGGCTTAAGAATTCAACTGGATGCCACTACCTAACCCTATTACAATATATCAACTTAACCCTATTACAATATCATCAACCTAACCTTATTAAAATATATCAACCTGACCCTATTACAATATCATCAACCTAACCCTATTACAATATATCAACCTAACCATAATACAATATCATCAACCTAACCCTATTACAATATCATCAACCTAACCCTATTACAATATATCAACCTAACCCTACTACAATATCATCAACCTAAGCCTATTACAATATCATCAACCTAACCCTATTACAATATCATCAATCTAACCCTATTACAATATCATCAACCTAACCCTATTACAATATCATCAACTTCACCCTATTACAATATCATCAACCTAACCCTATTACAATATCATCAACCTAACTCTATTACAATATCATCAACCTAACCCTATTACAATATCATCAACTTAACCCTATTACAATATTATCAACCTAACCCTATTACAATATCATCAACCTAACCCTATTACAATATCATCAACCTAACCCTATTACAATATCATCAACCCAACCCTATTACAATATCATCAAAGTATATACAAGGATATTCAGTGCGTTCGATGTGAAACAAATTTACATTCAGACATAGCTTTGTGAGTCTATAACTGTGATGTGACTTATGCAAAGCTAATTAACAAATTAAAAAAATGTAGCATCAGTTAGACTCAATATAAAAAGGACATATAAACGAATATGTGTTTGCATTTCAAACGCTTTCAAAATAACGTCTCGTGATCCAGAGACTAATACTCCTTTTCGTTAAAATGTATTGCTTACTCAATTAGTATAAGAAACAGATTAGCGATGTCAAGTTAGTTTTCACGCACAACAGTACATGTTCACCCTGGGGTAATATTGCTACAGTGTGTGCGCAATTAAATCAAGGTTATCATACAAATGCTACATCGTCATTGGCTGATTTTCTTATGGTGTATTTAATGTTCAATCTTGCAAAAAATCATTTCCTCTTCCGTTACAATATATACAACATTGAATACCATATACTATCATCTTAAGACAACCAGAAGAATTTTGCTTCGATTTCTTGAATTCAAAAGGAAGGAAAAAGGTATGATATGTTTTTACATTAAATCTATAATCTAAATTCTGCTGTCATAATTATTTCAATATATATATATATATATATATATATATATATATATATATATATATATATATATATATATATATATATATATATATATATATATATATATATATATATATATTAAAATCATCCATCTCTGTACTATTAATTCTCGCGTTCTGGATCATACATGTTGAAATCATTCATATTGTAGAAAAAGTTTACTTTCAAAACTTTCAAAACTATGCATGCTGCATGCTACTTCTATTATATTTAATCCCTTATTTGTACTAAAGAAATAATGTTTTCAGAAGGCTTCCCGGTAGTTAAAGAATTATCATATTTTCCAATTTTACAAGTAGGAACTTTCCCCACTTATATTTTATTTGAGGGGAGGGGATAGATTGGTTGCAGGGTGCATACTACCGGATCACCTAATATTCATCGTCTAACTTTTACAATTGTTGTATTTAGAAGGGTACCTGTTTCCAATGATTGATTTTTATGTTAGAATCCTTGTTGTTGTAACCTCTTCAAAAATAATGTTACTAAATACATTTCTTCGAGGTAACGGGATAGTTTGCCATAAATAATCAACAAGTTATGTATTATTAGATGCATAACTCCAAAGTATATTGTCAATTGTTCAGGCATTTTCCTTTATAACTGACCCTGGAATTATACTTCTTAGGGCAGAAAAAGCCATGCATCTAGATTATACATAATCTTGTTACACTTAATAACACGATGACAGTATGGCGTTATTTCTGTCAACATTGCCATTAAAATGTAAACGTCAGCTGACCACGTGTGTGACTAACAATAAATCTAGATTTAGTCATTTATAAAACAGTTGTTCAAAATGTGTTACCGATAAATGCAAACAACTATTCACTCAATGTAAACAAGGAATATAAGACCTGACATAAAGTGTTATATCCATAAAGTATTTTATATCCACAATAAAATATAACACATATCATATCAATATTGATGACACTTAAAGACATTTAAGATATTTAAAATTATCCAGATTTTGTAATAGAGATGTTATAGTTGCTAAGCTATACATTATCCATTTTGACTCAAGACATCTTGACTATGATGTTCACGTCTAATATATTCCTATAATATTCAATCACAAAACATTAACACAAACTAAACCAAAACCATCTTTTTTATAGGCGATGAGCTTCTACACTACGTGGAAGAATGAAACTCTATAACACATTTTTCTAAATTCTAACCCGAGGCAACATTTCAGATTTAATGCCTGATCTGCTAAGAGGTATATTTAATTTCCGGTTGGAGTGTACTCTGACTGGAGGTTTTTTCATTGAACGATATACCGTAAGGTCTCATTCAAATGTGTCAGGTCTTCATCTCTTATTTATTTCAAATGCTGTAAGGTCCTGTTGGAATATGTCAGGTGTGCAGCTCCAATTTATTTGATAGAAACATATTTGGGAGAAATATTTACAAAAATATAGTCTTTCTACCAGAGCTGTCCTATTAAAAGCAGTCTTGATACGACGTTTGTCATTGTTTTAATGAAAGTATCACAAATTCAAAACTAGACATTAAAGCCTCAGCAAATGTACCTTGTATAAAAGGTGTGATCTCGTCCCCCTTGACAATTTACACCCACAGTAGGTGCGTGCAGGATGCGAAGCCATCATAGTAATCGTATCTTTATAATCCATTTAAAAAATATAATCACTTTTCCTCGATCTGTGTTCATGAACCTTTATTAACAAGTGAACAAAGCCAGCAGCAGAGAGAACAAGCCAACCTCGTCTATTTGGTAAACTAAGGCCTCCTATGAAACGAAAACAAAAAAATAATGTCAAAAAACAGAAACAAAGCTTCTATCTAACCGAGACGCAAATTCGATGTCGCACCCTCTATGCTGCTAGGAATTAGATCATAATAATAATAGTACGATAATCTTTAACAGCTAGATTAGCTCGAGAAAGACTAGCAACGATTAAGAAATGTATATCCGTCAGTGATTCTGCCAGACAAAAATTACAACAGCGACATGAATCTCAAGTTGATTTTGTAGAAGGCACAGAACAATTACTTAAACCCGTTACTACAACCAATAAATGAAAAACCATGAGCTGATAATCTGAAACCGATGAATCTGTCAAGGCTAAATTGTGTAGCCGAACTTCATTTCGAACACTGACATCAAAATGAGCATACTCGTTCGCTTCGGCGGTGGTAGATACATTTGCCAAATTGCCTGTCTTAATATACAATCTGCTGCAATAACTTTGTTAATATTTGCTGCTTCAGCGAGCGTAACCTCTCCAGTATCGTCTTGAGGAACAATAAATAGATTCTGATGCAGATTGTTGCTTTTATAAGACATATCATGAGCATGATATGTTCGATCAATTTCATTTATAGCATATTCAATTGCACTTGGTTGGTCTTGGCTGTCATGTCTGATATCAAGTCGATTACCAGGGCCGCAGTAGTTATATCCCGGAAGATGTTTTTCTCTTGGGTCTTTAGCCCGCGGAGTACCTGGTAATTTTGTCAATTTTGATGTAGTATTACCTCCTCGTTTTTTTATAATTCGATTTGTCACCTGATTTTGCAGAAATATATCTAAATTTCTTTGTACCACATTGTGCCCACTTACCAGCAAGTGCTGATCTGTTATTTTTGTTGCAGTTATTAAGTCGTTTGTGCTAGTACGCGTCTTGCATTTCTCACAATATAGATCCATAATTTATTTATAATAAATTGAATGTAATTGATTTGTCAGCAACAAGTACGCGAGAACCTGTTAAGTATGTTGCTGCGCTACCAAATTCGATCATAATGATTATAATTTGACCATCTGGAGGTGGCAAGACACAGTTGTTACTTAATTTGATAATGAGATGGTTAAAATGAGACAGGTTCTATTTAGTGGCACCATCTGTAGATGATCAGCGGTGTTGTGATGTGTTAAGAGATGTTAACGAGAACGCGAAACTGTTGAATGAGATGGTGATGCTATTATTAATTGTATCGCTGATATCAACAGAGCACTGAGTGTTGATGACCTTGATGGATCTTTTGATAATTTAGTTGTGTATGATGATGTGTTGCTGGATAAACAGGCAAACCCCGCTCGGATAATTTCTCGAGGCAGACATAAAAACACAGATGTGATTTATGTAAGCCAGTGATATACACAAATACCAACGGTGATCAGGGATAATTGTAATATTATTGCTGTGTTTAATGAAGTGGATACCCAAAAACTTAGAAATATTTATCAGACCTGGCGTAGCGGTGATATCGATATCAATAAGTTTAAAAAAATTATTTTCAAAAGTGTAAACTACCCAACACAAATTTATAACAATAAATTTACATGTACCACGATCAAGATATCGAACCAGACTTGAGAAGATATTTGAATAAAACTGTAGCAGCAGAGAGGATACGACATTGAATATGCGTCAAAAGTAAACAATCACGCGTGTACTTTTTTGAAAAATTCCAAGACACCATATAGTAACACTCAGTTGGTTAGAAGATTTGGTTTTGTGTTTTTTGACATTATTTGTTTAGGTTTCTTAGGAGGTTTTAGTTTGATAAATAATTGAGGTGGGTTCGCCATCTCTGCTGCTAAGACACATACTCATGCACACACGGGTAGACGAACATGCATTACCAAACTCACCATATAATTAAAGAATGAACGTGTTTAGTGTTTTCAGATTTCGTTTGTTTTAATTTGTCATATTTTATACTTTTGAACATCAGTGAAAGTTGCTATATTGCTTAGTTTGGTAGAGAAAAGCAGACACATACGGAGTTAGTTGCCTCATGCCGTTAGGAAGGTAAATTTTGATTGTGTTGAATAAGAAATAATGATGATAAATGGAAATTGTATATACCACAATACAATTATGTGTTCGGTGGCCACAAACTTTGTCCTGGATATTTCGATATCTCGTCTGTGACTAACAATTTACGCCATGGGCGCCATTTTAAATCTTATTGTTTAGATTAGTATTACTAATTGTCAACATATATGTAAACATGGATATTTTTATCCTGTGTCACTCTATACGTACGCCACGCAGGCCAAGCGGAACTAACGATATTATGTATTACATTATAGGCATGGATTATAAAAATTTGATAAAATCATGTACCAGAAGTTACAAAAAATATAGATATACAAAAAATATAGATATACATACTACCTTATGAGATTTAGTTCTATCAAACAACAATGCCCCAGACTTGCTGAATCAGTATGCAAAACCAAATTAGGGTCTAGTGTTTGCTTTCTGTGTGTATATATACGGTATTAAACAACAAAGACGACGGGCAGTTTACTCTGCAATCTTCAACATTGTATTGATCAAGATCAAGTCAGGCATGACTACATCGAATGCTGATAAAACCATTGCAATATCTGCATTCATCAAACTCAAATTGCCCATAAGTATATAATGTATCCTCCGGAATCCATAAGTGTTTTGTTTAGTTGGTTTAGCGCCATTTTCAGCACATTATCGGCTATATTTGACGGCAAGGATATCTGATCGAGGAAAAGATCTCGGGTAACCTTTCGAAAGTATCACATCTGCTTGGGGCGTATTAAGAGTACTTTTCTAGTCTATCATGGTTTTCGTATTTATTTAGTTGAAAGATACATAAAGAGAATATTGAGAGCGATGTATATTCTGCACATCACAGATATTTAAACAAACCCTATTTGTTGCGAAAGCCTCCTCGAATCCTCACCTCCGCATTCACCAACATGGGCTGCATACAGGATCCCAAAATATTTATTGCCATCTATTCATCCTCATGAAATATCATCCTCATCCCACTCGACATCCTTGATATGTGCAGATGGTGTTTGGATGAAGAAATAAAATGTGACCAATGAATGGACGCACAGACAGGTGTTCGGATTAAGAAATATAATGTGACCAACGAACAGACGCACAAACACAAATGGACTGACTGAGAGACGGACATGAAAGAGTATAACATCTGTATATACTTACAGGTAATATAACTAACGCAACACTTACATTTTGTAATTAATCTCAGCCTACAGTATTCAATTGGTTTGAACAAACGCTGAAGCTAATTTATTGATTGCTTGTTGTGTAAGAAGAAACATTAGAGCACCATTTAGTTCCTGCAGTAATGTTATATTTGGTGGTTAGTATTGTATGGATGGGATAAGTTAAATCCCTTAGTATATCATGATATTATTACTTTTACATCGTTCAACACGAACATAATCACGCCTGCAATCAGGAAAAAACCCAAATCACTCGGTCACGTCAATACGATACCACTTATGTTGTAACAACATTCGGCTCATTTGTTGTGGTTTAATTGGTTTGTTAAGATAGGTCAAAGGTGAAATGCATGTTAGTACGTTTTAGAACGTAACAGCATTACAACTTAAAAGTGGGACAAAGTAAAAGACAACGTAGAGGGCCTATTGAGTAATTTTTACAAAGTACAAATTCCTGTTAGGGTAAATATCCGACAGCCTTGTCATCGTAGACAATATTTCATGAGATCTTAATTGTAAACATCTACTATACAAATTGAATGAGTACTATAATGATTGTGTAATTAGCAAATTTAGTAAATCTAGTATTAATAAAGATCATTAGGGAGATAAGTAAATAGATGTTTTGTAAAAAATGATATGTGGAATCACCAACATGTTTTGTATTTGAATGCGAACATTTTAGGAGATGAAATCTTAGCGAGAGATGAAATGTTATCAGTTGTTTTCGTTACAAATAGTATTACATGCAACGAAGTCAATATAGACAATGCAAGATAATATATCATCAGATGTCATTGTACATTATGAAGTCATTTCAGAGTTCGTAAAAATCTATACTGATCAGGATGATGCGATTTTCCAACTCAAATTTAAGAAGTTTACATTCAAACAAAACATCAGCGTATACACCCTGTTGAAAATAGTTCTTAACAACCCACTGCCCAGAGTTTGGAAAGTATTATCACAGATGATACAGCATCAATCCAAAACTTAGTATTTCTATTACAAAATGTAATTTGTACAAATATAAGCTAAAACATTAAACAGTAACTGGACCAATGGGATACCGTGTTAAAGGTTTAAACCTCCACATGTACTTGACCAGTGTTTATTTCTTAGCTAAACTATGAACACCCGCACTTATTATTGAAATGAGAAATTGTCAATTAAAACTTCTACACATCTAAACTAATGACTGAGACACGGAGTTACACATTACATTTCTCGAATTATACAGTTATTAGAGATCGAAATAGTTCACAACCTTTTGATTACACCAGTATGCTGTAATTGCCAGAATAAGATACTATGTAGATGCAAATCGCAAACAGCACTTGGTTGCTCAGAGCATGGGGCAGCCTTTCTGAAAGCTATTGCAAGAAACGCATGTTTTAACAAATATCTGAATAAACTTATATGTTTCGAATAATCAGGCGTCATGGGATGATGCAGTCAATAATAAATTTCATGCCATCAAACTAACCCTGGGTGAATGGACTCCTTCCTACTACAGAACTATGCGTAGGGAGGAGGTTGTCATTGCAATAATCAGAATTGGTAATTCATACATAACCCACTCCCACATACTAAAAGGTGAAGATCCACCAGAGTGCGTCTCTTGCAATGAACCATACACTGTTAATCAACCATACACTATTAAGCACTGTTACGCACTTTATCACCGAGTGCACCGACCTGCAACCTACGCGTGATAAGTACTATAATGTACATGACATGAAGGAACTTTTTGATACTATACATATCACTTGTAGTTTCGACTTCCTGAAGGAAGTAAATCTTATTTTTTAAACTATAACTTTTATGCCTTCCCTAGAGCAGTTTTATCTAATGTATATACTGCCCCTTATTTTCAACATCTTATCACCAACATACACCATTTACATCTCCCGTTGATTGGGAAGCTTCATATTTTACTGTTACCAACATCTTGCCATTTTATATTTAATTATTTTGTTTTTTATATCGCTCGTCGATATTAAACTTTTCATATTTTTAATAGCCTAAAAGTGCTGGTACGCCGTTAAAATTAAATTAATCAATGAATCAATCGAAGAATGAGAAAAAAACATTGCAATTTTCGAGGTAAAAGGTATGTGATTGCATGTGAATTTTCTTTTGATAAATATATTTCAAGGCAATTCATTAAGCCAACAACCAATAAAAGATTTTATGTTTTTCACGAAGTACAAATAATTGCACATAATAAGTATACTTTCTATGACCATGATAGCATGGCATACAGCGGCAAAATAGGTTTACTTGAGAACCTACCTACCTAGAGTGAAACAAAGCAAGGAATATTTCGCATGAATGCTGTTCGACATGGAGAACATCTAAAACTCTCAAAAATGTTGATATACAACTGTACAGCGTGATAGCGAAAAAGGATTTGAATACAGAGTTAGTGTTATGTTTTATCAGTTTACACGGGCTGCGAAAGAAAACTAAGGAAAGGCAGAAGCAAAAGCAATGGTTTCTTCAAGCATCTTAATAACACAAACTTTCTGAAAAATACGGGAGATAAAAAAACTATTCTTTTCAGCAAAAAGGGGAATTGTTTGCTAGAAAAAGAAACATCTGAATACTTTTCAACTTACTCTTTATAAAATGAAAAAGTATCAGTTGTTCAAAGATTCAATAGAACCTTGAAATCCAAAATGTGGAGAGACTTTACACGAAACAAGACGACAAAATGTTAGACGTTTTACCTAATTAATAAAGGGAGAAAACAACACATTAAATATGAATGTCATAATTGTAGCTCAAGCAATTATATATATAGACATATACACAAATTAAATCAAACTATCTCGTTACCTCGAAGAAATGTATTTAGTAACATTATTTTTGAAGAGGTTACAACAACAAGGATTCTAACATAAAAATCAATCATTGGAAACAGGTACCCTTCTAAATACAACAATTGTAAAAGTTAGACGATGAATATTAGGTGATCCGGTAGTATGCACCCTGCAACCAATCTATCCCCTCCCCTCAAATAAAATATAAGTGGGGAAAGTTCCTACTTGTAAAATGGGAAAATATGATAATTCTTTAACTACCGGGAAGCCTTCTGAAAACATTATTTCTTTAGTACAAATAAGGGATTAAATATAATAGAAATAGCATGCAGCATGCATAGTTTTGAAAGTTTTGAAAGTAACCTTTTTCTACAATATGAATGATTTCAACATGTATGATCTAGAACGCGAGAATTAAGAGTACTGAGATGCATGATTTGAAAGTTTGTGTCGTCCAGTCATCCAGGGAAAATCTACATTCTACAATATCAGAAGTAAATACCATGCTGGTAAACAAGCAAAACGCAGTAAGGTGGTTGTCATCTACATACTCATCTAATACGATAATAAACAGTATAGCAAAAAAATATTACTTTCAATGCAATTTAATCATATTAAATTGATTATGACTGCATCTATGTAAAGCACCCGGAAATACAATGCAACACAAACATTTCTCCCACAAAGAAATAACAAACAAAGAAATGCAAGCCAAGAACACCACCAAAAACAAAATCAGTATACAATGTTCAAGACTGCTAGTTTAGTTAAAAAGGTTTACCAAAAACGATTATTAAAATCAAATAAATGTTTATGTCGTGTTAGAGACATCTAAACTAATCACAAATTAATACAAAGAAGGAATATCAACTATTCATTAAACAATGCATTTGCACTAGATAAATCTTTATCATGAACAATCTACATACATTTAGATAACATTCAATCATAAAATGTAAAACAAAGTCAAATTCAATTGAGAAGGTAGGAGCTTCTATAATATACATAACATTTAACATCCAAAACACGTTTTATATTGTGAAAATGTACAACTGTTCACATATCCAATATATTAATTGTAAATTGGTAAGGAATACATGTCGTCTGAGTTGCTGAAGATCAAGAAATTGGTTTAGAGAGCCGACACTGTAGCAGTAGAACATAACCAATCAGTTGCGAAATGTTTGAATGAAACAGTGGGACAACGGAGAGCGAGTGAAACTAAATGGTATAACAGTTGATAAAACTGCATTATTAAAGAGATATATCAACAAATATTGACATGAAACTCTGGAATACGATATAAATAAGTATACGGTTTAGCAAAGCAACTCAAATTATCCATTAATATTCAAACCTAATAGCATTTAGACTCATTATTTATGAAATAGAAAAACAACAAAACCGCCATACGAAACCAGACAAACACATGCATTGCTCCTTACCAGAATTCGTTCATTGTTGTTGTTGTTGTTGTTGTCAATTTTTGGGGTTGAACACCATTTCGCAATGCAAGATAGGCAATACATGGCGGGCAGTATAACGGATAGAGGGTGAACTTGGGGAAAACTCCGGGGACGTTCCACCGCTCCACGGTAAGCTCCTGGCAAGTTTTCTCGCATAAACGAGTCCGAGACACGAACACACGAGGACATCATTGAGATGGCAGTGATCGGTTAAGGTGGGGGCTCTAGACCACTCGGTCAACAGGAGCCCGTGTATGATTTCAACTCTACAGGTAATCAAAAACATAAGACATGTATAATATTTGATTAAAACATATGCACGGAAAAGTAAGTTTGCCTTGTGCAAACTGATAAAGAAATTGCATTACCATACATTGACATTTAGCTATATATTAATGGCTTCATAAACATATATAGAGTATAATGGTACATGAAATATTTGGCAAAAACAGCTAAATCACAGGGATGGTACGAACTGGTTTTAGAATTTTATATTGATATTATCCGATCTCGGTCTTTAATGAGCTAGCAACGTTAGCCTGTATTAAATTCACATTTACTTTTAAATACCAAAATTGCTATTTAAAAAACAATTAGGCTTATCTGTGTATAGCCAACAAACTCTTTAACACTCATAAAAATAAAGTATCAGAAAACAAACTGATATTTTCTTAAATACCTTTGAAATGCTGTTTTCTGATTGGAGATACCTCAAACGAAGCAAACTCCACAAACCTTTGAGAAATAATGAAAAAGAAGAACATTGGGAAACCTACAACGTTTAATGCATTTGTAGCTTACATACGTCATTGAAACAATAGAGTAATTAATGTTGGACGCTTAATGCTTTCGGAGAACAAGCCCATGAGTCCCCGCCCACGACACCGCCCATTAGTAGTTCTTATGAAATCAACCAGTCTGCTTATCTGGATAAAATGCATTCATCAGTAGACACATTTTAATTAAGACCTGTTTCAGTTAGCTAAATGATAACCAAATCCCCTATTCATTATCAGTATAATTAATTATGTTTATATCCATAATATTTTAAAATGAATTATATAAATCAGCAATTTTTAGTATCAGCAGATAGGTCCTTTCGTATGCATGAGATTCAAATCGAAAGCTAGCTAGGGCGGCTTAAGAATTCAACTGAATGCCACTACCTAACCCTATTACAATATCATCAACTTAACCCTATTACAATATCATCAACCTAACCCTATTACAATATCATCAACCTAATCCTATTACAATATCATCAACTTAACCCTATTACAATATCATCAACCTAACCCTATTACAATATCATCAACCTAACCCTATTACAATATCATCAACCTAACCCTATTACAATATCATCAACCTAACCCTATTACAATATCATCAACTTAACCCTATTACAATATCATCAACCTAACCCTATTACAATATCATCAACCTAACCCTATTACAATATCATCAACCTAACCCTATTACAATATCATCAACCTAACACTATTACAATATCATCAACCTAACCCTATTACAATATCATCAACCTAACCCTATTACAATATCATCAACTTAACCCTATTACAATATCATCAACCTAACCCTATTACAATATCATCAACCTAACCCTATTACAATATCATCAACTTAACCCTATTACAATATCATCAACCTAACCCTATTACAATATCATCAACCTAACCCTATTACAATATCATCAACCTAACCCTATTACAATATCATCAACCTAACCCTATTACAATATCATCAACTTAACCCTATTACAATATCATCAACCTAACCCTATTACAATATCATCAACCTAACGCTGTTACAATATCATCAACCTAACCCTGTTACAATATCATCAACCTAACCCTATTTCAATATCATCAACCTAACCCTATTACAATATCATCAACCTAACCCTATTGCAATATCATCAACCTAACCCTATTACAATATCATCAACCTAACCCTATTACAATGTCATCAACCTAACCCTATTACAATATCATCAACCTAACCCTGTTACAATATCATCAAAGTATATACAAGGATATTCAGTGCGTTCGATGTGAAACAAATATACATTCAGACATAGCTTTGTGAGTCTATAACTGTGATGTGACTTATGCAAAGCTAATTAACAAATTAAAAAAATGTAGCATCAGTTAGACTCAGTATAAAAAGGACATGTCAACGAATATGTGTTTGCATTTCAAACACTTTCAAAATAACGTCTCGTGATCCAGAGACTAATACTCCTTTTCGTTAAAATGTATTGCTTACTCAATTACTATAAGAAACAAATTAGCGATGTCAAGTTAGTTTTCACGCACAACAGTATATGTTCACCCTGGGGTAATATTGCTACGGTGTGTGCGCAATTAAATCAAGGTTATCATACAAATGCTACATCGTCATTGGCTGATTTTCTTATGGTGTGTTTAATGCTCAATCTTGCAAAAAATCATTTCCTCTTCCGTTACAATATATACAACATTGATTACCACATACTATCATCTTAAGACCATCAGAAGAATTTTGCTTCGATTTCTTTAATTCAAAAAGAAGGAAAAAGGTATGATATGTTTTTACATTAAATCTATAATCTAAATTCTGCCGTCATAATTATTTTAATATATATATATATATATATATATATATATATATATATATATATATATATATATATATATATATATATATATATATATATATATATATATATATATATATATATATATATATATATAACTCTGCCATAAATAATCAACAAGTTATATATCGGATAGCATTATTAGATGCATAACTCCAAAGTATATTGCCAATTGTTCAGGCATTTTCCTTACATACTCTTGTTACACTTAATAACACGATGACAGTATGGCGTTATTTCTGTCAACATTGCCATCAAAATGTAAACGTCAGCTGACCACGTGTGTGACTAACAATAAATCTAGATTTAGTCATTTATAAAACAGTTGTTCAAAATGTGTTACCGATAAATGCAAACCACTATTCACTCAATGTAAACAAGGAATATAAGACCTGACATAAAGTGTTATATCCATAAAGTATTTTATATCCACAATAAAATATAACACATATCATATCAATATTGATGACATTTAAAGACATTTAAAATTATCCAGATTTTGTAATGGAGATGTTATAGCTGCTAAGCTATACATTATCCATTTAGACGCAAGACATCTTGACTATGATGTTCACGTCTAATATATTCCTATAATATTCAATCACAAAACATTAACACAAACTAAACCAAAACCATCTTTTTTATAGGCGATGAGCTTCTACACTACGTGGAAGAATGAAACTCTATAACACATTTTACAACATATTTAAGCTATTTTTTGCAGGACTTTCTATTTCATATGCAATATAAACTGTAATCATAGTACAAAATATTATGTTGTCTTAGTCGCTGAACAGCGTGGATTTCGTTCGCGAAGCAAACACTGTGATAATAAAATAGGAAAATTCAGTAGCAAGTTATTGCGAATGCAACAGAGAAACAGCCAATATAGGAATGAGAACAGACAATCTATAAAGGTTGCGGGATATCAAAACAGTTAAACTGGCATAACAGTAGGTCAAATTGCCATATTAGAAACATATATCAACAAATGTTAACTTAAATTTTAGACAATGCTAATATGGGAATCAATCCATTGCCAAACGCAACTCAAATTATCCAGTAAATTCCAAACTAAAAACAATACATTTTAGGATCATTATTTAAGAAATAGAATAACAACAAAATAAACCCACAAAACACAACCACAACCAAGTATAATTCCTTACCATAGTCTTTCACAGATGTTTAACTCTATTGTTATGATTCTATGGTCACAAACTAAGTAACAAAAAAATAGCAACAAGTTTTGTAAAACTTAACAAATATTTTAATTATCAATTATTAATACAAATGTTAAAAGAACTTACAGTATTAAGTCAATCCAAACAAACAAGTCATTGTAAAGGTTTTTGAAAGTCATAAATGAATGAAAAGTGCCTGGTAAATTTCAAAATCGGAAATGAACTAGTCTTCCTCCAAGAACCGTGACCTTGTCATGATGGCGTTGTCCTGGATGCCTTCGAAAAATGTAAAACAGTTCAAGAATAATATTATACCCCCAAAACAGGGAACCTTCATTGTCTAAATAAATGTTTTACCTCACGAATAATATCAAAGTACAACAAAACACACGTATCGTCTGCAGACTTAAATCAGGAACACTATAAATGATAAAAGACTCCAAAATCGAAATAAACTGATTGCTTAATATACACCGATTTTGTGCTGCTTTGGCCTATTCATGTGACCTATCCCAACCATAAAAACAAAAACAAAAAAAGAGGAATTTTCATTACCATACATTCAGTTGTGACTAGATAATAATGATTTAATAAGCGCAGAGTTATTGTGACTGGAAAAGTTATCAAAATTAACTGACAGTGTGGATGGTAAACAATGGTTTTCGAATATTAGCTTGTGAAGTCACTGTTCATAAAATTCATATATTTTCTTTCATTACAAAAAGTGTTTTTTGTTCAAAAGTTTGCAATACATATATATGCTGGACAAGCTATTTAATCGAATACAAATAACATAAGTAAAATAACATAAGTAATAGCAGCAGAGGGAGAAAAACCCTACAACTTGGCGGAACGTCCATTTGGCTAACTAATGCTTTCTCAAAATCGAAAGAAAAAAAACGCCAAAGTCGTTGTCGCGCCTCCCTCTGCTGCTATGGGGTTAACAATCTTTTTTAACCGAATATTTGATCAAGTCCGATATGATATCGTGTCCGAGGGTCGTGTAAATGTATCGTTACATGACCCATGTCTCCACTGCACCAGGTCTGATGAATATTTCGTAGCGTATGTGTGTCAACTCCGTTGAATAAAGCAAAAATTTTGCAGTTATCTCTGATCACGTTTGGTATTTGTGTGTATCGTCGAGTAATATATATTAAGTGAGTGTTTTTATGCCTTCCTCTGGTAAATATGCTAGCGGGATTCTTTTGATTGTCTAACATCACATCATCATATACGACTAAATTGTTAATACTTCCATCGATGTCTCCCACGGATGGGGCTTCGTCGATATCGGTAACAAACTCAATAATGTTCTTTCCGGTGATCTCTGCGGCTCTCTCGTTATAATCTTTTAAAACTTGATAACATCGTTGATCGTCTACGCTCGGGGCTACTAAATACAACTTGTCCCATTTCATATTTCTTCTTATTATATCAATTAGCAATAGCGTCTTGCCGCATCCAGATGGTCTGATGATATTCATCCGTATTGCGTTGGGTAACATTGGATGGTGTTTTACGGGTTTTGGTTCTCGTGTTGCTGAATAATCAATTACATTCATGTTATTATAGATAAATTATGGATCTATATTGTGTGAAATGTAAGAAGCGTACTAGCACAAACGATTTGACGACGATTGCAACTAAAAATAACAGATCAGCACTTAATGGTATGTGTGTACAATGTGGTACAAAGAAATTTAGATTTGTTTCTATAAAACTGGACATGTTTTTTAAAAAAAACAAGGAGGTGATATTGCAGCCAAGTTAGTAAAATTACCAGGAACGCCATGGGCAAAATATCCGGGAGAAAAACACCTTCCAGGATATAGTTATTGTGGGCCCGGGACCAGACTTGATATCCGACTCAATGATCAAAACCAACCCCTACCCGGTGAGTATCCAATAAACGCTATTGATAAGACGTGTCATGCTCATGATGTTGCTTATAAAAGCAGTAATCTGCAACACAGACATATCGCAGAAGTGAAATTAATTCATGCGTTGAATTCTATCACTGATAAATCCTTCAAAGAAAAGTTGGCTTCATAGTTGGTAAAATCGGCGATGAAAGGTAAATTAATGCTGGGTGCTATTAATTAATAACATCATGGAATCTATTTATTATTCCCCAAGAGGATACTGGAGGGGTAATACAGCAATCAGTAAACTCGCTAGCGCCACAAAGGTGAAAAATACCAATGCAGCGGATTGATAATCCAAACAGGCGATATGGCAAATTTATCTACCACCGCCTAAACAACTTAACTTCTCATATTTTTATGTCAGCGTTTTTAAATGAAGTTCATCAAGCTGATATATTATTTCTGCCGCATGATGGTGTTTACAAGTATGCACTAACCGCAGTTGATATTACCAGTCGATACAAACATGCAGAGCCATTAAAAACAAAATCATTCACTATAATATCTTCTGCGTTTGAAAGGATTTATCAGCGGGTTCCTCTGCATTGGCCAAATCTATTACAAGTTGATCCTGGCAAGGAATTTCAGGGTGCAGTGTTATTAACAATGAAGCATCATAATGTCACCATCAGACGAGGGCATACTACATTGCGATCAGGCAATTGTTGAACGATTTAATCGGACACTTGCTGAGCGGTTATTTGGATATCAATACGCGAAATAATTTATTCAGGATAAACGATCTCGTGAATGGGTCAAGAGATTACCAGGCGTAATAGCTGATATCTTTTCTGTCTACGGTAAACTGTCGGGGGTCTTTATCCGACCAACACCAACTCATTATACAATTACAACTCGCGCAATGATTATTCTGCTGTTGATTCAGTGTAATTATTAATTCAGCATCAATGTCAAATTCTCGTTTATTTTTTTTATCCTGTTGTTTATAACCAGCGAGTTTTTTTCAGATTATGTCATGGCTGACAATATTAATGATTGTTGTGTAATTATAATCTACAACAACTCTTCAAAAGTTAATTAATTCTTCGTACTCTGGACACCGCAAGATAAACTAAATTCGACCACTCAATGTGATTAGCTATGATCCAAACAATTGTATCAGATGTAGTCAACCACTGCGAAGAATGTATCATCGCTGCGTATATTAGCTTCCATGGGGATTTTCCAGCGCACAATGCATCTTCGACAAGACCGATATCAACCAACACAATATCATTTTTCACGAGAATTTGTTTTTCACTTTGTCCTGGAATATTAACTTCGATATTCTGTTTTCGTTTACCCTTGGGTGTATAACATAATGGCACTGAAAGTGTTACGAATTTTTCTGTATTCATGCTAAATAACTTCATCTGAAGTGTGTCTCTGACTATCTTTCTACTTGCCACTATTAAATCGTTTGGTCTCCACGCTTACCAGAAATCATTTAATGGGGTTTCTGAAATTATTTCACGCGCTATTTCACATTGGATTCTATCCGGTTGTAATCTATTTAATTTCTTGAACTCGAGTAATTCCTTATCAAGTGATATATGATCAGTAATAATTTCTTCATAATAGTCTACAAAATTCTTCAGCCAATCATGTGGAAATTCCCCATTAATTGGTGGTGGTTGACGGTGATCACCACACATTATTACAGCTGTATTCGCTAGCGTTAACCAATCTAGAAACTTTTGTAATACATCTAGCGACACTGTGCATATCTCATCCCAAATAATGATTTCATGAATATATTTTTCGTCCATTCGATCAGGAGTCCATTCGTCATTTTACCATCGAAAAAAGTGGTGATAAGGGCAAGCATTAACCCTCGCTGTGTCATCTCTCTTTCAAGTTTATTTGTTGGTGTTAGAACAAACATGTTTGATTTTCCTCGAAATAATTCCATCGCGCGAGTCGTCTTTCATGACCCACCACAGCCGTTTTAATAACTGGTTTTATATCTACATATTGGATCGGATATTGAAGGTGCATTAGATAGTTATGATATCTGATTATTTTTCAAGTAATTGTTTTCAATCGTAACATCAACTGATTTGAAATAATCACATGGTATTTCCTTTTTAATTCTCCATGACCCCCAACTCTCGTCGGAATTTGTGAATTCGGCCACTGCTTCTTTATGTTTCACGTCTATATAAAATGAATCAGTATCGACTCTAACCGCGATGTCAAGAAATATATTTATCATTGAAAATAAATTAATAGAAGCATAAGCCAGCAAAAACGCCCTTAAATGTGTATATTGAAGGTTGTATCCATCGTTGTAAGTAACAATTGTACCGAATTTTGTTTCATCGGACAAAAAAGCGCTTTTACAATTTGCAAATATATTGCTAGATACTGCATCTGCGATTATAAAATCGTATTCAACTTTATCTATAATCAAGCGTGAAGAATATCGTTTGTAGTTGCATTTATTCCACCCTTTGAGAATTTACCAATTATTCTCTACCGAGACCTTTTTTTGGTTTATTTCTAACTTCAAATATCTGTTTGGATCACCCAACGATATATTCTTCGTCGAGATCGGGGAATTGTTTTCTATTTTCGCTGATTATACTATCTAGACTATCGGGTTGTGGTAACCAGACTTCTGTTTGCTTTCGATATGATATAATTGCTTCACTGGCAATCAGCGATATCAGCATTTTAGAATCAATCATATACATTAATAACACTATTGGCATCCAGTGTTTTTCAGATATATGTCTACAAATCCAAACATAACAACACGGATGAAGTCCTTTAGCCAATTCAAATGAATGAATACACATGAGCGAATCCGGTGATATCAAAATCGGGCAGTGGTCCATTAATCGCCCTCCTTGCCATCTCATGTGCGGAATGCCCAAATCTTTTGAAGTACTCAGCACATTCTCCATACCCGAGAAAACTCCGTGGATAACACGCAATCATATCAACCGAAATAATACTTTTGTGGTCATATTTGGTATTTCATAATCCGCCATGGCCATATTCGATGCAGCATGACTTGATATTTGATAGATATTCTGCGCGTGTTGGTTTCCAGGTGTTTTTTATTCTCGCGAAATGAGCTGCAACTGACGGAATTGTAAAACAGTTTGTTAGTAATTGTTCGTTGTGTTCCGTTGAAAAACCACTAACTACTTTTTCATCTCGGTGTGGAGGGCTTCAGTACGGTATAATTCGCCATTGGGTCTTACAAATTGATCGAATTTACCCTCTTCGTCTTCAAAACTGTGAAGTAACCATACTGACACAGGATCGTTTTTACTTAACTCGTAAATAAAATCAAATAATTTCTCCTCCGGAGAGAAATCCTCGGCTGAGAACTCCACGGGTAGATATTTTATTGTTCTATCCCGAGAAAATATTGAAACTGCAGGTGTCCATGTGTGTTCGTTATGGTCAATAATTTTAATTGGAGCTCCATTTGATTTATATCTAGATTCGTGTAATACCACACCTGTTATCGTCATTGTGGTTATTGCGAATCTTAATGATGTTTCTAATTTGGGTATATCTTGAATCGTTGCTCCACTTTCCTTTACTGTTAATTCCCATTCGTTTATTTTTTTACGTATTAGATCCGTCAATTTGTTTCCACGCAATGCATTTGTAAAATGCTCTATTATTCGTTCTGCTACACAATTTATCCTCCCTGACAAAGTCAGCTGCGACTGTTTCATTGGTTTTAATTTTTCAATACTCGGTTTATCATTTAACGGATAGATTCCATAAACAACTGCTGTGACAGGGTAGGATCTCTCGTAGTATGGTTTGTCAATCCCAGTCAAAGTTCATAGTTTAGAATCCTGACTGACAGTGACATTTCTTTTTTCTTTCAAGATTGGTTCGAATTTGTCAAGTATAATCCAATTTCCTGTTTCTGATCGGATAATGAATTTCACTCTAAAAAATGCTTTTTCTGGTCGAGATATGAGATTATCACTGCTGCAATTTCGTCGTTCATGGTAGCATCAACACTACCATCAATTCGAAATGATGACCAACAGTGAGATGCTCCATCACGTTTGAATTCATTAAAACCATCACGGATTCTACCTATCATGCTTCTATCAATTATTAGACCCTTTGGTACATCAGTGGAGACTCTATCGAGATTGAATTTAACATTTTTCCGAGGCTTAATTTTCGATAATCTTTCGGACTCCTCCATATTATAATTAAAACAAGTATTTAAATAAGGAATTTATTATATAATGAATCATTGCAAGTGGCTTCTGATAGGATCAGTAACCGCATGTAACAAATCATGCAGAAGTGAATTCTGTGGATATCATTTACAAAGCGTACGTCGTGGGAGTTTAGATCCTCTATCTTGCATACGATGTGGGTTAGGTGTTCGTGGTAAATCGCAATTGTGTCTCAGCTGTGGTGGTAAACGACACAGAGAGTTGAAGCGCTATTATGATAAACGAATTAAGAATTCCGACTCTGACAACGTCCTTGACAACGTCAAAGACAAAATAATAAGAACGCCCCAAGACTAAATTGAAAGTTTTCCAAGTAATAATTAAAGCAAATAATGAATTAGACAAATAATATTATAGTATATAAATCAACCAAGAATTTCAACATCATCCTGCGATTACCAATTATGAAGGGTCTCGCGATGGTACTGTCAGACATCGCTGACTAAAAAAAACAGTGGGTACTGTTAGTAATCGAGAATATTTGGTAATATGGTCGATTACAAATCCATCCTTGATCAATCCATTGTAGCATTCATATATTATTCTGTGACAGTGATATTTTTCCCTCCAGCACCAAACAATTGATTCCAATCCTAAAAATAACAAACAGATAATCTACAAGCCATTACACAAAGTGAAAACACCAAACGAGGGAGAACTTGAAAATATCCAACAATTGCAAAATGTGTAAAATCATTTAATACAGAAAATAACGAAGAAAGAGTATTTAAACCAATGAATGAGACTGGAAAGTATTTCAATATTTGTATGCCTTCGGTACGAAAAGTAGCAGAAGGAATTTATAAATCAGCGATTTCCAAGAGAACTGGACATAGAATTCAATTCATTTATATATAACACTATGTGGTCTTAAAACGAAAAATCGTAACGATGAAATTGCAAGCAATTTAGGATTTCACAAACAGACTAATATGTAGGACCTCACCTCGTAGATCAATTAAATTATTGGACTGGTCAGTGAGTTTGAAATTAATTCTCGTTAGTGAATCATTATGACATCGCATATAGACTGGATTAGTTGGGTCCTCAATGATAAGAAATCCTGGTGGAGCCGTTGGTGTCAACGAATATAGAATATACCCCTGTTGGGCTTGATTCGATCTTTCAATATTTATTTGATAGCTTCCTTCGATAACATCACATACTAAATTCAATGCAATCACCAAGGATATATTGACGTTTTGAGGAGCGATGTGCTACCACCACCATCTGGGTCATTATTATGTGTCAGGATAGTTGTTTGTGGTTGTAGTGCTGTTTTTTCCATGCGACATGGATTTTGTTGAAACCAACGTCGATGGCGTCGTTAAGTTTTTTCTTTAACTCGGGTACATTATACCCCGGTAATTTAAATGTTGGAATATATTCTAAACGTATATTATACTTCGCTACAAATTCTAATCTGGTTCATGGAACATTATCTTCTGATACTTTTTGAATAATTTGTGTATTAAATACTTCTATGCCAAAGATAATTTTATTACACGTTTCTACGACGCTGATAAATTCGTCTCGGGTGAGAGTACAAGATTCGATAGATACCAAGAACAACGAAAAATCGTTATTCATTGCTGTAAAATTTTCAGTGATTTTATCTTGTCGAGTTATGTAATATCTATCAAAATGTCGTTTTATTATTATTGCCAAAAAATCTAACTTGGTATACTCGGTATACTCGCCATAACGTTTAACTTGATTATCAGGTTTTATATTGTCGGTAATATAATCAGATTTTTTTAAAGTTCGGGTGGTAAATCAACGGGTTCTTGTCGAGGTGATAAAGGGGCCATCCTCTCACGGTTCTAATTGAGCTTTTATAGATATCTACGACATACCCGGGTGAGTTTATCTCAATGGCAGATGATAATGTTGGTTCATGAACTGTTATAGCGATTTTTTATACCTTCCCCGCGATAGATTTTATTCGGCGCTGAAATTCATTATTAATTTGTTCGATTTGGTACGACCCAGATGGTAGCTAAACAACGTTCTAGTCTGGAGTATCATCGGGTTTATTCTTACTGGCAAACACCAGGGAATTATTTATTTGTTGACCACCAAATGCTTGTGATCTAATGTTAGGCCAACTATGGTATACTCGTAATTTTGCAAGCGCTATTTCTTTCATAGGAATTGCAGAAGGGAAATTCACACTGAATTCAAGATTTTTTTGATGTTATTGAGATCATACTTGTTTTCACCGGGTTGGATTTTCTGCTATTCGTTGAAGTAGTTCTTGCGATGTTGCCATTGTTTTATTCGTGTTGTCGCTCTAATTTTGACATCGCGGAATCATAAACACGTACCATCGTGGAGAACTCACTATCTGATATTAATGTGTCATCGAGTGACAACGATATCATCAAGGATGATTGCGAGTATGCAGTGGACACAAGATGGAATTTAACTATGTAATCCTGCAGTTTTCGCTGGCTACATGATGATATTTTTTTGTTAACTTTGAGATTATTCCCGCGATTGTTGTCGCCGCTGATATACAAATTAGAACAGCTATCGGAGCAACCATTGTAACCGATGAGAGTATAATACCGGCTCCGGTGATTACACCTGATACCGAGTACACGGTAACATCAACTGCGGTAATTCGCCTGCGGAATTTTTTTTATTTTTATTTGGTACTCCTCTGTGAACGTTTTGAGTTAAGTTTGAAATTCTTTGACCGTACCATAGCGATACTTCTGTGACGTCGATGATGACATTTTATTTTGAAACACTAGTGTTAAATTCGCCAGCGTTGAAAATCCTATGGATTTTTAATTCAGTTGTTTACTCAAATCGGCTACAAATTTCACATACCATGTTAATGAAACTCTAGCCAAATTATTATCAGTCGTTGTCATTGTGAATCGTTCAGTTGTTCCCTTGCGGATGATTGTTGATATGGTATTGTAGACTTCAGATGAACTCGTTGATGAAATATTAAATTGAGTCGTTGATACTAGTGCTAATCGATAAATACCCTTGACGGTCGCGGCGATATCTAATTTGTTGTTTGTAGGTGTCCATGCAAATGATCTGTGTTGGATCGTATATACCGAGTCTACATTTTTCTCATGAGGAATTTTTACTTTTTCAAGTACTTGTATCATCCTCGGCAGATCGTCTCTGATGACATCGCTGGTTTTTTTAATATCAGCGTTGATAGCTTCTATTCGCCGATTAATCGCGGTATTTCATTGTTGGTTGCTTTAAGATCATCGATGGATTTTTTAGGTTCTAGTAGCTTTATTTCAACTTTATCAAATGTGGTAAAAAATAATTTCTCAATGAGATTTTTTACGAAAAGTTGCAAACTTATAGACTTGATCTGCATACCAAGATTGTGATGATGCTAGTTCTAACATAGCGGATTTTATCTCTGTTAGCTTCGGTGTGGTCACCGGTGGATTTCCAAAAGAATTTAATAGAGGTTTGGCAATGTTATCAACTATACTTTTTAGTAAACTAGTAAATTTATTAAGTGTAGTTTTATGGTCGTCATTCTTATCACTGAGTGATTTCAATGAATTCGCTGTGTTGTCAAGTGTTGATATTTTATCTGTGAACGTCGAAACGAGTAGACCCGGTTGAGTTTACCCTCTTTGGAAAACAACGCAATATTATCTTCTACTGCGTCGCCTCGTTTAACTATGATGTCATCCAGGGAAACATTACTCGTTTTCAATTTACCCTAACGATCTTGAAATACAACTATTTCATTGGGGTCAACAATTGCTAAGTTCAACGTCTCAGCTATTTCATCTTCGATTAATTTTTTTACATCTGTTGCAGGTGTTTCTGTTGGTTTCTTCAGCGTTGAAAGAGGTCTTCCCCAAATATCAATCATGTTTATATTACATTCGTCTATTTAAGTAATTCATTATTGTGTGTTCGTAGACGACTTCATAAGGTGATTTAGATGATGCTGAAACCGCCAATAACATTTCAAGGACTTCTTGTCCACACGAATTTTCAGATAAGCTCAATATGGGTAACTCTGAATACCAAACAGGAACCGAAGGATCCAACTTGGATATATACTTAAGAAATGATCCTTTTTCATAAGGAGGAAATCCATGAGGGTCGAAATAAATGACACATTGTGGATGTATCACATAACCCACCAAATTCATTCCAGATTCCTCCCAATTGATATCAATTATACCGGTTTCAAAAGTTTTTGGTTGTATTGGGAATTTACCCTCCAAAAATATACCTCTGAAATGTTTTATGGGGAGATTCTTTATTACGCCAACTATGCTAACATCGGACTTTTCAACTATGGGTTTCGGTTATATGTTAACAGAAACAGGTTTCGGCGATATGTTAGCAGAAACGGGTTTATAGAACCACGCTGTTAGTTTTTTCATTTGTTCGAATGAACTTCTCCAAACATCAATCATGTTTATTTTATATTATTCTCTGTATAAAAAGCGGTTACTTGTATATTCATTTACAACCGATGAGGTGGTTTTCTCGATGATGAAATAGCGTCAAGGATATTTAATACTTCTATGCCGCATATCGGTGGATCATTTAGTTGTTGTGATGGTAACGTTGAATACCAGCGAGAAGTGTTTAATCGTTGTATATAGCGCATAAATTCCTTCGGCGTTACTAGTCAATATGAATCAAAATAAACAATTGCACGCGGATCAATCGTGTATGCAACCCAGTGAGTTCCAGATCCGCTGCTGTTATCAAGATCAATGATTCCGGTTTCAGTGTGTTTTGGTTCTTGTGGTAATTGATCTCGCATAAAAACGCCTCTAAAATTTTGTATTGCTATTTTTTTAGCGGCATCGAGTAAATCAAAATTTGACATTGGCGACAGTATCGGAGTTAGTAAACCGTTTCTGGTATTCTCAAGCCGCCGTTTCCCTTGTACATTGAATACAGAGTTCCTGGTAGTGTTAGGCCCTTTCCTCGTTTCTTTTTTTCTATATCCCTTCCCAGTTGCTTTCTTTAGTGCCATTCCTGCCGCGGTACCAACGGCTCCTAACGCTGCCGCTTTTGCAACCGCTGGGCCCACCGCTGTAATCAACGCGAGAATCGCAGCCAACAACGGGAATATACCGCCTGATTTTATCATGTTTTTAATCGCGGCTGCAGAGAGATAGACTTAAACACCTTTTTTATTCTTGATAGCATCATCAAAGTGGGTTTTTTTTGACGAGCTGTCAGTGATAGTTTATTCTGACCGCCAGAAATCTGATTGGGTTTCAGCGATATCGTGGTTCCACATTTTTTAGCTGATTCCGATTGCAATTTCTTGAGTTGACCAGGAGTCAACGTAACACTAACAACACTATGACATCTAACTAAAATTACTTGTAATTTAAATGATAGATTGATCTAATTGCTACATATTTTCCACTGGTGCATCGACTACTCTCATTTTTCCACCAACGCCTTCAAGTAACATTGATTTGTAGCTGAGAAAAACAGCAATTGCTCTGTAATTAACAATAGCACCAGCACCAACCGGGCGGGTTACACGAGCTCTAAAGTGTATATCGACGACGGATTGTCTTGTTAAATCAAGATGTTCCAGTGAAAAGTAATAAATCGGATATAGATTCTTAAAATCAAGCTAAGATATTTGCAGACCAGTGTCCACATTATTATCGCATCCCATATATGACAACAGACGATGATACACGCGTGCAATATGGTTAGTGGTTTAATCAAGTAGTATATCCTCAGATGGTTCCTGCTGGCCGTTTATTCTCAGCGAGACTTCATTAACACCTATTTGATCAAATATCATATAGCTGTGTTCTTCAGAGTTTAATCGCGCGGTATTCTGAAGCGCAATAAATATATGACGCGGAGCTGAAACACCTTGTTTTGATGCCAGGTGCCATGTAAATGTACCATCATTGTTACCTCCCTTAATATCCATTGTTGTTGTTAGCCAACTTAGCAATGATTTTCCTCCATGATCCATCCATGATAGTAATGTTTCTTCTGTGGTGATTGATGGAGTCATTACTGTCATCCACAATGATAGTTTTGTTATAATGACTTTACCGTCAACAACAGCAGCACCACGCCAGATTGCATCATTATCATCACTTCTTTGCATAAGTACTACTGTATGTTTTGCCCCATAGATAACTTTTCGAACATTTCTACAGAATCCGAAAATATGATGCTTTGGAATCGCACATGAAAATTGTCGACGATCTTCTTTCAACATTGCTACGCGTGTTGCAAACCCTAAGTTGAAACGAGTAATATCTCATTTAACAACATCAAAAGCAGCAACTGGTATTGCAAGATGCAGTGTCTTGCGGTGTTCGTAATTTCATGCACTTATTGTTATCAGCGTGATTAGTAATATCTTTAGAAAACATTATAGATGGACCTGCCAATATTGTATAATCGTCGGAATATCTTGCTAACCCTATTATTGTTGTGGCAACATCAACATCACGTTCTATTGATTCAGTTTCTCTTCCATCAATCATGTATCTTGCACTTTCAAATAGCGCCATGTTGACAAAATCAACTTTGGCATTACGTGCGTATGGTGTATCATATCTTTGTACAAGTTCTCCTTCTACTTCGATAAACGCTTCGGCGGGTAAAAATTATTTGCTGGTATCATGGACTTGAAGTTCGATTCTTGATCGAATATCCGGTTGTATTGCATAATACGGATAGAATTGATAATCGCGTACAGAATCATCTTTGCGCACTGGGACTTCCATATCAAATGCTGGATCAGGTGTCCGTTTGAACATTTAATTATATATTCCTTGATCTAAATCGCGATCTCGCTCGGGGTCTCAAGCCACTTCCCGCTATCACGTTTGCGGTAATATTATCCTGGTTGTTGGCCGCCAACGACGGAGTCGTCAACGACGGAATCGCCAACGATGCTAATTTCTGATCCACTGCTTTATTTATTATTTTGCTAACACTTGCAGGCATCACTGCCGTAGATGGTAACGGCGAAGTCATCACTGGTTCCTTTCGTCGCCGAACTAACGATATTAGTTTTTCCTACACGGCGGAAAAAGCTTTCCAGGCAACATCTCCAACAGCGCCAATACCTTTATCACAAATAACATCAATGCCTTTCATCGATAACTGTTTTCCTATTGGTGTTACTTTTGTAGCCATTCTTGAAAATAACCCTACAATGGTATTGCCGAGACCATCACCATAGTACGCTCTATAAACAGGCAGTCGTGAGTTTACTACGTATGCGCTGATTGGTTTATCGTGGTTGTAGTGTATGATCATCTTATTTAAATGATGCTTATGTAATGTGGTGATGAAAAATCTTTTGGATGTTCAGTCACTGTAATAATCCGTAGGATTTTCAACTAACTCATCAATAAAATCTTGATATATTTCTAAATCTATGTGGTAACCGTTGAGGGTGAAACCGTCCACTAACTCGTCAATAAACTCTCAATATACACCAATATCTATGATGCCACCCGCAATTAGTCGTCTGCAGATATCGGCTGCTTCATTAATTATTTCCGGTGAGTTATTTCCAGCTCGTTTCCCTCCTACGAGAATTTCTAATCATGATATATCCCCGAGAATATTACCAGGACAACGAATTAGACCACTACCTGAAACGGAGTTTCTAACTCCATTGGAGTTACACTTGAATATCCTTTTCCTTTTGTTTTTTAGTTGTACTGGTTGCACCCTGACTATCATCATCATCATCATCATCATCATCATCATCATCATCATCATCATCATCATCATCATCATCATCATCATCATCATCATCAGATAATTGTTCGCCACGCTTTAATTTTTCCATATTTTGTATTGCATCTCTCTCATATGCATTAAAATTATTATCCGCTCTTGAGACTTTATTTCCGCCATGTTTTACCAAATATAATAATCATTCACTGGGTCCCTTATTGGCCTTTGTGTCTTTCATAGGGTTCTTTTTCTTTGAGATTTTTTTCTCTTCTTGTTTTTTCTTTGAGATTTTCTCTCTTCTTTTTGACCCTATGACCGTTTCTTTTAGCCGATAATTCATTCTGAACTATCATGTGCGGTTACCCTAGTGTGATATAGAGCTTTCTGCATCCATGCTACTGTTATTTTTGACGTCCATAGTCATATTTACCACGAAGCATTGTCTAAAAGAGGAAATCTAACTCATCAAATAATGAATTAGAAACCCATGAAGGTATGCTTAGGGAATGGACGTCATATATAGATATATACAATATGCAAATATTTACATATATACATGACATGGTTATGGTATTTACAATGAACGTCACATTTACATATATACATATATACAATGAATGATGTCAATGGTATGGTATTTACAATGGATTATAGGATGACAATGGTATGATGGTAGGACGGGGGCGATTCTACACTCAAACTGAAACCAATTATAAAACGCACAAAATAAACCCGGTTTGAATGCAAAAGACATTCACACCTCGTGTGACAGTGTGTGATATATGGTTGTTTCAGTTTGAATTTCGAATGGCTAAAACCCCAATTATATAGAAAAACCTCCATATCGGTACCGTCGACAATAATGCCTGCCACGAGATTCAACGATGGGCCCCAGGACGAGATTGCAACGCGTATGGAATACGCTAATATTCGATATCTACAGGTATATGCTTTTGAATATTTTTTACATTTCAATAATAATCTAAGACATATTTGTTATTCATTTTCAAATTAATAATAAGGTGTTGTGTAATGTTGCATTCATTCAAAATTATATAAAAAAATTATTTAAAATAAATGTGTGTAATTTAAGTAGGATTATTGTTTATGCAAGACGTTTTAATCAATTATCATGCTGCATCTTCGATGAAACATGTCTTTTAGTGAATACATTTAACAGTATGTTTAAACGGTTCACATAGTAGGTTATAATTTGTGTTTTTCAATATTGTCCTCGATGAGGTGGCATCTACAATAGCCATAATCATGATAAGCGTAGGGTACATCTCGTAACAATGCCGTCAAAACAATCAAACTGTTAGCACCTGTTTGGTTAGCCATGAACCTGTATTGGAAGCGTTTTTTAGTTTAATTGTTCAAAATAAGATTAAAGTACATACATACAGACATCCACACAATGAAACTGACGGAAATTAATTTTTCCTTTGTGGCGATCGTTTCCACAATATGCCATCAATATGTACAAGTAAACAAGAAAATCCATTGAAAACTTTTGTTTCTGATAGGATATGGTATTTTTAGCTTCCGAATAGGGTGTAACGCCCCTATTTAATACCATCTAGACCCTCGTGGACACAACAAAGTGCATTCATTTCATTTACAATGCTATCTGTGTTTTATAATGAACCAAAACTACTGCAATCCAGAAGATAGTTTTGTATTGTATTGTCTATTTTGAAGTTTTGTATTGTGATGTCCATTTTGAAGTTACAGATAAATGTTTTGTCCTTACACATGATGGCAACAACTGTAGTTTACGTTGAGATGCAGTACTATTAAAATTAAAATATACTCCTACCAGCATCCATTTCCAAAAGGTTGTGTCAAGAGGTATTTTTAAGGACACACAAACACACAAACATGACAAAGGTCGCAATATGTTCGACAGTCTAATCCAAGTTGAGATACAGCTCATCTACAAGACTTCGGAGTTATTAAGGATCTTCTTAAGTGTTGTAAATTGTAAATTGATTAAAGGTAAACAGCAAATTGGTTTATAAAAGGGCTGTTTAGAAACTAAGATTAATTTACTTTAGTTAAATGTCTGTTAAAAGTTGTATGAATTATTTCATTATATTGGTATTGTTCATCAAAATCACGCATTTGCTATCTTATATTTGCTACTTTGTAATCTTCATTATTTTAAATAACGTTAAATCATGGAAGTTCACGTACAAGAATAGTTCCACACTGCCACAAATTCCAAGGAGATTGCGTTAATATAACGATACAAAGAGCATATAATTTTAACAGAATGATCCGGGTTGACACTAAAAGCATTCTCGTTAATATTATATTTACATATATGGTAATTTAACAATGAATTAATCTAGCAACCAACGATGTGTACATATAGTCCAACAAATGATTTAACAAGAATGATGCGCACCAGGTTGAACAACTGATATAAGCAAACATGATATAGTTCCTAACTGGAAATGATCAGAACATGTCTTTTAAACGAAAAATCAAACAAGAATCAAAGTATGGAACTTATTAACAAATACGATCGTGTTAAATGAAAATGTATATTTCACATTCCCCTACAGCTGATGATTCCTTCCATAAAGGTAATTTTTTATATGTTTCTTTCAAAACACAATTAATACCTCGATTGGTTGGGCAGAGCTCGATGTAAGGTTTGTCGCCTTACTTTTTCTTCTTCTTCTTCTTCTTCTTCTTCTTCTTCTTCTTCTTCTTCTTCTTCTTCTTCTTCTTCTTCTTCTTCTTCGTCAACCACTCCAGTGGCCTATCGGTTTAGAGCGTTCGCCTCGGCAGAGAGCGGTCGTGGGTTCGATCCCTGGTCGAGTCATACCAAAGACGTACAACATTTGTACTAACAGCTGCCTCGCTTGACGCCCAGCATTAAGAGTTTAGTGTTACAACTGGTCGGCCTGGTGTCCAGATAATGTGACTAGGTGGGACATCGTGCTACATATCTGCGGTATCATGCCCCAGTGCTACACGTCACTATAAACTGCCTCACTGCAGACATCGTAGCGATATGACTGATTTTTTCTAGATACTTTAAATGTCCTGATCAAACAAACAGAAAAATCAGACATCGTAGCAATATGATTGAAAACATTTTAAAACTACGTTTAAAATCCTAATCAAACAAACACAAACAAAGAAACAACTTTCTTCTTTGTTAAGGACGCCGTCCGTAACGTGAATTTTGTTCCTGAAAACTTGTTGCGTTGTAATAATACAGTTCGATGTTAACTATAAGTACCTGGTAATTCTTTTAATTTGCGATCAGATACCTTGAAGTAATCGGTTTTATCACTAAAACAACTTAATTTGTGCATCAATGGATAAACGTATCTCAGTGTATTGATATAATTAAAAACAAAAGTACACTACACTGTATGTGGTAAAAATAAAATAGCACATTTACAATCCGGTATAATGCACAAACATTAACTACACAAAATTCAGTGACAATGCTGTTGTTCACATCATTGAAACCATTTACTTTAAATCAAATAATCCCTGGATCCATAATCTACTGCTGTCGTTTTGCATGCTCTTGCAGCACATGGAATGTAACACATGAATGAAGAAACAACACCCAGACAGTTGGCTTACTCTGTGAAACTTTGTGTCATTTAAATAACACAATACATAGATTCGATATAAACTTAAGTGTAAATGTAAATAATCTTTGGCAATAAGTGGGAAACTCCTGTCCCAGCACACTGCACCAGCAGAGTTGAAAAAGCGACTTGGGGGAGTTATAGGGTTGCAAAGAATATCTTACACTGTATGTGGAGCCACAAGGGGTTAACACGGGGTATATAGGGACACTGAAACTCGATAAGTCTGTTCGTGAGGATTGATATGATAACAAACATACATGCATTGTAGAAAGTGGATATGAAGGATATGGGCATAACAGTTTAGTACATTGAAGTACTAACACAAATTACTGGTCAAAACCAAAGTTGTGAATGCATGAAACTTGGGAAAGGCCCAGCTTGGCATTTTATCTATAGGAATACCTTAGGAAAGGAGACTTTCAGTGTTTGCAGGGTTAGTTAGTATGCCCTAAATCTTTATGTTGAGCCGTGAGAGGCTGATAGCGGTAAAGCGAGACAGTGACAACCGAAACTTGATAGGTCTGATCCTGCGGATTGCCATGTTAAAAAAATATTAGCCGATTTGGCAAAGCCCCCCTATCTCCCCACCTCCCCCATCCGACAGAGCTGGAATGAAACGCTATGCAAGAAATTTCACAAATAAATAACATTGGGTAAGGAGGGGAGGTGGGTGGTTCTTTCCGCAAATAATATTAAAGATTAAATGCAGCATCTACACTGAAAGGAATGCATCTCTACAAGCATCCCAATTGCTATAGGACTGACAAACTAACTGTGTGAAGGTTTCCCGTTATTTAGGATAAAATGGGGTGCTCGCAATATTATTTTAAATTATTACAGAAAACCCACGCTGGCTCGTGTTTGTCAGATGTTGAAGTAGTGATAGAGAGATTCAAAGCTCCGAGCCCCTATTCAGCGATGCCGACAATTCAATTAATGAATACACAACATGTGAAATTCAAATAAACAAGAATTTAATACCATTCAATAATAGTCATTTCTCAAATAGATTTAAAATTTTAAACCATATCACTCGTCTTTCACTCGACCAAGTCACGGCCTATTTCATTGTCTGACTTAGTGTGATAGATTTCCTCCTGTCTTGTGTTCCCACTCATCTGTATGATCTTTCTCTGGATTGGTAATCCAGTTCCCTTCAGTCAGTCTATCTTCTGCCTCCGTTCTTCCTTTTCTTTGTCTGCTAGAGACTCGGGACCAACTAAACAAGGGTAGTTTCCCTCTGTCTCCTATAGTTCATCTGGTTCCTAAATGCGTCATGTACGAACACACAAGGACATTAGCATAATATATTCACATAACTATCTAAACTCACACTAAACAGTATATTCAGATAAGCCATTAACTTATTTGGTAAACGCATTCGTGACGATTCTCTCCGATATGTATATGGTTTATTCCAAGGACATGGCTGATTTTTGTCTGATTCTCATGGGGTGAGTGCATGACTTTGCGAGCGTGGGTTCGTTCTATGACCTTCTAGAATATCACGTGACCCCTTCCTGTTTACGTAAAATCATTATATGGTTGTGTTTTGAGAGGGAATTATTCAGTGGAAGTCTGGGTTTTCGAATACAAAGATGTGTGTTATTGTTTGAGTTATTATAAATTACCTTGTGCGGTAAATTATTTAAATTCGTTTGGATCAAGAGGAATTTATAGTGTTATTTATCTAGAAATTACTTTGCTCATTTGAATTAACATAAAACTAAAACTGACTTCATCACGTGACATCGTCGTCCATCTTGGATTACATCGTCAAGATTCGAACCGGGAAATTTTAGGACATTTTATTATCAGGACTTTTGCAATTCCACTAGTGGATTGAAATATGAATTCTTTTTGGATTAATTTTTGGACTTGATTCTCTAAAACCGTAAGTTTATTTATTTTCTTTTATGAAAATATTTGTACTCAATAAATTGTTTGTTAAATTTTTACAATTTTGTTATTGTCACTTCATTCTATGTTGCTGCTTTTTCGAGCCAAAGCACGTAACAATATTGACAAGACGTTTAGATCTCAATATAATGGATAATATTAATAATAATGAGAACTTTGTATAGCATCTAATCTTTCGAAGCTCTAAGCACTTTACACCATCTATAATGATATGACTACACTACAGAAAGACAAATGACAAAAACAATGAAATTGGAAAACATAAAAAAAATATATTTTTAAAAAAATAAAAAAAGCTTGCGATTCTAATGGTGGTCATGCCTTGCTCAATTCCGAGTGGATGTTGATTCACATATTATCAGACACTGCGCCTATCCAACAGTGATGGATTTAAAAAAAACAACTCGATGTTCCTTTGATCCGAACACTGGATTTCATCACTGGCTTGACAAAATAAGGCACCAGTCACGGGTTACTGTGGCCATTTCAAATAACTGGCTTGACACCTCAGTGTTCGCAAAACTGACCATCATACAATTGACCGGAAAATTAATTGCATCGGGGTCTATTATATGAATGTTGCAATCTGATTATTGTCCTTACAACGTAACAAACTCACACGATCTTTGATCACATACTCCAATGTATTGATTGATTCAATATGACAACATTTTAAAGTTAGGTAATAGCTTATCAACATAAATATGCTGCACTAACATCATGTCTGGGCAGAGAAACCATAATAGACAAAGAGAAATCAAGCAAGGGACTAGAAAAGAATGTTCTAGTATTACTTAAACTACGCATACAGCACTTTGGTGTGTTTGTGGGCTTTAGTAGTGTGATAATATCAGTTATAAAGTTTGTTTACATCTCTACGTCAAAGCCTGTTAAATCAGACATGATTTTTCCCCTCATCAAGTATTATTTTCAACACATATAATTTTTTAATATCTTCCATAATCTGCGAGAAACTTATCACTTCTAGAATAATTATTAAATTTATCACCGAGTCTCTTTCAGAATCGTAGTTATATATCTGACATTTGATAGCTAGGAGTATGTTCCGAGTGATGAAGTTTCGTCACCGTTCAGAATATACTCATCTATTTCGGCATTGAGTCTAATCGCTGAAAGATGATTGGAGGTAATCATACTTATGCTTCAGAAACCGCTTCGTTTTTGGAAATCAAAAATTTGACTGATATGAGAACAATATTGTTATATAAACGATAAATGTTGCAAAGGACACTCGATCATGTTTGAGTAATAATAATAATAATAATAATAATAATAATAATAATAATAATAATAATAATGAGAACTTTGTATAGCGCCTAATCTTTAGAAGCTCTAAGCGCTTTACAATGTCTATAATGATATGACTACACAAAAGAAAAATAAAAATCAATAACCATAAAATTAGAAAACATAAAACATGCTGAAAGCATTTAAGGTACAAAACATTATTAGGTCTCTAAGTTTGTTCCTGCTTTCGAGAAAGGCGAGTTTGAAGAGCACTCTTAAAAGGGATCACTTTGACTATGTATATAATTTCATTGGGCAATTCGTTCCACATCGCCGGGCCCTGATATGCAAAAGAACGTTGTCCATATGACTTTGTTTTCATAGTGGCAACAATGATTATACGATTGTCGAAAGAGGAGCGTATGTATGTTGCTGGTGTATGCACATGGGTGAAGCCGGATAGGTATGTTGGACTGGACCATGTCAGTGAAAAGTAGCACTGAGAACAAATTTTGTGTTTGATTCTGTATCAATTGGATAGCCGGTGTATGTTACAGAGCAGTGGTGAGGTGTGCCCTGACCGAGTTACTATAAAGATGATCCGAGCATCTTTGTTTTGAACTTTGTGAAGACTCTGGAGAAGATATTGTGACAAAACAGACAGAATTTAGTTACCATAGTTTAGTCTTGAAAGTACTAATGAACATACCATTGTTTAGTGGCATCAATGCAGCCTTGCATAACGTCAAGACATGGTGCAATATGAGAGTACTGTCTAGAGAAACAAATACGTTTTTTAATGACGGTGTGAATTTAATGTTAGTGTTGCTGATATTTATTGTATGAGATAAAGGATGTGAATGAGAAAGTCTTGGTGTTGTGATCATAATGGCCTCAGTTTTATCACCATTCTTCTGCAGCTTGTTACTCGTGATCCATGATTTCACATCCGAAATGAACCTCTCTACTCCAAGGATGGTAACATTAACTTCAGTTGGGTTGCTAGACTTGTATATGTGGATGTCATCAGTTGGTGAGACACTGGGTAATGATCTGTGACACTTGAGAGCGGCTGAGTGTATAGAATGAAGATAACAGGTTCAAGAACAGACCCCTGAGGAACGCCACAACATAGATCAACTGGTCTGGAGCGTAATTAATTTCCAGATACAATTCTTGTCATGTTCACTAAGTAAGACTTGAACTACTGTACGACTGTATTCTGAATGCCAAATACAATCTGAAGACGGTGAAGTGTGAAGTAATATAACATTATTGTGTCAAATGCTGCACACAAATCAATGAGGGTGAGGACTGTACTTTTTCCAATATCCAAAGCAGAGAATGTCATTGACTACTTAGTTTTAGTACTCTGGCAAAGGCGATATGCAGACTGTACATTGCTAAAAAGACTGTTTGAATTCAAACGAGATAAAAGTTGGGTTAGAACAAGGTTTTCTAAAATAAAAGTATGGTTTGTACTTTGTCACGGAAGAAATTTGCAAATAGGTCCGGAAAGTCTACGGGAGAGAAGGTAGCTGGAAGTGGTGTACATTTGTTCCTCGACATTGGTTGCTTAGTTATCTCGAAGAGCTCTTTGCATCTGGAACTCTCTGTGATCTTAGTACTGTAGTAGAATAATTTGGCTAAATGGACTATGTGACGTTCTTCTTAGCCGCTTCATATATTTGTTTATGAATAGTGAGTCTGGTGGAAAACCAAAGCCTCTGTGCTTTTCGGCGATGTCTTTTAGCAGTGCGAAGCTGGTCTCTAACACTGATATACCTTGAAGAACACGCTTTTATTGATACTCTGCATTTGGTGGAAGGGGCGTGTTTTTCAAGCAATGAAGGAAGGTAGTTATCAAGTTGTTCTGCTGTAGGATGTAAGTTCTTAGGTTTTGTTGGATGTCATGCATTAATTTGGCTCTATTTATCGTACGGAGGTTTATCTTAGTAGCAAATAAAGGTGGAGGGTTAGGGACTTATACGTCGAGATGGCATATAATGCAGAGGTGGTTCTGATGCAAGTTCGTGGGATACAAGGGTGGATTGCAGAATATTATCATCTGGTCTATGAAGAAACCAGTCTAAAATGTGACCAAGTTTATGGGTGGGCTTAAGGTTGAAAACATGAATGTAATCTAGGAGATTTGACGTGTATAGATTTCCAAGATAGCTAAAGTGAAAGTTGATATCTCCAAGAATAATTAGGTTGCCACCTATCGACATTCCACACTCCATAAGACTGGGAAACTGCTCCAAAAGGAGAGTTATAGTAAACTTGTTTTATCTACTAATAGGAGGGCAGTAAAGACATAAATCGATGAAATACCCTCCCTTTAAATTTGTATTCTGTTTCTGCACATCCAAATGAAACTATTGACTAAATCAATCGGTCTTAATTGTTGTTTGTGTAATCTACACAGTATCATCCAACACTTAAATCTGGTTTGTTTCAAATCAGTTTTAAAAATTACATTAATAACATTATTGTGTCAAATGCTGTACACAAATCAAGGATGGTGAGGACTGTACTCTTTCCAATATCCACGCATGAAAATTTACCTTCGACGTAGTTCTTAGCATCCGTTCGTCTATGTGAAACGATGGCGTAGCTCCATAGTCAGCTGTTCCTTCTTTCTGGTTCTCTTTTGAACACGCTTTATATTCCTGTTGTCCTCAGCTTTGCTAACTCCCTGTCCTACAGCTAGGAGCCAGATGAAGCCAGATGGGACGGTCATTAGCAAAGCTCTCCCAGTTGTTGACATCGATGTTGGCCGTCTTTATGTCCTTCTTGCAGACATCGTTGTAGCGCAGGTGTCGACGTCCAGTCGGTCGTGTACCTCCGGTTAGTTCCCTATATAAAAGGTCCTATAGAATGCGGCCTGGGTCTATTCTCTTGACATGGCCGAGCCAGCAAAGGCGCCTCTCGCTGAGAATAGCGAACATGCTGTTGATCTTGGCGCGTTCTAGAACCTCTATGTTGGGTACTTTGTCCTGACACTTGATGTGCATAGTGCCCCGCAGACATCACAGGTGGAAGCTGTTGAGTTTTCTCTCGTGACTTGCATAGTTGGTCCATGTTTCGCTGCTGTACAGGAGTGAGCTGAACACGCAGGCTTGGTAGACACGCAGTTTGGTCTTCTCGGTGAAGTTGGGGTTGTTCCATACCCTCTGATTAAGTCTGGCCATCACTGCAGCTGCCTTGGCAATCCTACCATTCACCTCATAATCAACTGAGTTCTCGACAACTTCTAATTTGTATCCATCGATGGTGACAGAGGGAGGGAGTCTATACCGTGCGCCATGACGTATGTTTTCTTCAAGCTGATGGTCAGTCCGAATTCCTTGCAAGCGTTGGTGAGGCAGCATACCAGCCGCTGCAGTCCATCTTCCGTGTGGGATGTCAAGGTTGCATCATAGGCGAAAAGCAATTCACGGATGCGTACATTTGTGATTTTAGACTTAGCACGGAGACGGGCAATATTGAACAGCTTTCCGTCAGCCCTGGTATGGATGTACACTCCATCGCTGCAGCACTTAAAGGGGTACTATAGAAGCATGGAAAAAATATGGCGAAGAGCGTCGGCGCAAGAAAACAGCCTTGTTTGACTCCGCTTATTACTGGGAAGGCCTCTGATATTGTGCCACTGAAGCACGCAGTGCTGTGCATGTTCTCGTGGAACGACATGAGGACAGCAAGTAGACGTGGGTAGCAGCGAATCTTCTGCAGGATTCGGAAGAGACCGCTCCGACTTACCAGGTCAAATGTCTTCGTCATGTCTATGAAGGCAATGTAAGGAGCATCTGCTGCTCATAACACTTCTCCTGCAGCTGACGTAGTGAGAAAATCATGTCTCCAGTTGACCTGCCGGCTCGAAATCTATATACTGGGACTCTGGATAGACGCGAGAGGCTAGGATTTGCAAGCGCGCCAAGGCAACATGGGCGAAAGCTTTTCCAACAACACTGAAGAGGGAGATGCCCCGGTAGTTGTTGCAGTAGCTACGGTCTCCCTTGTCCTTGTAGAAAGCGACGATGTTGGCGTCACGCATGTCCTGTGGGATGTATCCGTGTTCCCAGCAAAGGCAGATGAGCATGTGTAGCGTCTGGAGCAGTGCTGGTTTCCAATCTTAAGAACTTCAGGCGGAATGCCGTCGCTTCCAGGAGCCTTCCCACAGGCAAGGCAGTCAATGGCGTTTCTGAGCTCTTCCAGGGTGGGCTGTGTGTCTAGCTCCTCCGTGACAGGCAGATCTGGAATGGAATCCAAGGCAGTGTCAGTGACATTGTTTTGGGTTGCATATAGCTCAAGATAGTGTTCAACCCATCGCTGCAGTTGTTTTCCTGTCTTCACCTGTCTTTTGACTTGAGGGAGCGGTCTTTTAGGGGGGAGGCGCCTGTCGCCTTCTTGATGTGTCGGCAACTGTCTGTATACTGTTGCAAAGGTTAAGCCAGTAGATGTTGGCACAGTGGCGGGCGGTCTTCCGGGCGTTGTTTCTTGCATTCCTGAGTGCTTGCAATGTTCTTGGGCTTTGTGCAGCCTTGTATGCCAGGAGGGCTTTCCTCTTTGCCTCAGTCACGGACTTTATCTCCTCCCAGTTTGCCTCATACCAGTCGGCATTTTTCCGTTCACTCTTCCCGTAAGCTATGATGGCTGAGTTGTACACAGAGTCACGGAGATAGGCCCACTTGGTGTCAATGGTGCCATCAGGTGTTACTTTGGTGAGAGCTTCCTGCACTTTGCTGTTGTACTGCTATGTTTTCTCTGTGTTCCTTGCATTGGAAGAAAGTGTAGGTCACTCATAGGTTTGTGGGAGCAGCACATATCCAGAAGTCGCTGACCGTTCTCGTTGATCTTGCCACTTCTGTAAAAGCCAAGACAGGCGGACCAGGCATCATGGTCAGCTCCCACTCTAGCATTGTAGTTTCCTAGTAAGTGAAGGCCTTCGTTGTTTGGAATACTGGATATTGCCTCATAAAACTTGTCTTTCTCCTCGTGGGTGGAGTGAAGGATTAGAGCTTACACGCTGAAGATGTTGATCGAGCCTAAGGATGTTGACAGTTGGAAGGCAAGGATTCTCTCAGTACCTGATGACGAAGGTTCAATGAAGGTGACTAGCGTGTTCTTTATGGCAAAGACTACACCGTGCTGCCTAGGTTTATTAGAGGACTTCACCTGCCAAAAGAACGTGTAATTGGCTTCCCTGATGGGGCCGCTGTTAGCTAGGTGGATCTCTTGGAGACAGGCAATGTCGATGTTCAGTCGGGAGTGTTCTTTGTCAATGACGGCAGTCTTCCGTGCATCTGCTGTAGGTCATTGATCAATCCAGGACACATGGTCCTAACGCTCCAGGTCGCGAAACGAAGACCTGAAGTTTTCTTATTTCTTCTTTGAGTCTTTCCTGGTGCGAAGTTTTGTGGCCGAGATGATTCTCTAAGTTCCACGCACCCAGTGAAGCAGGCAGGCCATGGTGGGCAGCACCTTACTGATTGGGGGCTGCCAAGCTTAAGGCGGGCGGTAGCTGTTCAGTGAGACCTGATGATCTCTCCCACCGTCAGAAGTAACCACTGGCGCCAAGCTCTAAGCCAATCGAGCTATGGATTAAAACCGGTAAACTGCTACTTCTCGTGTTGTGCCGTGGCGTCGCAGGAGTGGCCGAAACGACATTGAGGTCAATGTCAGACCGCCTTAGGGACACCGTCTCCGGATTTTTGTTGGGGTTTACTCCCTTAGCCTTTCACATGAATTTGTATAGCCGCAAGGCAGCATAGGTTTGGTATCGGAGTTTTCCTTCTCTTAGATGAGCTACCATCCAAAGTTTACGAGTCCCATCTACCCGAAGCAACTGGTTTTAAGGCTCCAGTGGCCCGCCTTCACTCCTTCTCCTGTTGGTGGATAACGCGGTCCGCCGAACTTCAATCTAAGCCACTCGTGAAGGCCATGAGCTGGATTTTAGTTGACAGATGCGATCAGAGACTCAAGCCGTATGGGGGATTTCTGGAGGGGGGCGCTTGTCTCCCACTCCCTCCCAGGCAATGTCAACCTTAGACCACCTTCGACGTGTATGGTGTCCGTTTCCCCAACGTAATATAGCTTCATCCATACGTAGTTTCCACTTCTTAGAGACGTGACATTTTTTTTTTAAAAAACATGAAAAGAAGTTTTTCAGCAGTGGAAAGATTAAATCGATAACACAATATGGGAAAACCAAAAACTGAAAGCAGGTTGAAAGTATGGTTGTTTTGGTTGCTATTTTTTGTACACGGAAGTAACATTTACAATATTCTCTTCTCATCGTACAAAGTTATTATTATGTTCTTCAATTTAATATAATCCGTTTGCTTTTCAATATATCTTCCCCTTATATCCTACTGGCCTGTACTATAATAGCAAATTTTAAACAGGTAAATTTCTCATCTGACGTCACAAGTGCCCGTATCATATTGTTAGAAATATTTTTAGGTTCCTATCATATATATGATACTATCACACAGTGTTTCATTCAAATCCTTTCTTTGGAAAGGAAGCAAATGGTATGATCTTGAAATTAATTCTGCAAACAATCTCTGTGAATACTCAAACTTGTTTTTGCTAAATGACGATTACCTTTGTCATTTAATTCCAATAATTTTAAAATAACGTTATTTGAAAGTAATGATGGGGAAGATTATCAAATGAATATGTTGTATGATATAGTATCTTCAGTAGTGTATCACAAGGCAGGTGCTCCAGCGGAGGTTGTGGTGGAGGTGGAGGTTAAGCACGTAGTGGTCAGCTATTAGGTTTTCAAAAGTACACCAAATAATTTTTAGTAGTGTAACCTCGGGAAATGTGGGGCAAGTGTCCTATGTGCGGGCGCCCATGTCGTGTGCACCAGAATAGAAAAGCAGCTAGCGGAAAGACATACGATATCATTTGTCAAGGCACTTACATCTTTAAATTTGAATCACATATCTATAATTTACGGTCTAAACTGGGGTTTTCCGATGTTTAGTTTCAATGGTTTATGATTAATCTTGCTGCTGCATTCTCCATTTATTTTATCATAAAGTTCACCAAATCACACTTGATGTATCACAATGATATAATCCACTCTTTGAATGAGTCAAAAATAATCCAAAAGTAGTATTTGTTTCCAAAATACCATTTAGTACTTTGAACTTCCAATGAATAATTTAAATAAATAATTCCTCTCAATTTATATCTGAACACAGCTACATATTATTCCAAAGAATGATCTTATGATAGGAATGAAGACTTTATTTTCCAAAAACCTCTTTATTTACATACCTGCTTGACCTATATGATACATGTATCGCAATAGCTTTTCTGAAAACTAATGGAATGTTACAGACTGGTAAACAATATTAGACCTTGAACACATTCTAAAGCGAATATCAAAAGAAACAAGCATACAAATATATATATATATATATATATATATATATATATATATAACAATATTTATTCTCGCTCTCAATATAGGTCTGCGCTTGAGATTTGATCAACCAAAATGGGCGTTGATCCTTCAGTAGCAAGTTCCAACGTTTCTGCTGACTCCGCTACGTCGGACAATGCCACAACGTTCAGCAATACAACCCTGATGAACGGAGTCATATTTGAGGCACCAGGAAACAATAACAGCTTCATGCAGTTCATAATTCCTCTTCTCTTAGTGGTCTTTGGCCATTTGTGGTTTCTGGGCAGTAAGATTGAACATAATATTGTTATTTATACTAATTATAGTAAACCAGCATTGAAAGCAAACCTTCTCATTTCCGGTTTTGCCAATTTGCTCTCTGTTTTATCTGCCATATAAGTTATCGTCGAGAAAAGTCATATAATGTTGATTAGATATGCTGTATCAAACATTTGGTGACTGTTTTTTTTAAAGTGATTAACATATTCAGAACTATTGTTCAAAATCATATCGTGAAACCATAAATTAATGGTGAGCATGAACTTCAACATTAATTTGAAAAGTAAGATTTTTAAACACTCTAAACATCTTAAATGATTGGATATACCAGAATAATTAAAAATAGATTCATTTATATTTGCAGGACTTTAAAAGAAAATTTGGATATGAAGAGGTTAGTAATAAACTATCTAAATCACTTTATCTGTTTCCAGAGATTTGTATTTCGATGATAGTGTATAATTGTTCTTTCTATGTATTCAAGGAAAATAATAAGGTGCATACAGTGTTTTATTTACCACTGGGTTATGTGAAACCGAAACAGATTTAACACTTATTATTAATCATGGTAGCTACATGCATGCATAAATAACAGAAATTTGTGCTTGGAAAAATATAGTGCAAACTGCTCATGAATGACAAAACGGTAATCGTATGATAATAGGTACTTTGTTTGATAATGTCTTTTTGCTGCTTCACAGATACAACACCATGGAAACATAAATAGCTCGAAGTGAATTCAAATTTAGAGACACTACCCCAAGCCGGAATTATGTTGCCGACTAAGTCTACAATATCAGTTAAAAAATTGCTCTGTTTTGGCAGTGTTATCCCAATAAAATGCATACACTTCGTACATATTCTCTCTCTCTCTCTCTCTCTCTCTCTCTCTCTCTCTCTCTCTCTCTCTCTCTCTCTCTCTCTCTCTCTCTCTCTCTCTCTCCTATGTATCTATGTATGACTGACTTTCTTAATTCCTCCTCAGAAGAGATTTCATTCAGATAATGTTTCGTAAATACAGAAAAGTTAGGAAAATAGTTTGTCATTAATGAATGATTTAATGGCAAACACAACAAGATATAGGCCATATTAGGGAATATTTAATGCCGAAACAACAAGATATAGGCCATATTGATGAATGATTAAATGCCAAATACAAGATATAGGCCATATTGATGAATGATTAAATGCCAAACACAACAAGATTAGGTCATATTGATGAATGATTAAATGCCAAACACAACAAGATATAGGCCATATTGATGAATGATTAAATGCCAAACACAACAAGATATAGGTCATATTGATGAATGATTAAATGCCAAACACAACAAGATATAGGCCATATTGATGAATGATTAAATGCCAAACACAACAAGATATAGGCCATATTGATGAATGATTAAATGCCAAACACAACAAGATATAGGCCATATTGATGAATGATTAAATGCCAAACACAACAAGATTAGGTCATATTGATGAATGACTAAATGCCAAACACAACAAGATATAGGCCATATTGATAAATGATTAAATGCCAAACACAACAAGATTAGGTCATATTGATGAATGACTAAATGCCAAACACAACAAGATATAGGCCATATTGATGAATGATTAAATGCTAAACACAACAAGATATAGACCATATTGATGAATGATTAAATGCCAAACACAACAAGATATAGGCCATATTGATGAATGATTAAATGCCAAACACAACAAGATATAGGCCATATTGATAAATAATTAAATGCCAAACACAACATGATATAGGCCATATTGATGAATGATTAAATGCCAAACACAACAAGATATAGGCCATATTGATGAATGATTAAATGCCAAACACAACAAGATATAGGCCATATTGATGAATGATTAAATGCCAAACACAACAAGATATAGGTCATATTGATGAATGATTAAATGCCAAACACAACAAGATATAGGCCATATTGATGAATAATTAAATGCCAAACACAACAAGATATAGGCCATATTGATGAATGATTAAATGCCAAACACAACAAGATATAGGCTTTATTAATAAATGATTAAATGCCAAACACAACAACATAATTGCCATATTAATTAAAGATTTAATGCCAAAACAACAACATAATTGCCATATTAATTAATGATTTAATGCCAAAACAACAACATAATCGCCATATTAATTAATGATTTAATGCCAAAACAACAACATAATTGCCATATTAATTAATGAGTTAATGCCAAACAATCAGACATTTATTAGAATCAGAGGAATAGCACAATTAGAAAAGTATTGCAAGACCGTTTTCTGTGTCTTTTAACTAAAAGACATCTAGAAATGGGCAAAAGAATTCGTTAAAATATTAATCTATAAGAAATTGTATTGTGAATTGCATTTCTTCCCGTAGCATTGAAACTTTGTAATAATTTCTTTCCATGAAATTCAATTATATTTGAAGGTCATTATTTTAACATCTTCGGGTTGTTAAACAAAAGACGTTCATGTTACTGGAGGTGTCGCGAGACACAGATGAATAAAACTCATGTTTTCTGTTTCACGTTTTGATACAACAACCCGCAGACACTACTGACGCTTATTTGTTAAAGACACCTTACGTAATAAACTGGATTAGAAGAATGACCTTTGTATGCGTACTATACACATGTATTCCGGATGCAATATTCAGACAATTTTACTGCAATAAAACTAAATATTAGGTGATCACTTAGATTCACGGAGAAAACGTCACGGTGGTGGAGATGCGAATATCAGGTTTGACGTTCTTATTTCTCACCCAAGCGACAGAGAAATCTAGATGTTTTGCTAACCTTACTTTTCCTATCTCAGTCTAGTCATCTCAGACCAATCGTCTCATTCATGGCGTCCAAGGGCTCAGAACTACTTTTAACTAAAGAAACCCTTCTTGTCTTCTGCTGTGCCATAGTTGTTCTCAAATACAACAACAACAACAACAACAGCAACAACAACAACAAATAATATATAACCAAATCATAGTTATTTAAGGTCAATCTGTCTTAGAAAACAAACCAAAAACAAAAACATTTTGTATGAGACAAATACACACACGCATACTATTTTCGAGGTTTTGATATTATGCTAGTTTGTTCTAACTAGCATGGTCAAGTTTATCTTATATGCAGGACTAGCTCAGTACATTTTCAAAACATTAAATGTAGCTAAAGCAACTGAACTAGTTGTAAACACATCGCGTGAAACATTGTATTTACTGTTAGCTACATTTAATGAAGCTGACCTGAAAATTTACTGTGCTACAGATAGGATAAAATTCTCAATGGTGTTTGAAATGAACTATGTCAGAAAACACTGATCTATGCACATAAGACTATACATCTATACACTTCATAGCATCCCAACTCTCTAAACAGCAATGAAAAACTTAGCAACAGCCAGAAATGTGTTATGTCAAACATGCTCTATTATAATTTTGTTAAGCATCTCCGTTGTGCTCCAGCTGAATATACCTGCAATATTTATTGACAAATAATACACTTACCAACCAGAAGTAATCATTTATCCCTCAACACACTAATCCATAAGGCATAAGCAAATTTCACTGCATCAATTGCCATATTTCCAAGACAGAAATATAAATTTTCAAAGAATCCGTGAACTTGAAAAGTTTAGCACATTGTTATCCTCTGGGGTCCGCATATTTGTAGGGTGACGAGGGTCTTTTGTACGGGAGAGTGGGGTACTCAGAATTGGGAATGATGAAAGGAAACCGTTTCTTTCTAATAAATTATAACTATTTATTGTTAATTTCATATAACATCCATATATTAAATATGATAAAACCTCATTACTATGCGACGTTTATGTTGTTATTTTTCTTTGCTCACGCGTATAAACTGTGTACTTTGGACTCAACTGTAACACCACAGCCCTCATTAGCTTATTTGTATTCATGCGCCACATGTAAACATTGCGACGTGCACACTTTTAAAGAGTTATTTTTGCTTTAAAGGATAATATTGGGTGAGAAAAATAATCTACTTTGGGGTTTGGACCGAGACAGTGAAATCCCAACCGCGGGGTTGCATTATATATCTCCCCACTCGGACAAGCCTCGTGGGGAGACAAATAATATAACCTCTTGGCTGGGATTTCATTGTCTCGGTCCAAGCCCAAACATAGATTCTATATATATTTCTTGTACGGTTGATTTGTATTCATGCTTGCAGTCACTGATTTGCATGGGAAAATATCGCCAACGTTTTGTATATGTGTGATTTGACTCCTACTGAGTTTCATATTGCTTACTGACTGTAAAAGGGAGGGGGGACTACTATTAAGAAGATTCTCTTGATTCATATAATATACAACCTTGGGCAGGACACAACTTTATCACAGGATTCTCGTATATAATATTAACTGGAGCAAATGAGACTGCAATATATATGAGGAGGCAACTTGTCCTGTGGCTATTTTCAACAGAAAAGATTTTCAATGACCACACGCAATTAATAAGAATGTGGTGATATGTGATGATAAAACGTCGCCAATGATCATACCAACGAATTTTATAACAGCATGTGTATACCGACGTGATGGCGGAATCTTTGTATTTATACAACTGGCATTTGCAAACAATTCTTTTTAAACAACAGAAACTAAATGTCACAAAATGGATCCTAGCTGAAATATTAGAAATGAAGAAGCTGTTTTTAAAATAATACGAGAACACATTTCTGGCTATATTGCCTCTAAGAGACTGGATGGTACATACTGTGTAGACACCCAACACATTTTGGGTTTTAGACACTCTGTTGCCTCTTTGTTTGTGCACCGGCTTTCAGGCTACCGATTCTAACTTTCCAGGACCTTAAATACCGTATACTTTTCAGATGGAATTTTGTAGGAAAACCGTTGAAAGTTGGAAGACTGCATGAAAAGTGTTGGAAGATGGAGAGCTCGTAATATTGTTGGAAAATCCCAACTCGTCTTTAGCCTTGAAATCTACATACTTTTCAACGATGAGCTGAAAAGCGTTTAAGTTAGAGAGTTATGCGTATTAAGACCAACACTCACATCATTTAGGCCTGATAACAGTCAGACGAACGCTACGCAATGAATATTTTAAAGCCTGTTTAATATTTTTTTAAATATTATGAAAAAAATCAAAATGTCACTTTCTATATTACCAAACATTTTACCATATCTAACATGTTTTATTATTATTTTTTTCTGTAACAATCGCCCAAAGCTGTATTTAAAAATTTCTACTAAAGAAAACTCTTGGAAGAGTTCGATTTCTTGGCTCCTGTTTACATTATAGCGAATGCCACTTTCATCTACTATAAACAAAGCACTGGTCCCTTAATAGAGATAATGATACACCAGCATATATAAGCACGTGTCCAGTTTATTTCACGGTAGATCGCTTCCATAATTCATCCTTTTGCATAACCATTTATGTTGCAAGTCATGTTGAAAGGAAACGGTGCACTGCGCATAATGATGTAGGGAAAACGTGTTTGCATTTAGATTATATGCACATGTAGGCTTTCCTTTTTGTCTTACTATAGGTTTCGCTCAAATAATAATAATAATAATAATAATAATAATAATAATAATAATAATAATAATAATAATAATAATGAGGACTTTGTATAGCGCCTAATCTTTAAAAGCTCTAAGCGCTTTACACCATCAATAATGATATGACTACACAACAGAACAACAAATGACAAAAACAACGAAATTGGAAAACAAAAAAAAACATGCTGAAAATATATAAGATACAAAACATGATTAGATCACTAAGTTTGTCCCTGAAGTCGAAACAGGTGTGTCTTGAGAGCGCTCTTAAAAGGGACCACTGTGTCTTTGTGTCTAATTTCAATGGGCAATTCGTTCCATGTCGCCGGGCCCTGGTATGCAAACGAACGTTGTCCATATGACTTTGTTTTCACCTTGGGAACAATGAGTATACGATTATCAGAATAAGAGCGTAAGGATCTAGCTGTTGTATACACATTGGTGAGGCTGGATAAGTATGTTGGACTGGAGTCTGTCATTGAAATATAGCACAGAGAACAAATTTTGTGTTTGATTCTGTATCGAATGGATAGCCAGTGTAGGGTACAGAGCAGTGGTGAGGTGTGCTCTGATCGAGGTACTCTAAAGATGATCCGTGCAGCTGTGTTTTGAACTTTTTGAAGTTTCTGGAGTAAATATTGTAACGAACCAGACAGAATTGAGTTACAATAGTCCAGTCTTGAAAGTACTAATGAACACACAAGTGTTTTCGTGGCATCAACAGAAAGATATTTACGAATGGAACTGATGCGTCTCAATTCAAGATATGCAGCCCTGCAGATGTTCATGACATGTTGGTGCAATGTGAGAGTACTGTCTAGAGTAACACCTAGATTCTGTACTGGCTGTGAGAATTTAATGTTGGTGTTGCTGATATTTATTGTCTGTGGTAAAGGATGTGGATGAGAAAGTCTTTGTGCTGTGATCAGAATAGCCTCAGTTTTATCATCATTCATCCGCAGCTTGTTGCATGTCATCCATGATTTCACATCCGAAATGCACTTCTCTACTCCATGGATGGTAGCATCAACTTCAGTTGTGTGGCTAGATTTGTATATTTGGGTGTCATCAGCGTACAGTTGGTGCGACACTGGGTGATGATCTATGACACTTGAGAGCGGCTGAGTGTACAGAATGAAGAGAACAGGTCCAAGAACAGATCCCTGTGGAACACAATAACATACGTCAACTGGGCTGGAGTGTATTCCATTTGCAGATATAATTTGTGTCCTGTTGACTAAGTAGGACTTGAACCACTGTAAGGATATATTCTGAATGCCAAATACATGCTGGAGACGGTGAAGTAATATATCATGGTCTATTGTGTCAAACGCTGCAGATAAATCCAGGAGAGTGAGGACTGTAATCTTTCCACTATCCAAAGCGGAGAGAATGTCATTAAATACTTTCAGAAGAGTAGTTTCCGTACTGTGGCAAGGGCGATATGCAGACTGTACATTGCTAAAAAGACTGTTTGAATTCAAATGAGATACAAGTTGAGATAGAACAACCTTTTCTAAGATTTTTTATATGAAAGGGAGATTAGAAACTGGGCCGTAGTTCTTTAAATCGTTCTGGTCCAGTGTTGGTCTCTTCAGCAGTGGCTTTACAATGGCAGTTTTGAGAAATGATGGGAATTCCCCTGATGAGAGAGAGATATTAATAACATCAGTTAGTGAAGGCAATATTGGTTCTAAGCACTCAAGCAGCAGTATGCATGCAAGAAACATGTGTAGTATTTGCTGAATATTTTGAATCTTTACCTGTGTATCGGACACCAAACATTGATACATTTTATGCAAATCTGCATTTTCATTATCACGTTTTCAGAGTGAATATAGTGTTAAACGTTAACTAATTTGGGCCCAATACCATGCAGTCTATCATTATGTGTTCTTCAAAATTCGATAAAAATACAACAATTGCTTGTTGAAAAATCGATAACACTTTCTGTATGAATTTGTTATTCATTGATGAAAGACTTTGTTTTGTTTGCAAACGTTTATTTAAAGTCATAGCAATGCAAATAATTCATATTTGACAGGTTTACTCTAATCAATACATTTTGTTTTCTATTGATGCGTTGATGACGTTTTCTAGATCATTTTCTCGACTATCTGTATACATTATCAAAACTGTAAGAGAATAAAGCGTGGTTATTGTACTGGCTGCTAATCAATTACTTCTCCCGTAATTAAGTCTAAAAATTAACATTTCCATATGTGGCACTAACAGCAGGCACAAATTTATAGAAATAAACATTGAAGCATTTAAGAAAATAACATCAGGTACAACAACAAAAGGGTGCATCCAAATACCAATTAGCCAGTATTCTCCTTAAAACTAAATCAGAAATACAAGGTATTATCGGTAACAACAGCACAGAGTATTTTCAAATTGATAGGGACAATTTTAGATCTAGATACCCAGAAGAGAGGAGGACACTGGTGCTGACAATCAAGATGAAGGGAGGCCCAATGAACAAGAGACGAAAGGAGGACTCCGGAGCAAACAAACCAAAATGAGGGAAGACTGGTTACCATTACGTAACCCTCCATCAAAAAGCCCTTCTAAGGGATACTGTCGTTTAGCCATTACAGAGCTCTCATTTGGTACGAAAGCTCTATTTGACTAGCTCTTTTGAGAAACCTAACATGATCAATTTCGAACATCGCCAATCAAAATTCACAATCCATATAACCTAACAGTGACCAACCTACATATGTCGCACAGACATTCAATAATTAAAATTGTAAGGGACTTACAATACGTACACTGGGTACTAGAAACATTGGTATGTTAGGAGTTAGAAATAATCTTTAACTACACAAAATTTGATTTAATTAAACAGGTGGCTTGCACATAATTGGTGTACTTTCCGTCCATCAGTGAAACTGGACCTGATTTGAAATAAGTATGGCTAGGGCGTTTCAAGGCTGTCGACATACATGGGCTGGCTTATTTGACCTTTTTCTCCTTTCTCGCGACCAGAAACCCCCATCATGACGAGACGTGAAAACCCTTTTTCACCAGTCATTATTTGGTGCCATTGCACCTTTAGTACACTCCTTCCGATTGGTTGATAGAGTTGAGTGCGTGTTTGATCTATTCCCACTCACCCATGCCATGCATTCATGTCGATAGTCCCTCAATAGGGGCGCGACATGACGAGCAAATTAATTAGCACACTATGTGTGCATAAACGCCCGTGGGGATGTAGCACCATTCCTTACCCCACGGGAAAAATTAAATAACTTTCTTTTGAAAGATAAAACAGTGAATAATGACCCATCGTGACTCAATATATTACAATATATTACAATTTGTATCTAGCATTTGAGATGAACAACTACTCATTACTCTCATTTGATTACAATATATTACAATCTGTATCTAGCATTTGAGATGAACAACTACCCATTACTCTCATTTGATTACAATATATTACAATCTGGATCTAGCATTTGAGATGAACAACTACCCATTACTCTCAATATATTTTGACTTTGCTTCTGAATTGTTATCTGTAAAGTTTTTTTACGCTACAGTGTTACTCAGTGTGTATATAACGCAGTCCTGTATGATACTCGTTTATTTAACTGTCTTTTTTTCATTTCGTTATAGTTTGGAATTATATATTTACCATACGCTTACATTTTCTAGTATTTCAATATTATTCATGAAAGGCAAATACGCACTGTGCATGGTTTTGCGTAAAATACATAGTCTTCGCCACTAGTATCTAGAACATGTTGCAATCTTCAAAGAAAATTCTAGGCAAAATGATCCCTACAATGGATACGTGCTCATAGTTGAGTTTTGTAAAAAAAAAAAAAAAAATCAGTAACAGTAGGTTGTATTGGATTCTAAAGTTTGGGCTTTTATTGTCAGAAGATGCAACGGTGTGAGGAGAAACATAAGGAGAAGCACAGGCATGATCCAAGTTGTTTAACGTCTGTGCGACCCAGTCATGTTCATTCAATCTTTATTTTAAGTAATTCAGTAATTCATGTCTTCATTGACACCTGTAGGGTTGGTCATATCTAGTTATTTAATCATCAGCTTGATTTTGATCAAACAATTTCAACAGATGGTTCGTTGCTGTGAATGAAACGTCATTAGCTGTTGCTCCACTAATAATAGTTGCAGCTATCTTTCTATTATTTATCAATTGATATTATTTAAGGTTTTGTATTTTGCCTACGTAATATTACTGGAATTTAAGAGCAAAGATATGCTGCCAGTTCTACTTTGCATCCTACGAAACAAGTACTATAGTTTTGTTCTTCAATCAATGCAATAAAATGTCAATGCATGCATACGATTCTATTAGAAATAATGTAACAATTAGCTATAAAAATTTTGATAACCTCTAATAAGCAAGAAATGCAAGAGGGAAAATATCAGATGGAATGGTATGCAAAACTGAATATTACATTACACCAACACAAACATTAGCATCAAACAGAAAATAAATATAGTGATGTGTGAATGAAATTAAAATTAAAATATTTGTGTCAATGTAAACAATATAGAGTGCAAAATATGTATTGCATAATAATTAGTCACTTTTAAACACTCCTTGCAAAGATTATTATAGACCAAAAAAATAAACGTTCAAACTAATAATCATTGGTATAGCCCAGTAAATGATAAAATATTTAAAGTATTAAAATTAAATTTCAGATGTTTGTATATTTCGTATGATATATTTAAAGGAAAACATTTTAATGAAACCTACATTGAACTGGTACGAAAAAATAGCAAAGTGTATGTTAGACTTGCTGACTTTATACATTTTCATTCTTAAAGTTACGATGATGGAATATACCAATTTCTTTTGGTATCACAAATTTATCAAATTGGTGTTATTACAAAGAAACAAACATGACTGTAATATTTATATCTTTAAATTACTATTTTTTATACAGAAACGTTAATTTTGCGCAAAATATAATTTGATGAATAAATAACTCAATAGATTTGTCTGCGACGGGTTCGTAACACAATTTAAACTTATCTCAAACAAAATCGTCATGTTGCTTATATGTGGTGCCCATTATATGACGTGCCCATGCTATCCACAGCAAAGTTCTAACAGTGTTATGCAACTATTATAGTTCACTTTACGTACTGTTAAAACTGTTTTCAATTATCCTTGCTGATATTTCAAACTATCAACCTAGTTATATTTCATGTACCGGACCTCCCCCTTCTTCATCAGTAGATATGAAATATTGCATCTTTTGTACATATCAAATAAGTAACTCGAAGTTTTTTCTTATTTATCAAAGCCATTCATCCATGAGTAACTGCTGTTATAAACATTTTTGAAAAAAAATGTTGGAGTGTTGATATAGCCTTTCATGTCCCGAAAATGATATTATATGCGGAAAGCATAACCGTTATCTTGGCCTAAGGAACCGTTCTATCGTAAAATGTATGACATCAAATGTTTTGATGATAGAAGGGTTAAGATTATTGTATAGGCTTTTATTGCTTCACCTTATATTAAATGCATCTTATGCCACTTCCCTTCATTTTAAACCACTTCATTATAGACTAGGTTATGTATATTGTGCCAAGACGTAACAGACTCATAAGAACTACAGTGTACACGAGATACAATGAGTGAAAATCAGTCAGTCCAATTTAATCCACATGTCTGGTGTCTATGCGTTTTCTTCTAATAACGTAACCATAATAATATTCAAGAAACTAGTTTTAATTCGTGTCGAGGGCTACAGTGTGTTGTCATTAATCTCTCTCCAAGATTAATAAACATTATGCAATAAGTGTAGTATTGTATGTGTGGTTAATGCACTTCTGCATGTATGCACTTCTGTCTCTTAAGCTTTATAACATGTATATAAGGCATGCGCAGTCGTATATTGTTCCAAGTTATCATAAACATATGTGAGGTAATGAAAGGTCCAAGTAAATATAATTGCACATTTTAGTCCTGACGGCATTCAGTACAAAATGTACTGTAAATATTACAGCTAAGATATTGACTTCCAAATTACCTGGTATTATAAGCTGTATTCGCGTACTAATTTTGACAAATATTAATTAATGTGAGAAAAGTGACAAACAATTTTTCAGAATGTTTTTAACATTCTAGGACAGTTACTCGTGTGACCTGGAGGTCAAGTATTTTTAACATTTCAGACATTTCTTTTCAGTACAGTTACATTTTGTTCATACGTTTTAGAGTGATGCCATTCTCAGTTAACATAGTTGTATTTGATATTATCATCACATGATTAGTGTAACATGACTTTGGTTTAATTAGTACAAAATGTTAACAATGATTGGAATAGTTAATTCAAGTATTAATTTAGTATGCATTGTGTACACAACTATACTGGCCATATATCAGAGAGCTTACTGAGTGAGTTGTTTCTTTATTGCACGTTATCCAACCATCTATTAGCACAAGTGTATTATCACTAGTCTTCCTAAGCTAATTGGTGGATTGCCCTTACAGACACATTTGTCTCATTGTCTAGGTGGTCTTATATGACATTCGTGCTGCCGTAATGTTCAGATTATCACATGTCAGTGCTGCAAATACCTTCATAAATGCTTATATCAACATCAGGTATTTTCACTTAAAAAGACTTCTTACGATTAATGCAAGGGTCAGATCTGATAGTGACATTCTAAGAAAAACGCTGTGAACAAAGAATATCCTCCAAACCGCAAAGTGGACGATGACTTGACTTTCATTTCACATTCAAAATCAAGTAAATTAGTCTTGACACATCCACTTATACGTTCATATTAGTACACAATCTGCACACAAAAACGCCATCACAAATAAAATTAAAATAAAACACAGGGGAAATGTCAAACCTTGAAAATAATATTTCCACAATTGACTGACAGATTTGATAATCTGTTTCCTGTTCAGTTATCTTGTCAAATCAAGCGGTAGTGAATTTAATACTAAATAATGCTCTTTCAGCATGTACCTCTGCATACGCAGGTTTCAAGTCAGTGGGTTTTAGTCTAAGGCAGCCAGTATAGGTATAACGGTAACAATTGCGCAAGTCCAGGTGGGTGGAGCTCAAGGTGTAAGGAACCTTGCATTCAGAAATAAACAACAACACTAGCCATGACTGGTGGATTATGTAAGAGTTGTACTTTCTGTTAGGCTTTTAAAAGAAGTTTAGCCTCTTGGCAACAAGTTAATTCCTATATAGATCATAGTTTGTATTTTTTTATCATTTCTTGAAAATGTGGTACTCATGACTGAAAATAAGTATGTTTTGACTAGATAGCTCATAACCCTGTCTAGTTCCAGCAGAGTTTTTTTATCTTATATGCAATGGAGTACCTAGTTTTATCATTGTCAAATTGACAATTTAACATTGTTCTCTATGACAGTGTGTGACATGCATGCTGAAGTAGGATAAAAAGTATATTTATTTCGCAAAACATTAGCATTGAGGTCTATGGAAAAACAATTAACCTTCCGCCAGAAGGTAGATCGCTCCGCTTACCGAACACATGACTTGACAACCGCTTAACCGCCGACAAACATAATGTGAAAATGGCGGGCGTGATAACATTAAAATATATACCAGACGATTTTGGTGAGCAATATTTGAAACAACACTGAGACAGAGACAGAAAGCGAGAGCATTTATCCATCGCTTGCACTTCTCTAAGTTACGTCGGTATCTGGAAAATTCGCCCCATGGAAAAGTCGCCCTCACGTATCTGGAGAAGTCGCCCCAGAGTGGTTGGAAAAGTCGTTCCAATTGGTTGGAGAAGTCATCCCAAAACTTCTCACCCAAATAACCTTTTTATAATATAATTAAGTCATCTTTTACGTGATTCATATATATATATATATATATATATATATATATATATATATATATATATATATATATATATATATATATATATATATATATATATATATATACGCGATCACAAAGTGATATTAACTAAAAAAAGCAATATCATTGTAATATTTAAAGGACGAAATTTAGTCTGTATATAATCTAATGAATGACAACAGAATAGTGATTAAAAAGGATGACAAGTCAAACATTATTATTATTGTGAATCAAGATGATTATGCTAAAGAAGTTGAACCTCAATTAGAAATTAAATAAAAAATTTCAACATACATTAATGAAATCGCTAAAAATAATAATACAATATGTGAGGAATTTGATAGTTTCCCTCTTAACAAACGTACACCTCAAAAATAATCTGATAATTTCAATCCTGGTATCATTAGATGTAACATCACTATATACCAACATTCCGCTTCCAGATGGTATAGAAGCGTGGAAATATATTCTTGATAACAATCATAATAATGAGACACTATCTAGCGAATCTAAACAAGAAGTTGGTAGCGAATTCAACGTTTACAATAAAAATCAAGTCAGGACCAAAAAAGGTCATACCCTTAGTATACCGGCCAGCAAAGATGTCTACTCCTCATCAGGCAGGAACCAATTTGTTTTACGCCATAAGACATAGGGTAAGACTTAGTCTTGTGGCTTATTTATATTCGTTTGGCGCCGTCACGCCAAATATGGTTATCCGTTTGTTGAGAACCATTTTGTTTTGCGACACTAGAGAGAAGTTCACAGAAAGGTAATCTACTGTTAGTAACCGAGTTGGAAATTCGCCAATGGCTGGTGTACATTGGTATAACTTTAGTATGTTACTGGTTCTACACAACACGTCCATATACATTGCCTATTTTTTGCCTGCGCAGCAACCATCTTCATTCCATTAACATATACAGCTGTGTTTTCGAAATAAATTAAATTAATCTAAATATATTTTGGAAACTTAATGAATAAAACATTACTTTAATACAATTTTTAAAAAATGGCAATCTTTTTAATTTTATTAAAAAATCTATCCTAACACAATAGCTAAAAAATTAACTTGTTGTTCACCTACATGTATTTATCATTGCTTCAAGTTTGATGAATTAATGGATTGGTGATTGATAGGTCAGACAGACAGAAAAGGTAGCATTACGAGTATAAAGTATATTGTCAGAAATTATATGGTGGTGTAATAGCCATGGATAATATAATGTACACATGGTGGGTCCTGAAATAATTTAGCAAGTTGTTGACAACTTGACTATATCTTAGTCTTGGATAGTGATAATAACTATATGATAAAATCGAAGCTCTTAAGTTGAGATACAAAAATGATTATAACTTGGAAATGTCAGACAAATCATGTAGATCTTGCTATGTTAGTGGGGAGTTGAAGTAATAGAGAACTGTCTCATCGTTACAGTGTTAGATAATTAATCTTTTAATGAAATTCAAGTTCAAAAGGATACAATTGATAACCCGTGTCTCCTAGCACACAAGATTGCAAGCAAGTAGAACCATGCCGCATATAAGTTTGGCAAGAGGTTTTTTTTAAAAACAAATTATAAATCTTGGCGACTCAATAAATTCTACAACACCTTGAACATTGTAAATAGGCCTGAGATTCAAGCTGCTGGAGTTACATTTGAATCAGACCCAATAATTTCCACGTGATTTGATCCACGTTTACCTGTTTTGACAATATTAATTGTATGCAGACTAGATATCTAGTCTTGCTTATGTCAGAAATATATAGTTTCATATGAGTGGAATCAGTACTAAACGAAAATAAAACTTCCATGCTTTACGGATATCTTAGGTTTTTAACAATTTGAGTCTGCAAATCGATTGCACTCCAGCCCAGTTGATTTATGTTGTTGTGTTCCACAGGGGTCTGTTCTTGGACCTGTTCTGTTCATTCTATACACTCAATCATATTCATAAATCATCGTCCAGTGCCTCACCAATTGTACGCTGATGACACCTAAATATCCAAATCTAGGCACCCAACTGAAGTTGATGCTAGCATCCAAGGAGAAGAGAGGTACATTTCTGATGTGAAATCATGGATGACATGTAACAAGCTGCAGATGAATGATGAAAAAACTGAGGCAATTCTGATCACAACGCAGAGACTTTCTCATTAACATCCTTTACCTCAAACAATAAATATCAGAAACACCAATATTACATTCATACAGTCAGTACGACAATAAGGTGTTACTCTCGACAGTATTCTCACATTGCACCATGTCTTGAACACATGTGAAATTCTGCATATCTTGAGCTGAGACGTATCATATCCATTCGCAAATATCTTTCAGTTGATACCACTAAAACGCGTTTGTGTTCATTAGTACTTTCAAGACTGGTTTATTGTAACTCAGTTATGTCTTGTTCGTCTCAATATCTACTCCAGGAACTTCAAAAGGTTCAAAACAGCTGTTCGGATCAGCATTAGATTACCACAATCAAAGCACACATCCCCACTGCTCAGTACCCTACACTCGCTATCCACTCGATCCAAAATCAAACACAACAGTTATTCTATCTTCTACATTTCACTGACGGTCTCCAATCGAACATGCCTATCTGGTTTTACCCATGTATACACACCAGAAAGACACTTACGCTCATCTTCTGACAATCGTATACTACTTATGCCTACTATGAAAACAAAGTGATATAGACAACATTATTTTGCATGCCAGAGCCCAGCAACATGGAGCGAATTGTCGGTTTAAATTAGATACAAAGACACAGTGATCCCTTTCAAGAGTGCTCTTAAATTTCGGTTTTTTTCGAATGCAAGAACAAACATAAAGACCTATTAATTATTTTCAGCATGTTTTTATGTTTTCTAATTTCATGGTGTTTGTGTTTTTTGTAGTCATATAATTATATATTTTGTCAAGCGCTTATAGTTCTTAAGATTAGACGTTATACAAAATCATGATGATGATGATGATTATGATGATGATGATGATATTGCTATTATTATTATTATTATTATTATTATTATTATTATTATTATTATTTTAAGTCATATCTTACAACAGGAGTTCGAAACCAGTCTCAACTTCTAGTACATGCTGCCGATTCAACACTACTTCTGCTGCTAAATCTTGCTTATTACCAAATAATACTACCGTATAACTATCAGGGTTATTTAAAATTTTAGCTTGTTTTATCTTATTGTCCAATATAATATATCTACAATGCTAAACTACGATCCACATTGTTATTTTCTCTATCGCTATTGCCATCAACCTAAGCGTTACATCAGAACCATTTATTGTAGCAGACACTGAATGATACATAAAGTATTTGCAAAAGTTCATCACATTATGGTCTTTCCTTATCACTGCAACTGTACAAGGAGTTGTTGCTCTTGGTGATATGATGTAAAACACCATTTCTAGCGCACGAAAGGCTCTACATGGCACTGCCTTGATCTATAAAATCGAGCTCTTTAGACCACTTTAGACCACTCAGCCATCCGATTCCTCTGTACAACGTGTCTTAGAATTGTTAATTTCTTTAACATTTTCTCATATATTAATTTTATAACAATTTTACAAATGTGCCGAGAAATATCAAAATGTCGAATTTCCCCTTATATGCAAAATCCGAAAACGTAAATAATTGATCATTTACAACTTCCCCCGTTAAACATAACTCCTGTATAATATTAATGTATTGAAGAAGAAACGCACCCGTAAGGCTCATAAGACAGGGCTGGCGCTTCCGCTAGGCGAACTAGGCAATAGCCTAGGGCGCTGGGCTAAGGGTTTATTTCATGATGGGCGGGAGGGGAAGGGCGTGAGTGGAAGGGGGACGCCAGATATTTGATCTCGCCTAGAGTACCAAATTGCCTTGCACAGGCGCTGATATTAGACCATCATAACAGAACACATCTGGGTGTACTATGTACGCCATTTGTCAGCTGAATTAAACGTTTAAAGAACTAGCAAAACACTTACTAACAGATACAAAAGAATAACAATCTAGAACACAACTACTGAGACATTTACTTATCTTTATAACTACCGTATATACTCGCTAATAGTACGGGTACAGCTGCAAATTGCACTAACTCAAATTCGATGTTGCAGATCTGTGCTGTGTGTTAAGAATAACGAGTGTCACAAACAACTTTGACCCTGTAAGTACAAATGTATTGATTTTATCGAGATGCTTTTAGTCTCAAAAGTTACAAACAGATTTTTTTCCAAAAAATTAATACTAATTCGATAGGTTGATTGTGAAAGAGAATAGTATGCTTTTCAAGTTGAATATAACAAGACTTTCAATCACCTCAAATATAATGGCGACAACCACTACGACTGAAACATCAGAAACACTAAGATCGGGGGTAGGTAATGCACCAACTAATGTCATAGAAACCATACTTGTTTCTTGTTTAAGGAAATAACTTTTGAATACCACATGACTTGGGAATAATTTAGGCCGACTATCAGTAACAAATAAAGAAAATATTGCCTGATACAACATTGCTAGGACAGGAATTACTTATCATCTAGTTCAACAAATATCACAACTGAATCTAATGTAATTAATTATTTTTATCCTGTGCAAAAAAGAGCGGAGAAGGTGACCCAGAAATGATTTACAGCCAATCAACAGGAACAAAAGGATTGACTACCAAAAGCCTGCAAAATATGACTAATTTACAATTATTTAAATTTAATTTATATTTTACACAATATATCAAGTATTTCTTCGATAAATCGAACACGAATTAGAGTAAGAGTTTCCACTGCATTAGCAGTCGTGGTATCTGTCTTACACATTATAATACGCGGAACGAAGATCCCACTGTCGTTGAATAATCTCAAGCGGGACCTAGCAATTATTTAAAACTGTTTATGCCACCTGCATGTCTAAACAAACGTATTTGAAACACTATTACAACATGAAAAAAGAAATTACTTAATTTGCACGGAATCGGAATAGATTTATTTCCTAAATCGAATCTGCCGAACACCTTCACTGTTAAATATGACTTTTAACAGAAATGGTTAGGAAAATATTGAAATGTAATAGTTATAGATCTTGAAATAAATTGGATATATGAGTTGTGTTAATGTTTTACTGCTATCAATGTTGTTTATGATTAATGAATGCGACAAACTATACGATGTAAAAACGAAGCAATTAACCTAACCAAAAACGCTCTCAGTGGTAGTCATATATGTTTAGTAATTGTAGACAAAGCTATTCTGCATTGAAACATTTTTTTTTAAATGATAGTTTTCTTGATGAATAAGTAAGAAAGCGATTATTGTATATTTTTAATTTAACATTTATTTAATTACAGTCTTTTTATTAATTTACTGGCTTTGATCTAAATGGTGTCAGTATAAATGATGAAAGTGTTGGTCTTATTCCTCAAAAATGTTATTTTTGCATAATAGCTGGAGTCAAAGAATCCGTGTTATCTTTAACACCAGTTGACAAATCTTCTGTATCAGGGTCAGTGCATACAGAAATAATATCCTTCATCATATCACAGTATTTGACGTTCAGTTTATAGCAATAGAATTTGTACATTACTCATCTGGATAACAATTACACTATAACTCGAGAGATAATTGAAGAACATTCTGTATTATAGCCTATATTTTAAAATTCGTTCTTGCAACCTGCATATTTTTTTAATGATGGTTTGTGCGATAAAGTAAATGAAACCTGAGTGTTTAGCACATACATACATACATACATACATACATACATACATACATACATACATACATACATACATACCTACCTACCTACCTACCTACCTACCTACCTACCTACCTACCTACCTACCTACATACATACATACATACATACATACATACATACATACATACATACATACATGAAAAGGAAAAAAGTTGAAAAACAGTTTCAGAAATTTATTAAAGGAGTATTACAATCAGAGAGAACAGAACACAAATATGGTAGACTTAGTGGGGTAGATAAGTCCGGATTTCTTTGTTCCTCTAATGTCACTTCACTTGAACCAATTCAATGGTGTCATAACTGTGAAGCAAAGAAGATAAATTATCAAAACTAATACAAACAGTACACATTACATTTTGGTCATTCACGAACAGTATATTCAATTCTTTATTAGAAAATAAATTTCATGAGATTAATGAACACTTGAGCGGAAATCTCTCTCTCTCTCTCTCTCTCTCTCTCTCTCTCTCTCTCTCTCTCTCTCTCTCTCTCTCTCTCTCTCTCTCTCTCTCTCTCTCTCTCCAACATGAATATGTGGCTTAAAGAAAAGATTTCGAATGGTAGTTCAGAATATAGGTTACTCATTTGAATTCCATAGTACCCACATGTGCCGATAACGCATATAAATTCCATACAATAAGGCTTTTGTGTCGAAATGTCTTGTTCTTTTGGAGATTACAACGAAAGAAAAAGAGATTACAATGAATACAATAAATATGAATGTAATAGGCATTCTTACGGCCTTGAGAAAGGAACCATAAAAAAAACGCCAAGAGAAGAGGGAAGATCGTCGGCATTAAGCTTCCAGGTAGATTCCATATATTATTCCCTGAAGTCTCAAATATGTCTCCTTTCTTCAGGGTTTCATTTTTGGACGCTGTCGACGAACTGGAGTTACTGGATAAACTGGACGAACTGGACGAAGATCCCATTGTTGTTTAATAATCTCAAGTGGAGACCTAGCGAGAGCATATATATATATATATATATATATATATATATATATATATATATATATATATATATATATATATATATATATATATATATATATATATATATATATATATATATATATATATATATATATATATATATATATATATATATTAAAACTAATTGCACATGAATATGTTTTACGGTTTAGATATCAAACACTCAGAAAGTCTCTTCGCCCTTTGGCATAATTATATATTATGATGAGGCGAGAGGTTTTCACGTCCGCCCATTGCTTCATCTGTGAAGTTTCATCAGTGATCAAGTACACGGTTACGGCCGAACCACTTGTGCGTACATAGGAGCCGCACAGTACACGCACACTACTCTCCTGTAGTGGTTTGTAACCTGCGTAGGTATGACTAGCGACTTGTTTACTCCAGGACTCACACCAACAATAGTTATACTCTCTAACATCATGGAAAAATACATTTAGCTTGTATTGGCAGCTGGAATTAATATGTTTCCTTCAGTTCTTCGATTTCATCCTGGCAAACTAATTAGCAGACATCGAATAGTAACGACCGTTTTACCACCACTCATCAATACTATGCTACTTCCACTCCAATTAGCCTGCGCACACGCAAAGCAATATATTCAAACGAGTACATAAGAAATTGAAACACGTTTTCATAAACTGTTTCCGCCTATTGATGCCAATCATTTAAGGCCAGTGTTAACAGAATGTGTCACGCCTGTCCCAAAGCTGTAAATAAAAGTGTTATCTTCCAAATACGAAACCTATATCTGTATTTACATCCAGGAATGCATGCCAAAACGAATTACTTGGCGTTCGCAAGAGCGCCTAGACGCTCCATCCATCTGGATGAATATAGATCTGCATATGGTCGCGAACGGTTGCGACGAATGAGTTTGAAACATTTCTTTAAACTCATGAACAACAATGTGTTTGGGACAATTAAGGAGAACCTGCGAAAATGAATCAATGTTGAACTTATTCGAGACAGAAGCGAGATAAAATTTGAAGGATTAATTGCGTTTGAGTAATACAAAGTATTTGACGGGAATTCATTGCTGTTCACAATAATATGTCAAAATATAAACTAACAGTACCTGTCTAAGTCGGCATGTTAGATCTATACAAATTAGTCCTATATCTAGATCTATACAAATTAATCATATATCTATTTTGAATTCCGATAAGATCAACATCGGTACTGTGACATCACAATAATGCACAATAACTCTGACTCATTGTTGATGCACATCACAACCTATGACTTTTTCGCAGACCTGACTGAACCAAGTCTAAAAAATTATCTAGATTCTAGCGAGTATCATCGAAACCACACCCTTTCCAAAATATATTCGATCGTCGTTGGTACATGCAAAGGTATGAAGATAAGTTAAACTCCTGACTATGACGAAAGATATCCGGCAAGACATATATGTATAATTATTGTACGAGCTACGTGCACTCACAAACGCGTTCATCCTCATCCTCATCCGTTCAAAGATGGATTGTTCTGCAATACCTACCTGACCACGGTGTACTTCAACACGAAACAGCAACTATGTTTTACTAAGAACGCCGCAACGATTTCGAAAATGTCTTTTCTAGGTCCACCTTCAGAAGTTGTTATTATGTTAATGGTGATGTGTGTAAATACGTTTACGCGCGTCTGAATTTGTATATGTCAACAGATTTCCTTCAATGTATCCACTGGCATCACCTACGATGTTTAACACGTACTTGTGTGTGCTTTCATGACACGATAATGAGAGAGAAATAAAAGATAGGTCTAATGCACTTATATTTATTTGCTATATTACAGTTGTACCTACAATTCCAATATAAGTCTTCATAGTTCCGTTGATTATCAAACTTGTTCAAGTCATGGATGAGTTCCTATTCTGCACGTCTATGGGCACCAGTAACATGCGGGAAAAACGTGGTTGATACATTCTTCTGAGGATTTATAGAATGAAGTCATAAATCTTAGTCCCTACCCGCAATAGTTATATCCAGGATATGTTTTCACCAGGATATTTGCTTCATGGTGTTCAAGTGGCTTCTTCTAACGTTTTTGTGGAACCGTATTTTCTTCAGCCCACAAACATTGACGATTTTGCTCCATATCGAAAATGGGTTCCCGATACTGTGATTCAATCATTAGGTGTTTGAACCCGCGTTGGACTTGCAGTGTGAGATTTTGTCAGCATACGCAGACAATACGAATAATTATGCTATACATCAAGGTATATTCAACGTGGAATTTACAAACTATATAAGCTGAATATTCTTTCCTTGGCTTCTCTGCGCTGACAAAGCCCACACCAGCAAAGCATGGTCACTTCTCACGACCGGATGCGTTCACCAGACACATTGCTGAGTCCAATCATGAAATGGTTACGGCAGACCAGCTGTATGTAATGGCAACCATCCTCAGACGATCAATCTTGTTATATCTCAGTCAGTTGACGCATTTTCATGCCTCATCGAGGAACAGGAAACCATCCGCTATTCTTTTCCGTTTTTAATGATACCCTGCCGACGAAAAGGTAAGCATCCACTATTCCTTTTCCGTTATATACGATACCCTTCCATTAAAACATTGGCCCTTATCGTAAATAATATTGTTGTGTACGAAGATGTGATGATCGAACACCAAAACAACCTTTCGAGAACATATTCCAGAGGCCAACACAGACGTTATCTATGGAACACAACGATACGCACACACAAAATGTGACCTGAGATGACTCTAACATATTTATGATGTATCTTGGTATTGAAGCTCATGACCTTGCAGACATTTATTGGACATGGTATGCTACCGACCATTCATGGAATGTGTTTCGGAATATGTTCGCGGAGATTACCATGGACCCGTATAGTTTCCTCAAGATCTACTTTACAGGTGGCGTGAGCAATTATCTCGCAGGTTGAGACAAAGCCATTTAACAACTATGATAAATGCATAATGAAACCAACAGAAAACTACAACTAATGTTTTATCATAGGATGCTGCCCGACACCGCAATCGGAACTTAATTTCAATAAAATAAATCTTAGTAAACACTTCAGAGATATATCACAGGTGTCAGGGTCTCTAAAGACATGCTTGAAAGACTTAATTTTCAACAGTATGGAGGGGCTGACATTGTCTGGTAATTGTATAATCATAAATCTGTTTTTGCAAACACATGCATCATACCGTCTATATTCAGAAATAATACCTGTATTTCACTGAATTTGCAATATGTTACGGCATGATTCACTAGCTGTGATGTTACAATTGTTCTTGTCATCATCTTTGTCACCGTCCTTTGTAAGTATATTTCAGCTACCCTATTACATTTTACCGAGTTATTACCTTCCTTTCAAGCAAAAGAGTAACTTTCGCAAACGTTTTCCTTAGACATACATTTTCCTACTAAATAGCCTAAGATTTTCTTACGCTTAAAACTGACGAAACGTATGTGCGTAGTGTTTCGTTACTTCATCAACCATAATGTATAAACGATGGTTCAGTGCATTGATGTGTCTAATCCCGTGAGAACGATGCAAGCACAATTACCAATACAATATGATATCAGACGAAGAAAGGTTAATCGAATTTACGGTTTGAGACACATTTCAGTGTTTTCTTCCATGCGAGGTGTTTTTGCAAGTCCAAGGAAAGATTGTATGAGACGATAAAGTATGATTAGTCAACATTGTAATAATTGCTTTGTTCAACACCGCACGCTATTTCATGGACGGAAAAAAAAATCGAAGCAATTATGAAACACTTGCACTTTCCTATAATAAGTATTGTCCTCGCCCGTTACAGTGGCAATTACAAAAGGTGTGAATGTTCGTCTATGATGTTTGTCAAAAAGACAAGTGATCGTGTTTATAAAAAGCGAAACATCTATGATTTCCTCTAACATGATGCTCACAGACTCAAAGCAAAGCAACATCCTTTGAATTATAATGGCAAATAAATAGCTAACAAGGTGTCAGTACACGTCGTCGTGTGTGTGTCATGTTAGATGCGAGACCAACTGAGCAACCAGCTGGAAAGTGCATAATATAAGGATATAAGGCAACGTCACCCAAACGTATTATTTGAGCAATATTGTATTCTTGCTTGCAGCCGCATGAAAAAGCATCACCATACACAACTAAATCAGATCGTAGCTTTGTCCACACTCTGCCCAATAATTGTACAAAAACAATCTTCACTGTTATCTCAGGTGATTATGATGTCAATCGTCAATGCATGTAGCTTGGATTAAAATGTTTCTTTAAAGTTGACTCTTAATAATTGATATTCACAAGAATATCTGGTAAAAAGAGCAAGCATGAAACGTATCCTACTGCTTTTGTTAATAACTGCTGACGTGGTTAATAATTCTACACATAAAGATTCTCTAACTAGAAGGATTTACTTTATTGACTCAGTTCCAGGGACACTTTTCAATGAAATCGCATACAGTTGCAGAACTGTTAAAATTTGCGTTTTTGCTTCTTTGAAAACGGATATATTATTATCAAGAATCGCTTGAAACTATCATTTTTCGTTGCAAACGTTCCCAATGCCCTACACAGTAAGGACAAACAAACTCTAGCTTTTCATATTCTTTCCTTGGTTGTTTTTTTTATATAACATTTAAAATGCAAACTAGAATTAAAGAGTAAAAGAAGACATCAGAGCATTCAGTTAAGAAACTAATATATTTTTTTTGAGGGGGGGGGGGGGTTCTATGAACATGTGTGTGTGCATTTTTTGATCATGATAGATATCTACTCCAAACGTAGAAATAGACGTTTGTCTAAATGTTAGGAGTACAACTACTGAAAACAAACTAAGGTATCTGAAATCATGAATTAACCTTTTTAAAGCTGAAAATGCTATATACATGCTAGTAAAAAGATTATTTTCTTGTCTACTTTTACAAAACAGTTTTGAAACAGGCTCATGCTGGCATATTGTGGTTATGAGCACCATATAGGCACTAGTACAAGGGTGAAAGACAATCTTTATATATGTATTGTGTGGGCGTCAGTATGTATTTCTGTTTAACTTGTTTCAGCTATAAATGCCCGCTATCTGTTTTATTAGAAAACCTATGCACCATCACAGTTTATGCAAGGAGATTCATTTAGAGTTTATTTGCTTCAATAAACAAAACATCACTCAAACTACATATCTTTTCTTTAAGGTAAATCTAAGAATTTTGTATAGGTGCACGTGAATGATAGACCCAATATAATTGTTTATTACTCATTAGTAATATAAATAATATAATATTTGAACTTCTTTTGCGGACATAAAATCTAGATTAATAATTAAATATAAAAATAAAAAAAATCCTACCTCTTTTCCTTCGTTTTTTAATTGATAGAATCCACGTGTAGTCCCTCTTGCATCTTTAATATGATAGACTATGATATTTAACGTTCCGTATATTTGATAGAAGCGGAAATGATTTTAAACGAGGTAGGTTATTAAACCTACATTTTACGAGTCCTCGTGGCAATTTTTAAACATTGGAGATATAACCCCCAGTAAAGCACAGTACATGTTATCAAATTTGTTTATATGTAGAATCTAAAATTGACACCTCTCGTTATTTTCTTATTTTAAATGAAAGAATATTTAAAATGACTATGCAAAAACGCGGGTTCGTTTTTCAATCGAGCTATAGGTCTTCATATAAAGAAGAGTTTAGACTAAAAAAAATTATATATACGGATCTAATTTTACGTTACATCTAACTGCTGTTCAATATCTTTGAAATAGTCAATAGGTTTAAATCGTGCAAAATACATTTCCTATCTTTTGGATAATATGGGGTTGAACTTACGTGCAGAACATCTTTAATGCGTGTCACTTCACTATGTGTTCCTCCTTATGAGTTTTTATTATGATATATACCTTCCAAAGATTCTCTACATGTCCTACATCGGCACGTCCATATGAAAAGTTTCATTCCTTTAATTCAATTAGCCATTTTCTTAATTCGCTGTATTTTATTTTATTTTTGTCTTCTTATATCTGTTTGTAGAAATCATTCTTTTTAGCGTAATACGGTGGACAAACATGGTCGTAGATAATATATTTATCACTTAATATGCTTTTTATTTCATTGCAAACAACGTCTATTGTATGCCTTGTAAATTGTTTTTAGGAATAATCAACAAATCAGAAGAATGCTCTTCAGCAATAGGCACCTTTATTCGAGACGATTGTAACGTTTCTTGATCCTTTGAAAGGTCTGAATGAGTTCAGAACTTAGTTTACCTTTCGCTTTCTAGAAGTATCTATTTAAAAGGTTGTCCTATGTACTGAGATACCACGTGCTGTTTTAAATCTAGGTCTTGGAATTGTATCTCTTGTTTTTTTTAATTATATTGCATATTAACAAATTGCGACGTCTATAATTGACAGAATTGAATGCTGATCCATTAATCTAGCAACATAAATACTTAATTAATAATATTTTGCATAATATACTGTTATCATCATCTTGCTTTTTATTTCCAAATTTTCAATGTCGAACGTAATGTTTAAATCTGCATCCATTTTGAAATATTGTAAAATAGTTTTTCAAAGCCGGATACCAACAGATTTACATTTCTACAGTCAGAGTAATCCAGCTTTAATCACGATTTACCCGATCAAAACTTGAAAACAAAAATAAGTATATCTCTGGTTACAAACATTGTTGCCTCGGTAATAAACTTATGAAATCGTTCAATCACTTCTCTAATAACTATATAAATCAATATAATGTAATAAAACTATTTCTCAGTCATTATTTTATTTGTGAGCAAACATTTAAAATGATATGTTTCATTTTCATGCAAATAATTACTATGTGTGGCTTGTCTTCGGTCTCATTTAAGCACTGGGCAGGTTTCTGAAAAACATTGAACCAATATTCCTGTACATTCCTGATACAGATACTGTTATGTGTAAAATATTATTAAATTTTAAGCTTCACGAGTAAACTGACAATTATCTTTGTATATTCGGTACCTACTGTGTTATCCTTAGACATTAATGTTAAAACAAATTAAAATTGTTTGTGTCAGCATGCAAGAAATATCGCCCTAATGTTTCTTCATGCTCTAACGAAAAAGCAACATATTCACTTCAACGTCTGTTATAAAGACTTAAATGTAACTTGACAAATTTTCAAAACTCAATGTCATGTTAAGTATTCTATCTGCAAATATTTACAGATATACTGAGCTCGATCATATCCGTCCGTCAGTCCACCCGTGTGTGTGTGTGTGTCCATTCCTCCATTACTCAGGCTACATGGTAACCTGAACTCCATCTACACCAATCTAGAATGTTGAGTTGGGAGTCATCATAATTGCAAGATGATCCGTTTGGCTGAGTATATAACATTGAATATTTCGAGCCAAAGAAAACGATCGCTTGAGACTATACATTTATCGCGACAGTGTGATGTCCCCTGTTAGGTTCGAATTTAGTACTCCAGCAGAATTGACACATTGCAAAGTTATCGAAAATATTTAATGTATTTAATGTAACGATGATATAAATACAATGTTTATTAATAAATGGCTTGAATGAGCAAATTTGAATCAGCAAATTGTCACAGAATTAGGCAAGAAAATTACTTTGTTATGCCTTTGAAATCTTTGACTATTTTCGACGTTTACTAGGGTGAACAAATGTTTTTTCAGGTAAGCGACGAAACCAATATGTATCTCGCATGAAATTACTTGCGACGAGGCACATTATAATCATGATATGCACGGGTAGTTTACCTTGAATTTTACTCACTTTCCTATGGATTTAAGCAAGATCAATTTATAACTGATACATTGGTCGCTTTGGATTTTGTGGAAGAGTGCATGTTCTCCATTGTGTTCTATTGCCATAGGGCTAACGAGTTTGAAGAGTCTGACAAGTTTAAGCTTACGCGTTTAGCTGACTAGTAGAGTTATCTTGAGCTGTTTATATGTATGTACGCATGTCTGTACATATGGTGGAGCCACGACTGTAGACGTAGCATATACAACGGTGATGTATGCTGTCTGTACGTGTGTATACGTAAGACTGTACATGTGGTGGATCCGTGAAGGGTGCGAGCGGCCGATACAACTGTGGGCCAACCCAAGGACTTGGTAAAACTGTGCGGTTTATCAGTGTATGAATCGTACGACTGTACAAGAATTAAAAAGCATATGTTTGGTTCAATTGTTGTTTCAATTGGTACATTTTCATTTTCATGAGATCATTTTGAATCCTAGTAGTATTCCAGGAGATTTGTGCATCTCACTTACAGTGTAGAACATTTGAAACGTATTTGAATACCTTGAGATTGTTTGAATCTCAATCCTAATATATATGTTAAATTATGTGAGTATCTTATAGTGCATACTATTATTTGAAACGAGGTTTCTTGAATCTGTACATCAGATTGATATAATATATTTGGTTTAGTTTAAATCTGTGAATGTTTGCATAGAGTGATTGGATCAATTGTATGTTGAGAGCGTTTGAGAATCATTATATTTATAAATCATATATTTTTCTTTACTAATTAAGTTAATAAATTTCCATCTTTCACACGCTGTATTTGCGTTATTCATTTAATCCAAAACCCACTCGGTTTCTATTTTGCGACACAAATAAATTATGAATATGTGTGTATACATTTAAACCAAATATTGGATTATTAACATAAAAAGCACAAATGTAATAAAGAAAAACACAAACACTATTGGCTGTACAGCTTCCATCACGTAGACCTCGATCCCTCCGATATGTGGAACGCTCGGGTCCCTCTAGTCACTCTAAGTACCACCGGAAACTCCAGATGTTGGACATCACCAGATACTCCAGATACTAGACATTCCAGATACTGGACAGCTATATAGCTGGGACAATCCAGACACTGGACATCACCGGACTCCGGAAAGTCTGAACGCTGGACATTCCATACACTGACAGCTCTAAAGCTGGGACACTCCAAACACTGGACATTCCAGACACTCGACAGCTCCGGACAACACCGGATATTCTGGACATTTCCAGACACTGAGCAGCTCCATAGCTGGAGATGTGCGAGTCCTTATAGTAGACCTTCGACTGACAAGACTATCTGTAATGTAAAATGTTTTCTATGCGGTGAGGTTTTTATACACAGATAGTGTCTGTGCATTGAAGGCATTCGGTTCGTCTCATCAAAAGCACTTCGCACGTGCGGCATCGGATGAACCGAAATCACTATTTCGAAATACGACACAGTATATATTATTCAACCTTGGGTATCACGATAAAAACGTATACGAATTTAATAATTTTTTTTTAAAAAAAGTTTACACAATTCCGTGACATTCAACACGTGCAGCAATCCAACGACCAGTTTCACATCATCTATTCAAAAGCGACACTGTACATTACCCACGTCTCTTTTCCCATAGGGACAATACGCTAAAAGGTTATATTGATTGACGACCTTCGCAGCACCAAAACGAGCCACTTCCCAATTAATAAGATGTGTTTAGCCCTGGCCATCGTGGTGGGACGAACGTATACCGATAAGAATGACACGGTAGAATGGAAAAGAGCCTGGGACAACATTCAACAATTGAATCGAGTAAAACAAGAAAGAGAAGCAGAACTCCTGTCAAAGCAATCATGCATATCCTAAGACACATCCTGCGGCATTTTGATATGCAAAAACCACAAGATGTCTTGGCTCCACGGTACACGTTGAATGTACACCCTAAAGAAGTGTCTGACCTCTGTTGCTTCGAGAACACAATTTCAAAGATGGAAAATACATTAAAGTATATCATCATGATGACCATTTTGACGCCATTACCAGTATCAAACGATTCCTGAGTTATGGTTATTATTGTGAGAAATGTTACTGATTGATTGCTATAATAATCCAGATCAATACAAGCATTGTGGATTTAAATGTGAGGGAAGTTTAACCTCTAAATCCCGTCTTGGCAAAGGACAATCACTACCCAGTTTGTCAGCGGACTTTTGTCAGCCCTAACTGTTACCAACAGCATCTAAGGAAACAAGGTTAACGACAGAAAACTACTTGTCAATTCCTAAAATTATGCAATACTTTTTGACAAAGTATACATTCTGTGAAGGGGCAAAGTTCGGGCGATTTATCAGGAATACATTAGTTGAGACCAGATAGCCATTAATTAGATTTATGGAGACAAGCGCGTATCATATCGCCATACTTCCGTGTACGGTAATATTCCTTTAGAAGGAATAATATTGTTTCTAATTAGACCTTTGGTTATACAGTGACCAGACTTACTATAAGAAACACTATAAACTTCATTTTCATGTGACGTTGTCAAAAATGAAAAATCGCAGATATTTTTTAAAACTCAAAACTACCAGGTCAAGTTGAGCCGACTTTAGCGACTCTAATACAAAAGGCGGCAAAGACATTTGATTCTGATTGGTCACGATAAATACGTGGTGTGTTTTCACACAAAATTTCATAGGATTTAATATCGCTCTTATTGAAATTGTAACCATCTTAAACTTTTCTTGCAAGAGGACAAAGACAGAATCAGAGGACTCCGTGGAATTTGTAAGACATTCCCTCGTTTAAAAAAAGTGTGGTCCAGGCAATCCGCCAAAATTGTTTGGATTGATTGTCATTGCTATGCCAACGTGATGGCTCACAGTTTCTCGGAATACGTTGGACAAATTCTTCGAAATTCTATACGGAAAAAAGCACAGAACGTCCTAAAGTCACCTTGAACGAAGACAAACTCATTTCCATGTATGTTGGACAAGTACATGCTATAGATTAAATGAGTTACTTGACCATGACTTTGAGACCAATGCATCAAAAATTTATAAATGTTATTGTCCGCACTTCCGAGGCCAATAAAAGCGATATTCTACCCCAATTGCCTGATGTTCACTACTACGACCAGACATGTGCACCGAACAACGAGAAGCCTTCTACGCTTGGTACCAAACCTCATGCCTAGGATCCCTTTGACGTTCAGGAAGAAATGTTAAAGGACTTTCGTTCAGACCTGGATATTTAATTGCGGTGCAGTGGAAAGTGGAAAGTTTTGAGAACTTACCATGGAGCACGGAGGGATCGATCCTTTGAAAACAAAAGTCTTCACCATTGCCAAAGCGTGTTTCTAAGTTTATTGCAAACGACTGTCATTCTCTCACAAACGACCAATTTTGTCAAACATCTATACTCGGTCAAAGCTCTACGCTGGCTACATTATTTGTGTGACTAGGAAGACTTGTCTTCGGCCACTTGTCGGCGACACTTAAATTTGAACAGCTAGGATAACAAGTGGTGAAAATTTGGGAACACGAGTACGATCACCGTTTGAAATCGATCCCAAATTTAAGCGCATCGTGGAAAGTTACAAGTTAGTGGACCCTCTTAACCCGCATAACAGTTTGTATGATGAACGGGCGAATGCCACCTGTTTGCTGTACCACGCTGACGAGGAGAAATAAGAAAAAATCAAATGCTTGGAAGAGTGTTTGCTGTATCCTACGTTTGCCAATACTGTCACCTTCCCACAGGAAACCCACAGTTACCGATTTTGAAAACATTCGACAATACGAACGATTATTCAAGTGAAGAGTCTTGCCTCCAATTGACATGTACCATTCCATTTTTGAACACCATTGGCTCTGCCTTCACTTTCAAAGTCATCGAAGGAAACTTAGATCGTGCTAGTTGGGAGGTCTTGTATCTTCACCATCTCTTTAACATATTAATTGCTGAACCGAGCGGTTCAGACAAAACCGAATTCGTCAAACGTTTGAATGTAAAATTCATTTGATCGATCGTCTTATCATGTAGTGTTACAAAGAGTGTCAATCAGCGTACAAACTCCTGGGAGAAAGTCAAGGAGATTTAATAATGTTTTTGGAAGGCATTCATCGCGAATACGGTGGGATCGTGTCTGATCCCAGTGAATCACATCTGGTCATCTTTGCCATGTTAGAAGAAGACGAAGAAGAAATTATACTGTTGTTTAAACGCAAAGGGCATCATCGTCATGCCAGTGTCATTTACATCAAAATAAAGCACATCGCATCATCATTCTCAATGCTCATTACGTGGTCTTGTTAAAATTCCTAGAGATAAATCGCAAGTGCAACTTATAGACAAACATTTAAGAACACCTTGGTTGACTCGTGCATACGAAGATGACACCCAAATCCCATATGCCGTTATACTCGTGAATTTAAAATCCATAAGTCCCAATTGTTTAAGATTTCGTATCCATTTGTTTCACCACTATTGATTCATGCCTTAGTACGGTATCAATCGCGAAAAATTCCAAACAAATACTTGCTTGTATCTTAGACGTCAACTCAAACAAGTCTAACGATGGTTACAGTGGCTGCTTGTCATTTAAGACATCATTTATAGCCCATTGCAAACCATACGCATGTCTCAGAGAAACAAAACAAGTTGATACAACTGGCAGATTTTTGTAACACTCAAACCAAAAGCAAATCATTTTGAAACTTGCAGGTAGCGGTTTTCTAGGAGGTATCATTGTCAGCTACCTCTACAAATGACATCACAATGCTCATAATGTCACCTCCATGAACAACCCCACTCCCCTAGTCTCAAGAAAAGGTAAATTCCCAAAAAAAGACCCATAAATCAGCTTCTACCCGCAAGAGAGGCACTGCAACCAGGACTCATCCCTTCAATCCCATGCAACGAACTGCAGCGGAGGTGACCGCGTCTCAAGTATCGGCAGATTCTTCCACTTCTCCGTTGCTTGAGATGCCAGTCAAACTCAATTTGACACACGTCTTTCTTAATTTGATGATAAATGGAAATCTTTGTCTCCAGGAACTTCTCCTCGATCGGTGACACGGTTATCTTCCTTTGATGCAGTGACAGCTGCTAAGAACGTACCTGTCCACAAAATCAAAGTCCAAAAGAGATTGAGCCTGTTAGATCACCACAGGTGACCAAAGCAGACTCAACCCCGCAGATGCCTGAGGAAGAAGAGGCACAAGAAGTCTTTCAAAAATAATCCCATGTAAGATTTCAGCGTCCTTTTTACCCCTTCCCCCACACCCCAACGAGAATTCAAAGCTTTTATTAAAAAGATGATGTCCACTTCTCCTTCGACAGAAGCACAAAAAAGAAGGGAAGCCAAAAGTGGACAAAGAAAGCAAACCATTAGCAATCCCGTTACCACCACCACTACCCTCGACTTCTACTCAATGGCACCTGGGACAGGTAAAGCTATTTCCAAACAACCACCTCACCCCGGAGTAGAATCATTGAAGTGTGGCTGACTTTTGTAAAAGATAGAGAGAGTACTGATGAATACCTCGTTAGCCAGCATTTACAACGATCCCGCCTAGCAAGCTGGATACGAAGGAGTTCAGAAAATGTATCTTGCTTCCAAAACCTGACTCAATAGTGTCCGTTTACCTCAAGTGCTACGATGGTTACAATAATAAGCCACGTACTCCTTACACAAACCCATTCGACGAAACGTTTAAGGAAATTGCACCAGAGTGGAGTCCATCGATTAATCCGATGTCTCTCATTTTGCCACCTACAAAATGGTGGCTACAAATATTTGTTCTGTGTCATCGACATATTTTCCAAATTTGCTTGGGTCGTGGCTTTTACAATAAAATCTAGCACTGGAAAATTAACAAAGGTGCCGACTTTCTGTACCAAGCGTTCCAAAAGTTATGGAAGAAATAAGACATTCATTGTTTCACCACAGAGAATCCCGAAACCAATGCAGTTGCATCGTGGAACGTTTACAACGCACTTCGAAAGAACGCATGTGGAAATAATTTACGGATGAACACACTGTCAAGTACATGCGTCTTACCTCGCCTAGTCAATGCGTACAATCACTCTTACGATCAGACCATCGGATGCGTACCCGAAGAGGTAACTAGGGACAACGAATTAGCAAACCCAAATGCACTTTCGACAAAGGTTACTTACCCAACGGGAGTACCGAATTGTTCGAGTCACTGGACAAGTGCGTGGTCGTCACCTGTCCTATATAAATTGGAAGCCATGAACGGGGAAGTGTTAAAAAGAAATTTTACTTACACGAGTTGCAACGATTGACCAGAAAAGGATATGAAGTGTACGACATCGAAAACATTCTTAACCCGTAAAGTGGGAACATGACGTGTCTAATAAGTCAAAGTACATTGGAAAGGATTTCCTCCCGGTTTTAATTCTTAAATCTACGCTTCACAAGTCATCGATTATAAAAAGATGTGACCATCATGCCTTTCAATACAGCTTCAAACACAACAATATCATCATCTGTGAGTTCTTCTCTGCAAAATCTCCAAAAGTAACCCTTGTTTATGTGGTGTTGAGAACGTGTGCATAAAACACAAATCGTCTACTTTGCCAAAACTATGTGGTATATTGTGCCATTGGCCATTGATGTCACCAATTTGAGTTTGCAACAAGGAGAGAATCAATTGTGGACCATTGCAACGCTTCCCTGAAATACACAAACAGTAACAATTAGAGCCGTGCGACCAGCATTAGCGACACTTCCAACAATCACCACCAAAACAAGAAGAACCCTCTTTTGGACACTGCACTTTCCTCGAGTTTACCCTCAGTCAGCAGAAATATTTTGAATTATGAATATTCAATTTTATTTAACTTTACTCATTGACAGTTCCATATATGTGTTTCCTCACAATAGTTCGTGCTGTTTCACGGAAATTTACCTCATGCCATCCAATAGGATCTCGAAACCGATTGGAAAGTGGCTTGGTCGAAATGATTTTCCATGCACAAATATAAATAAAACACCACTGAAAATCAAAGTCCTTTTGAGGTCGAAGTTATGAACGACCAAATTAAAAATACTTGCATGAGAACTATAATATCTTTTCCTCTATGAAACGACCAATGTCATCCGATAATCCACGGTATATCTATCCGAAAAAAATCTCTGCAGGATATTTATATCGTTGTTTGGCAAAGTCTTGGAAAAAACGAAACGAATTGTCACGATCCAGAACCACAAAATAGCTCGTCGCCTGCTGATGAAACTTTCGGATGCCAAAACGTTGTCCATTACATTCTGTCCTGAATTTCTTTAGTGTCTGGATGGACACCTCAAGATGATCAATGGTCCACTCATATCAGCCATTGCAAACAACTTGAATTTTTCTAAGATATTTGTTAACCTGTAGAACTGAACCAATGATTAAATTTGATTTTTGTGTACCTTGGTGTGGTAGAATATAACGTGGCTGGACGCACATCTGCACCGTTACAGCGAGTCATTCCTTTCAAAACGGATTCTGTCAAGACCAATGACGAGGAAGGTGGAAACACCTATCACGTTCACCGCGAATTTGTACATCCTCAGTATCTGCCCGTCAGTAAGTGGTATTTAGACAGTGTCAACATTGACATAAAAACAGATCTAGGATACAATATTCCATTTACTAAATGTTACTAAATGAAAAAGTCACGGTGAAACAGTTTCGAAAAAGATTCTCTAACGACTCGTCAGTCATGTATACTATGTACCGAGGAGTCGCTCAACAGCGAGGACATGGTTATGGGGATATGCTAAAATCGGCCTTACGTTCAGTGTCCCCCGTCTTGAAAATGGTTGTGACAGGAGGATTGCACTCCTTGAAAGATGCCACTTTGACGCAAGTCAAAGAATTTCTACACAATATCATCATCCACAAACAACCCCCCCCCACCCCCCAAAAGCCTTCTTGAGAGCAATCAAAATATATTGCTTCAAACTGGAAAAGACATATTTGGCTCACGAGAAACTCCTATAAATGTACTGAACGCTGACAAGTCAACCATTCCTTGCTTCTCTGGCGCAACAGCGAGGACAAGGCAGAAAGAGGTGACAGAAATACCCATCCAAAGGATTTCACAAACACAGAGCTAGAAAGAAGATATAACAAAAAGAAGAACCGTCGAAGAATTAAACGTTATTAATTGTTAAACAAAAAAATGATGCACCGAGAGTCTTGAGAAAGTTGCAAGTCTAAACTGGGTATGTTTACCATGCCATCCACTATGATGACGACGCAAGAATCCCAATGTGTAGAATTTCATCCATCTCTTCTTTGGCGACCTCAGCCCCTATCAAATTTGAAATCAAAGAAGAGACAAAGATTACATGGATCTTACTAGCAGTTACTTGTACGTGAATGCCAAAGCAATCATAACGGATGGCACCGCCCTTCGAGCCGAGGATAGAGCAGGTCCATTTAAAAATTTCATTTCTTATTCAGCAAAGGGGATTTGTACTTTAATACCAAACTAGTCAGTATCAGCATGGGCAGTCAAAGTGAAAGTTGAAAGAATAATTAGATTGCCACCTATCGAATTTCCATACTCCAGAAGATTGGGAAACTGCTCCAAGAGAGAGATTCAGTCACCTTGTTCTTTCTACTAGGAGGAGGGCGGTAGAGGCAGATAAAATGGACTGACCTTTGCTTCAGTGTGAGTGTTGTTTGGACTAGTTCAAACCGATGTATGGCAGAAATTGAAGGTTGTGTTGTACATAAGACATTTTATCATGGAATTCTTTGTGATGACAGCAATTCCACCTCCGCGAGAGAGGCACGGGAACGACTTGATGAAATAAGCGGTGGGCGTTAAATTCACACGCTTGGGTTCATCGCCTGATGTTTTAGCCATGTTTCTGTCAGGAAGAAAACATCAATATTCTGGTCGTTGATAAAATTAACTATTTATGTGCTCTTTTCTGGTAGTCATACTAATAGACAATTTCATACCGAATTTAACCGAGTTTCTCCTTAATTATCCGAATAACCTCCCGAGTCCCTTTATACTCCAGCCAATCAAACGCTGGTAGGTACATGTACATACCAAATTTTCGTCCATTGTTGTTTAGAAATATTTCATAGATAAAACAGCAAGAAAAACCCGCTTCTTGTATCGTCAGGGGTTGCGAAAGTCGCTCCAATCAAGGATGTGGCATTAAATTCCATTATCTGCCATGGATAGATGATTTTACTTGTATTAATATTGCGAGTTGATAAATAGTTGTGTACTTGTCTGTGAACGTTATAGAGATCAAATACCGGTGACGCCGATATTTTCAGCTTTTTCCAAATCCAAGCAAGCTGAGCTAATTAAATGATTGAAATTTACATGTAAATTATTCACAGACTTTCAAAAACAAAATTATAAATTCACTTATTACAGTGACGTTACAAATGAATATAAATAGTTTGAATAACCTGCTCTTTGATTGCCAGGATGTAATTTGTTTACTTCGACACCGTTTTCTTACTTACATGTACATGTCCAGATGTAAACAACTAAAAACTACTCTCTCGTATGGCTTTGAAATCCGCCCTGGTTCCAGAAAATAAGACAGGATGGATCCAATATTAAATTTCGTCAATATCTGCGGCAGCATCGCTGTTGAATAGGCATCTTACAACTCGATAAACGAGGTTGACGTAGTTTGAAAATTGATGCTGATTCTGAAGCGTCTGCCATATTTTGCCTACCACCTATCGAGTGGCTATTGAGGTCAGCTGACCACCCGCCACGTGATAAAAATTCCGAGCAAATTACGAAGTTCGCCGAAGTTTCCATGAAATGGTCTATTGTGTGTTGAATAATGCAATACGCAGTAGTATTTCTGGAACAGTTGACACAACAGTTGACGATTTGCATCAGGTTGTCAAAATTAACAGCCGATTTTTTATTTTATTTTATTGTTTAGCTGGAAAGGGAGATAACTGGAATTATTCTTCCTGTTCTACGCCGGCCAGCTTTGAAACACTGTTTTATTTTTTTTTCGCTTCCGTTTACATTAAAGTAATGATGAATGTAGTCCCAGTTTGATTAGTCTTGAACAGAATGTAGCATGAAGAGCCAAGGAGTGGTCATTTAGAACAATGAATGAGGGTCCATCATGGCATAAACAGGTTGACTGGCGATCACGTGATGGCGGTTATTAAAAAACAAATGACGTCTTAACAGTGGAACAAGACAGCTGAGAAAAATTTTAATTGTTCTCACATTTCCAAAAGAAGGAGATACAGAAACACATACGAACTGAACAGTTAATGCATGATGAAAAACACTAATGGAGACGAAGATAGACAACAAGCACATACATTTTGAAAAACAGCACAGTAGAGCTGCATCAGCCTGTTAAAGCGATAGAGGCCAACATTCCGATCAATATCAGAATGAGACTTTTAGAACAAACTAAATACCTTAAAAAGTTGTTTAGTAAAATCATTATATTGATATGATTCCGGAGTGTTAACGGCAATTTTTAAAAAAATCGAGATTAAGACTGAGCGTCAGCATTTTCATTTATTACCAACAAGACCATAAGAAGAACGTGTGTCAAGTTTCATGACAATCCTCCAGAAAGTTTAGAGAGAATATCAATTACAAAAAGTATCTAGTCAGATTGCATAGGGGTGGGGATAAAAGCGTGAAATAGACATAAATATGTCTAAATTACATTTTACATATAAATAAATTCAAAAACTCCTTCAGATATATACTGTCGTAAACCAGCAGGGAAATTCTGTAAATATATTATTTGTTTTAAATTTAGTCGTACAAATTTATATAAAAATCAGCCCTCCACCCGTAATGATGTTGATTTTTGTCCATGAGTATCAACACAGATTTTGGAGTTTGATTTATCTGACTTATATAATAAATGTTCCTCCCTTTGTGTGTCCAAGAAATGCAATTTCACCGTGACTTTTTCATTTAGTAACATTTACACCATAGTCCTGAAAAGATTTTTTTTATTTTTAAAATTCAAATAGTCTATATAAGCCGACCTGAACCATGATTCTTTATGTAAATATTATAGCTGCTTGGTACTAATAAAATAACAACTTTGTGACATTTACTTTATTGTATATTAATTTTATTGTAAGTACAAATAATACTGTAAATGAAGTAGCCGAGTCTTAATGACGACGAAGATACATGTCTTCGCCTTTATCCGGAGCGAATCATGCAAGTTATAAACGATAACTTGTATTTAGGTAGAGGATTGGCATCCGGTCAGCTTAGTCGTAAAATCTATATCGTGTAAGTTCAAACGTCAACAAGTTAGTGAATTCGTCAATCAAGCGTTGATATTAATAGAAAAATGCTATGGATGTTGAATTTATTTAAATATGTATTAATTTTTGCTGGTCAGGTCAACTGTTTGTTTTCTATGTTTATTTTAAAACTCTCGAATATAGGGAGCTCCTTGCCTTTACGTAACAAAATACAACTTCCTCTTTCCTGAAATGTACATATAATGAAATGTATGTCCCCCAGTGCAAAGGGGCTAACGCATAATTATCATACCTCTCTCTCTCTCTCTCTCTCTCTCTCTCTCTCTCTCTCTCTCTCTCTCTCTCTCTCTCTCTCTCTCTCTCTCTCTCGTCCTACAGTGTAAGATATAGCACGTTAATTTTGTTTCAATTGTCTTTCTATCCGATGTCATGAGTCGATAAGTTTCAGGAATATCTCACACACTTGGCAGCCCATATGATATCAACACTCTTCCACAAATTGATATGTAATTAATATTTACTGTGCTATTTTTATCCTGGTGGAATCAAATAAAATATGACACTAGCAAATGGATGCTTTTTCATGTTCCGTTGACATACATTTGAATCTGTTGAAAGGCGACAGCAGTCAAGGTTTGCTGAAGTAAGTTCAAGTTGATTCATGTGGTGGATATGTTTCTTGCACAAAACGAATCCAATAGACATATATTTTTTCTTCATTTCGTAACAGAATAATATTTAAACTTTACCTAATTATGACATTCCTGGCTTTCATCAGTTTCCAGCCCACTGAAATGTAGGCCAACAAAACTCGAAAACAGGTCAATTTCTTTTGTGAGAATTTGAATTTATTAGAGAAAAGACAACAAAGTAAAGTCAAACTAAAACATTATGACTTTACTTTGTAGAAAAGCATGGCTATTTTAGTTGCATTTTGCATCATTGTTAATGTATAGTTACTAGTGTTATTCCGATTATCGATTATAATCGATCATCAGTTGGTTGAGCAGATAATTGATTGTGAACTCCATAATCGATTATGTGTAAAGGGAGACTACTTTTTAGGTGTATGCAAAACACAAAGGTTAGTAAAACTCCCAACCACTAAGGTTGACCTGAAATTTATTAATTCCTTCACAACTACAAATATGAAACCTTATGATTCATAATTAGGAACATATAGTCATTATTACATGGTCAAGTTGTTAAATTGTTGAGTTAATACATTTAAACACATTTTGTTGATTTGTTTCAGTCAAAGTGCAACATCTTTTATAGTATTTATAAACAATGACAAAAAAGAAAAACATGTCCTTCTATACTTTAAATTATTGACACATCACATGTGAACGAAAATATTTCGGGGATTTTAGCAGTATTTCAGTTAAATATGACTAATCAGCCATAAAAAGTTGCGTTCATTTAACAAAGTTGTAGAACAAAAGTAACACATAATGTAATATTATTGTCAGGTTAAAGTATACATGTCATTAAAAGAGATTTCTCCTGTACATTTATAAACATATTGAACTCTTGATCAAAGATATAACTGTTTAACAAAAATTAAAATTTGCTCTTAATAACCGATTATAATCGATGATCAGTTGCTTAAGGGGAACCGATTATCGATTCTGAATTTCTGACCGATTCCCATCACTGATAGTTACAACTAATGACTATTGTCACCTGAAATAATTACATTATCAAATGTAAAATATCTACTTTCCTAACATCTATACTCTCTCTCTCTCTCTCTCTCTCTCTCTCTCTCTCTCTCTCTCTCTCTCTCTCTCTCATCACAACATAAATATTTCAGTAAGTTTATTTTTATTGTAATTAAATCCTTGAGTTCAGACCAGAATGAGACATAAAATATTTTTACTTTGTACATTTGCACCGTTAGGTTGTGGAGTAGCATGTTTTCCATAGAACATGTTTAGGTATGGATTTTGTACACAGTACCACCAAGTGACAATTATTTATTTTACATATAATTTTTCGTACACTGAAATTAATTATTTTTTTGTGTTTGAAAAATAACATGAAATACAGTACATTGAGTCTGATATCGAGTTCCCCCATGTACAGTACCATGAGTGTACTGGTACCTATTAGTATTACATAAACTAGTAGAGACCTTTGAGTTGAGTCAAGAAATGGATTTTCCCATGTACTATATGGTACTAAGTAATTTTAGTATAAAAAAAATTGGTGGGGGGAGGTGTCTTGCTTCTGGCAATATACAGCATGTGGTTGCTCAGTCATGCCCAACTGTTTGTCTCCATCACTGTCAGAATAGTTACTTGTACGTATGTATGATGGCTAAACCAACTTGAATCAGGTGTATGTTGAAGTCTTAAGTAGGTCTAGCTGAATTTCCTGGTTCTACAGGTATGTTTGTTTTGTTTCTTGTAGTCACGTTATTATATATTTGTAAAGCTCTTAGAGCTTCTAAAGATTAGGTACTATACAAAGTCCTCATTATTGTTATTATTATTATTATTATTATTATTATTATTGTTGTTGTTATTATTATTATTATTATTGTTATTATTATTAATTGTTATTATTATTATTATTGTTGTTGTTGTTATTGTTATTATTATTATTATTGTTATTATTATTGTTATTATTGTTATTATTATTATTATTATTATTATTATTATTGTTATTATTATTATTGTTATTATTGTTGTTATTATTATTATTGTTGTTATTATTATTATTATTATTGTTATTATTATTATTATTATTATTATTATTATTATTATGTTTTGAGTTGTCTAATTATAGATGTGGAAGGCTTATTCAGCAGTGTAGGATATACATCTGACACCTCAGTAGCCATTGTACTGTACTTAACATTTCAAAGTTTCTGCCTTATTAACTGACCATATTGATACAGGCATGCCAGATCTCTTTGCCATGGTCAATAGTTCTAAGATTTTTTTTTAATAAGTCAGTCAAGAGCACATTTTACACTATCTTACATGGAAAATTGTGTTAAAATTTTTTTTAAGTTAAAACAGCAGTAATGTGGGAAAAGTATTGCAAATATATAAACTTTGTCATTTTTTGGTATTTTGTTTCATAGAATCACCACATTAGAATATTAAATCTTTATTTAGATACTGTACTAAGAATATCTAGGAAATAGTCATTAAAGTTGTTGACAACAGATAGCTGAATAAAACTTTTTAAAACAGTTTTGTATAGAGATTTTAATTTCTCAGTCATACACAGTGCAACTTATCTGGGGAAAAATATTACATGTGAAGTTTGTTAGGTAGTATATTAAATAAATATCAAAGTTTTTTTTGATTCACTGATTTTGTCCATTGTCTGTTTTTCTTAACCTATTGCCTCATGTGCTTACTTCATAATCTAAAGGAAGAAAATTAAAGTACGATTTTAATGGTTCCCATTCTTCACTCAATCTTTTTGAGATTTTATGCATGATCAGTCATCACAAAGGTCCAGCATTTTGACAACTTGAAGTAATAATTTCTGAAACACATTTTATGGGAGCAATATAAATATGATCACATATGCACCAAACAGACACTGTTCATCCGATCGAATTGTCTTGTACCAGTTCTTGTCACGGTATTCACACCTTCAGTACCCATGGCTAGTAGATATTTTGTATAGGTATATTTTCCAACTTCAAAGCATATACTGAACCCAGTGGTCAATATTAAATTTGAAACTTTTCTAAACATCCTGGTCAGTTCCAATGTCTCGTCATAGAACCAAACTAAAATACTACAATGCAGGTTCTTTTTTATCTCTGTTGTTTCATCAGTTAGAATTGCAAACTTTTCAGTCTTCATTTTATTATTAAATTTTTTTGGTATTTTGTATTCTAGGCCCAAATAATTTTCCACACTTTAAGAAGACAAAATCAAGATAATTTTATACAAATAGAAACTCCTGTGATGTTGCCAAAAAGTAGGAGAATCTAGCTTTTATCAAGAGATTTGGTTGGCCTGTACATGTAATTTTCAGGTTGGGGTCTGGGTATTCTTTTGACCAAAGATTATTTGTTTTCATTTACCTCAAGAGCATTTTTTCAGCTAGTACATTGCATAGAATTAATTTTTTTCTACAGATCATAGTAAGAGTAGTTTTTTTCCCCAAAAAACTGGAATAAGAGTTTTTTTCAGCTAAAATAATTCATAGAATTGCCATAGCAAATTTTAATACAAATCAATGAAAGAGTAATGTTTTCTAGGAGGATGACAATTATCATGTCTTCAAAGCTCCCAGTTCCACGAAACCTCCAAAACACAGCCTGGTTGGCTGAATGGTCAAAGGTGCTCACCTGTACCAGATCACTCACTTCTAACCTATGTTAACATGGTTCAAGTCTCAGATCAACAAAGGTGGGTTTGTCAGAATGATTGTCAGTAGATTCCCTTGTGGCATTGGTTCTTCCGAGGATCTTTACAGGTTATTCACCCCACCCCACCCCCATAAGATTTTCCATCCTATCATGTACCAAGAAAAAGGTCTACATGTACACATGTATTGTCCAGTATCTAACAGATCTACTGTCATTCATTTAGAGCAAGCTAAATTCTTTGGCCTCCTGACCAATCTAATCACTCAGCTTGGAGTAAACCTAACATGTTACTTCAGTATGCTATCAGTCAAATGTCTGTCATGAGCTAGATGGGTCACCTGTGTAATATACATGTAACATATAAAATTTCAGATCTCATACCTTAAACATCTATCTTCCATTTAGCATGACATTTTTACTACATAAAAGAACTCAGCCATAACTAATTTATTCAAAGGAAAACTTTATTTGAAAGAAAGAGTTGTCATTTAATTGGCAGAGCATTTCCGGGTCAGTTAAACCAGTGTCCCAGAGTATAGCATTTTTAACATTCTAGGACAGTTACTCATGTGCCTGCCTGGGAGGTCTAGTATTTTTAATGTTTCAGACATTGCTTTTCAGTACAGTTACATTTTGTGTATATTTTATAGTATGATTACATTCTCAATTAACATACACCATATCCCTCGATAACTCTTGCACAACGGGGTCCACAAACATAGACTGTACTAAAAGCAAGGGTGCAAGTTTCCAAGGAACCCTCAAAATCGAAAACATCACTTTGACATCAAGAAAACGGATGGGGATGGGGCGACGTTAGGGAACTGGGCTGTTTAATGGTTCAATCCTCATTTTACAATCATGTCAATAATAATTTTGAACATTCACCTCACCCTCAATAACTCTTGCACAGTGGTCTCCACAAACACAGATTGCACTATATGTGATGGTGCACGTTACCAAGGGACCTACCAAAAATTGAAAGATTTGCTTTGACATCAAGAAACCCATTAGGGGTGGAGTGACATTAGGGAACTAGACTGTTTAATGATTGAATACCGGTACTCATTTTACAATCATGTCGATGATAATTTTTAATAACATGCTTTTTCTAATCAAGTTGTTCGTTGTTCTGTTTAAATAACATTTACCGGTATCTTCAAAATGCCGAACATATGAAAGATCATTGTGCCTGGTTTCAACAACCATCACAAATACGCAAAAACAAGATTCCTTTTATTTGTCTACTTAAATACTTTTTTTTCAATTAGTACAGTATTGATGTCCTGATTTCACTGAAAGTAATAATTAGATTTTGTATCATCCCTGCGGATATCACTAAGTGCCAGTTGAATAATTCTCCATTACTCGCTTTCCCTTCAATGGTCCGTATTTGTGAAATCAATTTCTTCATTTTACGAGTATTCATTTCGCTTGGCTGCCTTACTGTCTTTGATCACAGTTATGAAAGAGGCAATTAATTTAAGTTAGTTTATGTTACATACATAACAGTGTTCAAGTCATCAAATGAAGTGAGTTCACCCGCTGTACAGCGTCTGCTGGATATAAAATTTATTTGATTTTCATGCCTTTAAACCTTTTATTCCACTGCCTTTGTTTGATTCAAAAGACTTAAATAATGTAATAATACAAAGGAGGCCATATTTTAAATCAGTGCAACACTACAAGAAATACTTCCTCAAGCCAGTTATTAAAACACGGTCAGCCCTCAGAGATACGCTTGCAGATAATAGCTCTTACTGTATGTTGACGCATTTTGTTTAATTAAAAGAGGATGCATTGCATATATGATGATAACACTTAAAAGGAACTAAAGATAGAACTAGAACACAAATTTCAGTTGATAAAAAAGTTATTTAATTTTTTAAAGTGCTGTGACCACATGGCATAAGTGACATTTTCATTGCTCGAAATTTCGTAACATATCGTTAATAGTGGTGTACTAGGAATGTTATTTGGAAAGTAAATGTAAGTAATTGTATGGCCTTATTTTAAATTTGATATTTCATACTGTTGATTAAAATTTCCAGGTCCTTTTTACCGTTTTCGACGATAAAACGAGCAATATATCAAAGTTTCCATTTTCAATTTTGATCACAATTTTCTTCAATTTCAACAAATAGGGATAAATTTTGGGGGTATTTTCTTGTTACAAAAATGGGATCCACACCTGGCCCCACGTTATAAGCGGGTTTGCAAGTTATCGGGGCACGGGCAATCAAAGGAGTCGTATAGTTGAATTTGATATGCTCATCAAGTTATTAGTGTAACACAACATTGGTTTAATTAGCACAAAATTTTAAATATGCTGGAATAGAGCCCTAAAGATGAAATTTAGTTTGTATTGAGTAATTACCTCTACTGGTCTTACACCAGAACAGCGTTTGGGTCCATTGTCTGTCATGCATCCATTCATTAGTGTAAGTTTATTGTCAATACTTCTCCTAAACTACTTGGAGGATTGCCATGAAACTTTACATAGATATTTGTCCCATAGACTAGTTAGTCTTCGATGAAAATTGTGCTGCTATAGAGTCCAATATGGTCACTGAGTGTTGAAAATATCGTTATCACTACTCTTCCTGAATGGATGGTTATATCAACATGTGCTTTTTGCTTATTGACTTCTTATGATGCCTACTTGGTCTGAATGAAATCGCTTACGATCTGATGGCCAGTATGTCCACCACAGCAGCTATCTAGAAAATATTATATTGCTACTCATTTTTGGAAAACCTTATTGATATGCAGATTTCACCAAAAACTTATTACAATGTCTGCTTGGTCTTAAATAGAAATGATGCTGTTCTGGGGTCAAATATGGCTACCATAGTGTCCAGTTTGAAAATCTTGTCACTACTTCTAAATGAATAATCTTAGAATCATGGAGTTTTCACTAAATGACTTCTTATAATGTTTAATTTAATCTTTTTTTAATTTATTTGTGGCCATCTTGAAAATCTTGTTTTAACTACTCATAAAAGAATAATGATTTTGACATCGTGAGAGGTGGTGTCCAAAGAGGTCTTACGGTGTCTGCTTCATGATCCTAAATGAAAATGACTAATTCTCAATATAGCCATCATGGTTGCTATATTAAAAATATTGTCAATTTTCATCCCAATGGATGACTATCAACAAGGGTTTTCACCAATAGACCTCGTTTGACATCTAGTTGGTTCTAAATTTAAATGGTCATACACCCAGCTGTGATGGCTGTCTTGAAACGCTTTTTGTCAGAACTCATCTACGATGAATAATATTGTGATATGTGTTTTACTTCTAATGATGTCTACATTGTCATAAAATGAAAATGGTGCCAATCTAACATTCAGTATGTCCACCACAGTAGCTAATTTGAAAATCATGTTATCATTGCAGAATAACAGCTGGTTTTAACATACAGCACTTAAAAGAAAGAAATGGTCTTATCTTGAATTCCTGGAAATTCTTTTCATCCAGTTGAGCATCAGTTCCTTCGAGGGACTCTTGCTTGGATGAATTACTTTGTGTAAATACAGTGTAACAGTACTATATATATGTGGGCTGCATTCTCTGTGTGTCGGGGGGGGGGGTCACTGTATATACATTTTTAAATGCTGTAATTAAAGAATTATTGCAAGATAGAAATAAGTGAGACCTATTAACAGTCATAGTTTGCATTTGTTTTTAGGTACATGATTAAAGCTTAACATTTTAAAATGTATGATACAAGTATATGTATATGTGATTAAATTACTGCCCACTACCATGTCTTATTAACTAGTTTCAGGTCTTTTTAAATAAAATATACAGCTCTTATTATTTACAAAATCAACACAACTTAAATTGAAAGTATTTTGATTTTTTTACCATCATTAATGTCTGTTAAACGGATAATATTGGGATAATTCAAACAAAAAATTATTCAACTGTCTCAAGATTAAATTTTTTTCTACCTTATAGATTACATGAAAGAAAAATGTCCTCCAACACTGTCACAGTAGCCCCTAAATTAGGGAGGGCCATGTTACCACCTGCCACCAAAAAAGAGGAAACGGCACTGAAGGAAACTGTTTTAATCTGCAATCCTTTACCAAAATACAGCTTCCAGAAACAGACAAAACAAAAGAATATCAGGAGTGATGATAATTCTGTTAACACAGATAGAAAATCAAAATCTGATCTGACACAACAAAGAGATGTGAGTTTGATCAGATCAGAGTCTTTTCATGAAGTAGAAAGAGTATCTGTTATTTCAAATCTAACAGATTCTGATCCTGCAAGGGCCAGATCTGATAGTGACATTCTGAGAGAAAAACCTGTAAACAAAGTAGATCCTCTAAAGAGCAACCGAGTGGATGATGAAAGGACTTTTATTTCACATTCAAAACCTAGCATAATTAGTCCAGTCACTTCTTCTATATTAGTACAACCAGGACAAACACCATTGCAAGTACCATCAAAATGCAACCCAGTGGAAATGTCACACCTGGAAAATAGTATTCCACATTTGATTGATGGATCAGATGAACTGTTTACTGGTCAGTTTAGCTTGCAAAATAGAGCCTCAGTGAAATTAGTAGGGAACAATTCTGGTCCACCATGTACCTCTGCAGAAGCAGTCTTCAAGTCAGTGGTTTCTAGTCTAAGTCAGCCATTACAGGTTTCATTGGCAACAGTTGCCCAGGACAACAGTGAACAGATCAAAAACCTAGAGGCCGAGATAAAATCTCTGAAAGCTCAACTTGGTGTTCAACTGCAGGTATTTATCATTGCTTTAGGTTGGATGAATAGATGGATTGATTATTAGATGGGTCGTCAGACAGACAGATAGAAAGGCAATGGTACGAGTATAAAGTCTGTTGTCAGAAGTTATAGTATAGTATTATTGCCATGGATAAGATGGTGTATGCATGTTTGGTCCAGAAATAATTTACCAAGCTTTAGACAGATTGTCTATATCTTAGTAAGGGATAGTGATTTTAACTGATACAATCTGAGCTCTTGAATTGTTTCAAAGAGTTATTGTAACCTTGAAAAGTCAGAAAAATCACATAGATCCTTCTAAGTTGAGGGGGATGGCAGTATTAAAGGGCTGTTACACAGACAGATAATTCAAGTTTTAAAGTAATAACTCAGAAGTTGTGCTGTTTAAGTTAAATGGGGAAAAGACATATTATGGGTGTCTGTCCTTCCATACACATGTCCATTGGAGAGAATTATTAAACTTATCCTAAGTGCATATAGTAACTTGATGCTGTGTTATGTACCATAACCAGGGCCTCTGCCTCACAGGTAGGGTCATAACAAAGGAAAATATGATTGACCATAATTTTGAATCACAGAAGGTATTTTAATGAAACTTTAGCCACTTACAGGTTATGTATAAACTATGACTTTCTTGTTTCATTGCCATGCCCCCTGCTGCAGTGCATGGTCAAGGTTAGGACAGGTGAAATTGTAAACTTTTGACTTATTTATATTTGTCCAAAATACAAGTTTTTAATCACTGAATATATATATATATATATATATATATATATATATATATATATATATATATATATATGTGTGTGTGTGTTTATCAAAGTTTAACCAGTTATCCATTATAATTAGACAATGTGTCTCATGACAGCTGTGTCCATTGCCTCTATCTCAGTTCTATATTTTAATTAGTGTCTCATGACATAGCTGTGCCCATTGCCTGTATCTCAGTTATATATTATAATTAGACAGTGTGTCTCAAGACACAGCTGTACCCATTGCCTGTATCTCAGTTATCTATTATAATTAGACAGTGTGTTGCATGCCATAGCTGTGCCCATTGCCTGTATCTCAGTTATCTATTATAATTAGACAGTGTGTCTCATGACAGCTGTGTCCATTGCCTCTATCTCAGTTTTATATTATAATTAGACAGTGTCTCGTGACAAAGCTGTGCCCATTGCCTCTATCTCAGTTATCTATTATAATTAGACAGTGTCTCATGACAGCTGTGTCCATTGCCTCTATCTCAGTTATCTGTTATAATTAGACAGTGTGTCTCATGACAGCTGTGTCCATTGCCTCTATCTCAGTTATATATTATAATTAGACAGTGTCTCATGACAAAGCTGTGCCCATTGCCTGTATCTCAGTTATCTATTATAATTAGACAGTGTGTCTTATGACAGCTGTGTCCATTGCCTCTCAGTTTTATATTATAATTAGACAGTGTCTCATGACAAAGCTGTGCCCATTGCCTGTCTCTCAGTTATCTATTATAATTAGACAGTGTGTCTCATGACAGCTGTGTCCATTGCCTCTATCTCAGTTATCTGTTATAATTAGACAGTGTGTCTCATGACAGTTGTGTCCATTGCCTCTATCTCAGTTATATATTATAATTAGACAGTGTGTCTCATGACATAGCTGTGCCCATTGCCTGTATCTCAGTTATATATTATAATTAGACAGTGTGTCACATGCCATAGCTGTGCCCATTGCCTGTATCTCAGTTATTTATTATAATTAGACATTGTCTCATGACATAGCTGTGCCCGTTGCCTTTATCTCAGTTATATATTATAATTAGACAGTGTGTCTCATGACATAGCTGTGCCCATTGCCTGTATCTCAGTTATATATTATAATTAGACAGTGTCTCATGACAAAGCTGTGCCCATTGCCTGTATCTCAGTTATATATTATAATTAGACAGTGTCTCATGACAAAGCTGTGCCCATTGCCTGTATCTCAGTTATATATTATAATTAGACAGTCTCATGACAAAGCTGTGCCCATTGCCTGTATCTCAGTTATATATTATAATTAGACAGTGTCTCATGACAAAGCTGTGCCCATTGCTTGTATCTCAGTTATATATTATAATTAGACAGTGTCTCATGACAAAGCTGTGCCCATTGCCTGTATCTCAGTTATATATTATAATTTGACAGTGTGTCTCATGACATTACTGTGTCCATTGCCTATACCCCAGTCATAGCAAGGAAAAATATCAATAATTGATGAATCTGTGACCGTTTGGGGCATAATTTTTAAGCCAATAAAACTATTTTATTCTGCCTTTTATATAGTTTGACTTGACAGTTTCTCACATAATTTAGTCAGATCCTCTGCTTCAAGGTCAAGGTCACAGCATGGGATAAAGTACATGATATGTAAGTATCCCATAGCCTTATCATGCTGTCACTGTTTAACCCAAGTATATACTTTTATGAAACTTGACCTAAGTTGACACATTATCATATATTAGACAAGCTTCTAACACAAAGGTCAGGGTCGTTAGAGGAGTCAATGTCATGAGACAGGTTTGTCATGTGATGTTTTTCTATGCTTGTTTAATTATTTTTAGGAATATTTCAGCATAATATCTTAGGTTTCAAATAAGAAGTTTCTGTTAAAGGTAAACTCAGAACTAAAAAAGCTTCTGGTGGCATCTTTAGGGGAAGATCTTCAGAACAGAGTTGAGAGGCTGGCCAGGTAAGAAGCTAGCATCTGTACATACTATGAATTCAAATACTTTTAGCATCTGTACATACTATGAATTCAGATATTTTTAGCATCTATACATAGTATGAATTCAAATACTTTTAGCATCTGTACATACTGTGAAATTCAAATACTTTAAGCATCTGTACTCAAATACTTTTAGTATCTGTACATACTGTGAAATTCAAATACTTTTAGTATCTGTACATACTGTGAATTCAAATATTTTTAGTATCTGTACATACTATGAATTCAAATACTTTTAGTATCTGTACATACTGTGAAATTCAAATACTTTTAGCATCTGTACATACTATGAATTCAGATATTTTTAGCATCTATACATAGTATGAATTCAAATACTTTTAGTATCTGTACATACTGTGAAATTCAAATACTTTAAGCATCTGTACTCAAATACTTTTAGTATCTGTACATACTGTGAAATTCAAATACTTTTAGTATCTGTACATACTGTGAAATTCAAATACTTTTAGCATCTGTACATACTATGAATTCAGATATTTTTAGCATCTATACATACTGTGAAATTCAAATACTTTTAGTATCTGTACATACTGTGAATTCAAATACTTTTAGTATCTGTACATACTGTGAATTCAAATACTTTTAGTATCTGTACATACTATGAATTCAAATTCTTTTAGTATCTGTACATACTGTGAAATTCAAATACTTTTAGTATCTGTACATACTGTGAAATTCAAATACTTTTAGTATCTGTACATACTGTGAATTCAAATTCTTTTAGCATTTGTTTCAAATGGAGTAGTTTAGCATTTATTTAAGTGTAAAACGTGAATTCAAATACTTATAGCATTTGTTTCAAATTGGGTAATTTAGCATTTATTTAAGTGTAAAATGTAGCATGTTTGTGACTTTCAATCTACCATCTTGATCAGTTCTAAATGTAGACCTTGATGCATGACGTTTCGCTTAAGGACATCAGAATAACTTGGTGAAATCTTATCACAGGCCACTATTTTGCTATAATCTATTATAGCCATAATGTTCCTATAGTAATTACTATGTTAGAATATATAACATTTATGCCTTCCATATTTATCCCACTCCATGGCCTAAGTGGTTAGAGTGTCTACCTCAGATGCAGAAGGTTGTATATTCAATACCCGGCCAAGTTATACCAATGACTTTAAAAAATGGTACTGTAACAGCAGCTATCTCACTTGGCACTCAGCATTAAGAGGTACTTGTTCAGACTGGTCAGCGTGGTGTCAGGATAATATGACTGTGGGACATGATGCTATATGTCTGCAGAATGATGCCCCAGTGGTAGACATCACTATAAACTGCCACACTGCAGACTTTTTAGCAATGTGAATAACAGATTGCTAAAGCTGCATTAAAAACCTCAATCACACACGCATACATACACTTCCATATTTGCTATGATAGTATTCATTGAAAGGTATTATTAGACTTTTGAAGTTTATCCAGAGCAAACCTCAAACTTATTGTGTATTCATGTATGTTATTCATTTTGATGTGGTGTTTTTCGTACTTGACAGAGACAAGGCTGAATTGTCCCTGGAAGTGGGTGGATTTGGGAAGAGATTACTTGAGGATTATGAAAATTTTGATAAAATCTCCATCCAGGCAGATATGTGGAGAAGTAAATACTTAGCAAGCAGGTAAATTGATTTACTTTTTCTTTTATGTTGCTTTAAGGCATTAAAGATTGATCATTATAATTTCTGAGCTTTTGCTATAGACATTCGGTTTCTTTTTAAGTAACAACAAGTTTTGAGAAACTGCATAATTAAATCCTTTTGTTTTCATTATAGTGCTATTATTGTTAAAATTAGAATTTTGAACATGCATTATTATGATAAAAGTGTAACTATACAAAATCATTTAAAAACAGTTCATGAATTGACACTTTTTGCGAGGTTTTTAAGCAGAACATTTATATTCTCAATATCTTTATCAAAATGTGCATGAAATTGTAATAAATGTAATATATATGTTAATACATTATTGTTCTTCTAAAACAGTCTTTGTTTTAAAAAAAAGACTGGTAACAGATATTACATGACATTAACATTTTTCTAAAACAGCTCAAGGTATTTTTACACTAATTAAATATCTACTTCATTTTTCTACAAAACATTTGATGAAATCAAGTACAACTCTATGTACAAGTTTATATCTACCAAGGCTATCTTTTGTTAATACAGTAGAACCTGTCTCTTTTGCCAAAAAATATAGTCTTTCAAGACAGGTGGTCTCATAACAGGTCACAATGCTACATAATTTATAAGTTTGTACATTGAGAAGGTGTTCTCTCAAGACAGGTGGTCTCATAGCAGTGGTCTTTCAAGACAGGTTTTACTGTAACCTGAACACAACATAAAACAAAATTCAGCACAGATAATGTACAATTTATTTAACAGTACTATTTGAATGAAATGTTTGAAAATGTTACTATTGGTATCCTTCCCAAAACTGCTAAAATCATATCTCTTTGCCTTTTCATTCTACACAATGCCAGGAATATAAACTCACTGAATATTTTATAATCTGTTTAGAATTGTATGCTGTTTCTTTTTAATGCAATTAAAATTCTCTTCACTGGTTAATAAATCTACAGGAATAACTGGACAAAAATAATGACTTTCATAGGGACTGCAATAAAATGCGCTAACAGCTGATTAGCCTGGTTTGTTTTGTGATGCCTTAGACTTTCAAATGGTAACATTTAAATAGATATGCCAGGTATTACATGACATAACATGCTGATTGTCTGTTTTATGAACAACCCAAAAGTTCAGTGGTATCAATCAAGTTACATTCAGGCAATGTTTAAATTCATTTTGTGTTTATTGGTACTACATTTGTGATGTGACAATATAGTATACATTATTACACATGTTTAGTATAAGAAAAATATTTAAAAGGTGTCATGTCAGTAACCAGCATGAAATAATTAATATTCTCACATCAGACTGTTCTTTCAATATGGTATTTTCTAAAAGAGTTAAATAAGGTATGCCACAAGTAGCTAGCTGTGAGTACCATATTGCATTATTCAAACAATTTCATACGCTAAATTTGGAAGGAATATTAGTTGAATATTCTGGGGTTTTTTTCACATACAAATATGGACTTTTCATAACTCTGTGACATTACTGTCACTTCCTAATGCTCATAATTATTATTTACCTGTTTTGATTGCAAGAACAAACTTAAAGACGTAATAATGTTTCATACCTTAAATATTTTCAGCATTTTTTTGTTTTCTAATTTCATGAAGGGTTTTTTGTTTTGTTTTTTGTAGTTATATCATTATAGATATTGTAAAGTGCTTAGAGCTTCTTTACTTTATTTATCCAGGGTGATAATAGATGAGCTTGCCAGTGGTAAGGCTTTCTATGCCATGCAGTTCCAGGAATCCCAGAATGCTTTAGAGCAACTCTTGAATGAGAGACACGAACTTAGAGCCAACCTTCTGGAAACTAACAGGTACAAATTAAACATTGGAAATATTACTTGAACTAAATTATGTAAACAATTACCATCTTTACTTGATTATAAATAAAGTCCAACTGCAGACTGCACAGACCTAGATCTGCCATCACATAATTTGCAGGCAGATATGGGTCTGTGCAGATTTTTTAGGAGTAATCAGTGGAATAAACGTCACCCTTATCAGCCAGTCACATTGAGTGCATTATGCAATGGCAGATCAGGTTCTTTGTTGTTGATTGCACACAGGTATATTTAGTACTGTAATATCAGAAATATTCTAGAAAGATTTGATTTCATTTTTAACAGAACTCTTCATAATAAAGGAATAATTGCTCTCAGACATGTAGAGCCTCACTGAACCAGAAAGATTCATCTTCTAATGCACGCTACAGTGGCCTAGTTGTTATAGCATCTGCCTCAGATGCAGGAAGTCATGGGTTCAATCTCCAGTTGAGTCATACCAAAGACTTACAAAAGTGGTACTAACCGCTGCCTTGATAGGCGCTCAGCATTAAGACGTTAATGTTAGACTGGTTGGTCTGGTGTCAGGATAATGTGACTGATTGGGACATCATGCTACATGTCTGTGGCATGATGCCCCAGTGCTAGACATCACTATAAACTGCCACATTTCAGACATCATAGCGATATGACTGGAAAATTGTTAAAGCTACGTTGAAAATCCAAATGTTCAAGTCAATAGTTTGGGGTGAGTTTCATATCACCTGCCTGTGTAGAAGTGGATGAGGATGCTATTGGGGTGGGGGGCACTCACCAGTTATGTGCCTTTTAGAAAGTGGCATGTGTATGATGAAGTTGTTTGCATTTGCACAATATGTATACTAATGTTTGTATATCTCTATGCCTCTTTGATGTAATGTGGCTGACATTTCTTTGGATATTGCGTTTGTGGAAATTGTACACGATATGAGTACACTGTAGACCAAAATGGTTGCTTCCATGCACTTGAATATTTAACCTGAATTAATCAAAAATACTTTAGCAGTTATTAAATTAGGGAAAATGAATTTGGCCAAAGTAGGCAATTCCAGCTTCTGAAAGTACAATGAATCAATTACAAAATATATGAAAAGCAAACAATGTTGTCAGCTCTTTTTCTACAATTTACCTCTGAAGACGAGAAGTGAAAGAAATGCCCAAATGAAGCTAGCAGGTTTTTTTATGATCACATCTGAAGTGTGCCCAATCTGTGTACTCTTAGAACGCAAATTAAACTGATCAGTCATACACCAAAATAAAGGGAATAAATAGCTCTTTTAACAAGACCTAAGATGTACAAGGTATTTATAAAATAGTCAGTATAACCAGTAAAGATATCCTGGGAAACTTTGATTTAATTAAAAATCTATCCTTATGCAAAATATGAAACTATAGAGCACTGCCTTAAAGAATCACTGAAGATGTGTTGTAATCTTATTGAAAATGTTTTCATATTCAGTAGTCAGCTACAAACATTGTGTTATATTACACATGACATTTCTTTCCAAATTGACAATTACAAACTGAAGTTATTTTATAACATCCCTCAGATGAATCTTGAATGTAGCTTCATTATATTAAGAATGTATTGTAATGCAACTGAGACATGCTATAGTTTTGACATGAAAGAAAGACATTCAAGAGTAAACACCTATGAAGTATTTGTTTTATTTTTCAATTCAGATATTGAATAATATATTATAATCATTTCCTGAGTTGTATACTATGTACCTTGATCATGGTTACATTTAAATCAAGAGAGAAAATAATTACGTACAGTTTGAAATAATAGTGAAAAAGTTTACCAGCATTGCCTGTAGAAAAATAAGTTCTTGATGCTATAACTTCATAACAAATGGCAAAAATATATTTTTTTAAATAATTTATTTTTTCTTCAGTTCTAGTAGCTTAATTTGTACTAATGCTTTTATGCCAAAGAGTTGAAATGAAATGTCAAAGGGAATTAACCCCTGTTGAGTGAGACTATTTGTTGAACAATGAAGGCTATTGATATTTTGTAACCAGTGAATGTTGATACACTTTAAATCTTTTAAACTAAACTGTGTAACATTTATTAAATGGAGCTGAATATCACAGTATGCACTGCAGAGCCCTTATGTCCTTGGCATTCACCATTGGCTTTACTTGATTTTATTGCCATTTTTATTCTTTTTTGTTCAAAAGGTAAATGATTTGGATTTATGTATCTTTTTTGTATGGCATTGTCGTGATACTTCACACTTAGATGGTAGGGAGATTGCCATAGTTTCTACATAGAACTATTGCCAAAACAACCTTACATAAATATTTGATAACAATGAGAGCCTATCTAAATGTGACGCTTGCATGTAACTTGTGTATGTTAAGCTATGGAACTTTTTTATGTCTTTAGTTTAGTTTTAATTTTGTTTAAAATATTTTTGACATAGTTAACCACGGCCATATAATACTATACAAATTTATATTAAATTTTTGTAAACATAATGACAATTAAATTTTTATGAGTAGTTTTTTTTATGTTCATATATATTTTATTGTCGATAATTAAGAGAAAACTTACAAATTATTAAAGAAGAAATGTAAGTGATATTCATGTAATATTTTTTTCAACTGTCCATCACACAGGTTTCTTTTATCTCTGTATACAAAGACAAGGAACATAAATCTTCTCAACCCTACCTACAGTCTCTTAATTAAAGCAGATATTTGGAATAAAGAGAAAGCTTTTAGACTCAATAAATTTGGCGAGGCAATGCATGTTATTGAGCACTGCTTCTTCATTTTAGTAGTTGGTCATTATCACCCAAATATTTTAAATTTGACCAACATCGGTTAAATTGTGTCTTTGATACTCATTTCTCAGGCATTCTAAAATAATGAAATTGATGATGATGGTATGCATCACTATAACTACCACACCTTTATAATAAAAGAAGCTCATCATGATTTCATTTTTACTGGCTTTAAACTGTTTAAACTTTTGTATTACCCTATTTCAAAATGTATTTTTGACATGCTACATGCATACTGTTCTAACTAGAATTATGAAACTTGGCAAGTATGTGCATTTTGATAAGTTCTATATCCATATTGAAAACAGAAAAAAATCTATTGTTTCATTATTTCTTGCTTTACTGTTGTATTATATGTGTATATATATATATATATATATATATATATATATATTTATTGTGTGTGAGATGTTCATCTGTTTGGTGCTCTTTATTATCCATGCATCTCTTAGTATTACCAAAGCAATTACTGTGACCTACATGTTATGATTTTCAACCATGGGATAAGTATTAATGTTAATGACCATAGATTCATCCTTGCTGTATAGATTCTAGCCAACACTGAAAGCCCTTTTTGATCAATGTAATTGACAGTAGGCAAAAGAAAGTGTTTTATTTTTGTCCAGTGCAGGGCAGGTCTAGTTATTCAGTAGTAAATTTTCTACATTGATATAATTACCTTATATATTGTGATATCTAAGTTACTCTCTGCAGAATGACTGTATTGTACAAGTTAAGGATAATGAATTAGAAAACTGGACTGCATGGACTTAATCTCAAGTTTCAGGTGTTGTGGCTTATCAAGATCAGTACTAATTTATGATTTGTGTTTGTCATGTTGTTCCCTCCAATGTTAGTCAAAACCTTTGACTTTCGTCCATTAAAATCTGGCTTCTACGAGTGGACAATGGCTTCAAAAGAAAATTGTAAAATCATTGATTTATTGATATTATTATGATTATTATTATTATTATTAAAAATCAACATTACTTTGGGAGGGGGAGATCTATTTTCCAACACACATTCATACCTCTTCTTTGATATCATTTTTTAAAGAATCTGTTTGTTATTGTTTTAGGAGGCCCTGGGTGACTGAGTGGTCTAAGGTGTAAACTATTACAAATCACTCACACATCTCACCTCTGTGAGTTTGAGTTTCCACCCAACCAAATTGGGTATATGAGAAAACTTGCCCTTAACTTACCGTGGGTCTGTAGTTTTTCTCAGGTTCTTCCCAAGTTGAACACTATGCATAACCTTTTATGTGCTAAAAGATGGCATCAAAACCCCTTTTATGTGCTAAAAGATCGCTTTAAAACCAAAACCTTTATTGTTTTATGCCTTACATCCACTGCCACATTATGTCGGTAGGTAGGAAGATATGAATGTATGTGTTTTAACTGTTTTGCCACCACAATGTTTGCTGAATAGTTACTATTAAAAGTTTAAATTTTACAATTAAAAATAAAGTTAAAATGTAAAGAGAATTTATTTTTAATCCAGTCCAAAAAATGGGTCATCACAAAAGAAGTTAATTTTCAGAAGCATTTATATACTGCTTTGCAATTGGTAGAACATAAATGAATTTAACTATTATTAGAATAGAAGAATTTATAATTGGAATTTGCATTCAGTGAAAAGAGGGGGAGTGGCTCATTTTTAGACCTATAATATTGACACCGAGAGATGACTGTAAGTGAACTTTGTTTATGACAATGTTGCTAGCGTGTTTGTCCAGTATTCATTATTTACTATGCTATCACAAGCATTTCATTTCTAAGCATATTTCCCCCAGCATATCCATGAGTATGTGGACAGTCATTCAGAATCCATGTTTTCAAGCTGTGATTGTTTCCAACTTTCCAGTCTGTGATTTTCTTCAGGTTTTCTCGGGCGAGAAAAATTTTGAAATTTCTGAGCTTTTGATTTTGCTTTAATCAATCATGAATTATGTTAAATTCGAAAGACTTTTTCTGGTTGGCTGATATTAAAAGCTGAAAACCACATTCTGATTTGTATGATTCCCAGGTCTGTTCTCTTAACCTAGCATATGTATTTATTTAAATGTCCTAGCTAATAATAATTCTGATGTAATAAAAACATTATTATATTTTCAGCATACAATAAAGTTTAAATTTAAAATGTTTCCACAAATTTTAAGAGCATGCATCATGAAACCAACATTAAATGGAAGTGGGACAATTTATTAGCTAAAGATTATTCATTGGTACAACAGATGCCTGCAGCAGGTGAAAGAAGCTTTTGACCCTCTGAACAGTGAAAACTCCCGTGCCAGTTCTCTTCCCTCCACAAATGTTCTTGACCTGGCCCATAGCAACCAGCACCTAGCAGAGGCCATCAAATACAGATTATTACCAGGTCATGTGACAATTCCAGTCTCTGCACTCAAGGACTCGGACTGGCATGACCAGTTAACCAAGGCAGAGGCTTTCGCAAGAGATGTGAGTACTTTTTGTATTTTGTAACTGCATTCTGCAAAGTTCATGAATTTTCCAGATCCCTAGTGTGAATTATGTTCCCATGTTCCACAAAAGTTTGAACTTTATGTATAATCTTACATTCATTATTGTTATCCATCAAAGATTAACATTAAATGAAAACCATCCCAAAACAACTGATAAGGTTGCTTCCCTGCTCAGGATATTTCATGATCATTAGTTATTTCCCATAATAAAATAACTCTTACCTTGTAGATGCTTAGAATTGATATTATGAATGTACCACTAAGCTAGGGGCAGTGATATATATTTATTTGTATCACCTAGGCTCAACAGTGTACAGTTGGATATGAGTATTGCTATATTTGTCAAGTCAGTCTATCTGTCTGTCTGTCCATGAGCTAATTTCCAGTGTCACTTGGAAACCATTTAAAGCATTGCATCCAAACTTGATGTACTATGCATGTCATGTACATTGCATAGAGATGCTATTTGATAATTTTACTATGCATGTCAGGTATGTTGCATATAGGTGCTATTTGATAAGTTTACTGTGCATGTCAGGTACTTTGCATAGAGGTGCTATTTGATAATTTTACTGTGCATGTCAGGTATGTTGCATTGAGGTGCTATTTGATACTTTTACTATGCATGTCAGGTACGTTGCATAGAGGTGCTATTTGATACTTTTACGATGCATGTCAGGTATGTTGCATAGAGGTGCTATTTGATCATTTTACTATGCATGTCAGGTACGTTGCATAAAGGTGCTATTTGATAATTTTACTATGCATGTCAGGTACATTGCATAGAGGTGCTATTTGATACTTTTGCTATGCATGTCAGGTACATTGCATAGAGGTGCTATTTGATAATTTTACTATGCATGTCAGGTACATTGCATAGAGGTGCTATTTGATAATTTTACTGTGCATGTCAGGTATGTTGCAGTGAGGTGCTATTTGATACTTTTACTATGCATGTCAAGTACGTTGCATAGAGGTGCTATTTGATACTTTTACTATGCATGTCAAGTACGTTGCATAGAGGTGCTATTTGATACTTTTACTATGCATGTCAAGTACGTTGCATAGAGGTGCTATTTGATAATTTTACTATGCATGTCAGGTACGTTGCATAGAGGTGCTATTTGATACTTTTACTATGCATGTCAGGTACATTGCATAGAGGTGCTATTTCAGACTTTCCGAAAGCTAAAAAAAAGTGTCAGACATTCGGTCTGACAAAACCTGAAAATCTGTCAGACCGAAAAAAAATCTGTCAGACCGACAAAATATAACAAAATTGAGGTATTTTGTAAAGTGTTTTGTTTTCTATTTTCTAAGTGTAAATAACACGTTAATCAATTAAAGTTAAGTCAAATTCACTGATAGTCTGTTGTAAACATGGTCAGTTTATCAAAATTGTCAAGTTCATCTTGATAGTCTAAACAGTCTTCCTCAATGTCCATGGTCACCTGTTCATCTCCTGAGATATCTGTACTTCCATCCATCATAAAGGCAAAAAATGGATTATACTCTAAGACTGACAATCTTTTACTTCTCTGTCTGTGCTATACTGTTTATGAAATCTGCAGCTGCTTTGTCATTAATATAAGTACTGCATATGTCTAATTGTTTAGCTTTGTCAATTTCACACAGCCATGTATAATCTGATAGTGGACGATTATTTTTGGCTACTGTGTGTGCATTTCTGAACAAATGCACTTATCTACTTCTTTCAGCTGCCTTTAATTGCATAAGTGCTTTTCCGGCTTCTGACCCTAGTGTTTCCTGAGCAGTTCTCTGTCTACATGAAACAAACTCTGATGCTTTTTTGTTGGACTTGGAAAGTTCATGATCATTTATTGTTGACATTCTAAAATTTTGACATCCGACGATAAACGCGTTTGTGTTTCGCAAATTTTCATCAGACCTCGCTTTCTCGCCGTAGAAACTGAAACACATGGCACACTGCATAACTTGCTTTATTTCATCAAATATTAACCAGTCTCAGTTTTCTTTCCATTTATCATTAAAGATTCTTTCAACCCTATGTTTTTCATAATCCTTTTTCTTTTCTTTCAATTCTTCATAAGATAGTTTTTTTTCCCCCTAGTTTCGCTCCGTCGTAATATTTCAACGATGCCATGCTGACAGGTGAGCCGCATAACTGTTTATAATAGGAGTAGAGATTGGATCGTTCAAAAGCTTGTAACCAATGAAAATCTGTTTAACAAACTAGATTCAAGAAGGACTACTCGAGCGGTGCAGAGTGAGAAAACTGCCAGACAGTCGGTCCGATGCCGACTAACAAACTGTCGGTCCGGGTAAAATTTTGTCGGTCATGTCCGACGGACCGACGGCTTTCGGGAAGTCTGCTATTTGATACTTTTACTATGCATGTTACGTACGTGCATAGAAGTGCTATTTGATAATTTTACTATGCATGTCAGGTACGTTGCATAGAGGTGCTATTTGATAATTTTACTATGCATGTCAGGTATGTTGCATAGAGGTGCTATTTGATAATTTTATGTTGCAAGGATAGCTATTGCCATGTCCGGTCTGTCTGTCTGTCTGTCTATCAACAAAGATTTCTGACTCCAGAGCATAACACTAAAACTGTTCAAGGAATTTCAAACAATCATGGTACACATATCAAGCAAGTTGCTTGGTTTACTGCATTTTATATAAATTTTAATGTTATCATGAAATAAAGTGTTGCATACATAGTATGTCAAAGTTGTGTTGCCCACTTTAAGTACTTTTCAATGGCAGTTTCTTCATAAGATGGGGACATGTAATATTTCATTCCATTAGTCTCATAATAACTTAAATGTGGATTATTTGAGAATGTACTATAAACTCTCATACACTGTTTTCCAAACACTTGATTACTCGTAATGGCCCGGACATCAGTGTGAAAGATACCCGTAGTTGTTTTTCCAGCTTTCAGTCTAAAAATATCTCTTAGTTAGGAAAATAGCTTCTTCTTGAGATCCAATATTTGTTTAAAATTGCGAGACAATTTATATCAGTTGTATTAACAGCAAACTGTTTAATATCCAAGACTTTAATTTTATGATACCCTTTGTAAGCCAATCTCCTGGTAAACAGCTGGGTGGAAGTTCACCAAAACTGGTACATAGCTTATCTACATGATAACCATATTATAGAGGTGTATGATGTTGGGCCCATCTTACAGAATCTATCAGATAAGGTTAGAAGTCAGATATTTTTAACTTTTTAATGTCATATTTTTCAAATATTTTTGGACAAAACATTTTATGCATGTATTTAGAACAAACATATATGGTGTAATATATGTGATAATGGACTACATAATGAATTGGGTGAGTTGATGGATTATGATCATTGGTTTATGGAGGGGGGATGGGATACAGTGACATTGGTTGTGATAATGGATTATAACCACTGGTTTGTGGAGGGGGATGTAAGATCGAGTGGGAAATTTATGTGATAATGGATTTGACCATTGGTTCATGGTTGAGGGATGTGGTGGAGAAAAATCAGGAGGGGGGAATATTGAATTAAAAGATATGTTATGGTGAGCTTTAAACACGACATCTTTTATTGGAAATTCCAAATGGGGGATGGATTTGTCCTAAATATCATTATATCAGTAATGTTTATCATTCATTAGGCAAGTTTAAACACGTTTGTCACCAAAGGTAACTTTTATCATAAAATATGAGTTAACACTATATACTTACTGCCCATACTTATATCATAAAATATGAGTTAACACTATATACTTACTGCCCTTTTGGCAAAAGAAAACGTACACTTCAGTATTAGAAGTAAAGAAATACCTTTTATTAGAAAAGCTTTAGTATTTGGCACCTGCCAAGAAGGCTTATTTCAAAACTCTTTTGCATTTATTGATTGTATGTGAACTATTTTTATCACTTTCAGATTCTGTCCAAGAGAGTCAGGCCTGAGAATTTCAAGCATTTTGTTCCCTCACAGTTGCAGGCTCCTTCCAGTCTAACAGTGGATAGATTTCACCCTTTCACCAGATTTGATAATCTCACTGTCAATGTTTGTTGTAAATGCAAGGGAGAAATAATTGTTGTTTGACTGTTTAAACAACACTGCCAGTGAGCATTGTAAGAGGGAGATAACTTGGATTGTTGGAACATCACCCTTGAATGCAAATATAAAGGGGAAAATAGTTCTATGTTTTGACTATTGCAAATTGACTAATATTAAGATGAAGGTAAAAGAGAAATATTTGTTATTTTAGTTTTAATCAGCAGGATACAAACTCTGTTCTTGATCAAGGGTAGGCAACAAAGAAAGTGTTACAGTGAGAAAATAAAATTGGAAATGATATCCTTTAAACATTCAGAACAGATGATAAAAATGCAGTAACTTGTTGTGTATCGGCCATATCGTTTTCCTCATATAGTTTATGTATGATGGCTACTAAATACAAAAATGATGAAAAATTAAATTTAGGAAGACTGATCTTATGAGTTCTGAATATGGATGAGTAAGATTTTGTAAAATGGGGATTTAGGCTTGAAACAGTATGTAATCAAATATTTACTCCTGTTACTTCAAACACTGTTTTTAATACAACTACATACTAAATAAGTATACTACCATACATTCTGAAGAAGGGTGGCCAAGTGTACTAAAGCACTCTCCGTTAAGGATCACTGCCATCTCTTCTCTGTCTGCATGAGTTCGAGTCTCAGATTCGGCCAATGTGGGTATGTGAGAAAGCTTGCCAATAGTTTCTCGTGGGTCAGTAGTTCTTTCCAGGGGTTTCCCAGTTTCTTCTTCCACCATTAATACTGGCCGCCATGTATAGTCTATGATGCGCTGAAAATGGCGTTAAACCCTATAACAACAACAACATACTTAATGATACCATGTCTTCTACTTGCAACAGTTACACAAATCTATCGAAAGTACATGTGTTCATACTCAAGCTGTACACATTAGCATTTGATACACAAACAGAAAATCTGTTCATCTAATCTACTGGACCATTCCATGTATGGTTAACTTAAATATATACATTTATGATACAATCCCTATGTATCTTCTAGTATTTGTAGGTCTGCACATACAGTAATCAAGAATTATGTATTTGCTTTGTGACATTTAGGTTCTATTTTAGTGGGTTATGTTTAGAAATGTTATGGGGTTTGTTCTAGTCAAATTGCTACACTTTTCAGTGTAAAACTTTAAAGCACTTTACCCATTTTTTGTCAGGCAATCCATCCTTTTTAAACTTTAACCTCTTTTAGAAATAAATCATTGCAATTTACCTGTTGAAAAGAGGTTAACAGAGATTATCTTGTATATATTTATATGGTAGAAAGCATACAGTTCACCAGGTTGATTATTGTATTTGTACTATCCCCGTGTCTTTATCATGTGTTTATATATATTATTACACTTAATTTTGAATCATTTTATGCCTGAGCTGAAAATCAAGATATTGGTGTAACCCAGCTCATATTCATCTCCTAGTGTGTCCCTCTGTTTTGTTCACCCATATTGTGAACACAGCATTGAAAATCATTCATACCTTGTAACCTAAGCTTATTAAAACTTATTGTGCATAAATGCTTTGTGACTGCGACTTGTTGTGGAAAATGGTTACATGAGGGAGAGATTATTACTTTTACCTCGCCTATCTTTTTGTCTGTAAGACCTAGTAAGCTTAGGTGTGTCCAGCATCCATTGTCTGCTAGCATTCACTTCTTTGAAATTCTAAAAACAGATACCACTGTGCCATTTCAATCAAAGTTAGTGGGAGTGTTTCTGTGAACATACTCTGTGCCAAAATTGTATTCGGGGTGGCTACCTTGGCAACGGTATGTATTCCATATCAGTCATAAGAAAAAATATTTTCAACTTCTTCTCTAGAACTGCTGAGGTAATATTGATCAAGTTTGGTAGGAATGTTTCTTAGGATATGCTCTCTCTCAAAACATTTCCGCCCTTGACATGTGCTGCACCCTTGACACATGTTTCAGAGGTCTCGCTAAGATTATAAAACTAGCAGTTCAGGACTCATATTTTGGGGAAAACAGGAGTCCCACCAGCAAAGGTTGCAGTCCCCTACCAGAAGCAAATTGGGCATACCTGAAATGGTTATATTTCCAGAAGAGTAGAAACAGCAGTTGCCATAGAGTTTAATTTTTTTGCTTTACAACACTGCCATGTAGCCCTTGTTTGTTCATTAGATTGAGAGTGAGCTGTATCAGGCCAAGGAAAGGTCTTATTCCATGTACTTAGTTAGGCATCACACAGTGTTCCACATGAAATGTCACTTCTAGCACACTGTTGAATTTCATTACAATCTTTGTCAATTTGCCGTTTAACCACAAAATTCTTATCCAAATTGGCAAAAAGCATTTTGTCTAACTCTCAGCATGTCTTGAGTTTGATGTCACATCCACTACTTTGTTGACTACTCTTGGAAACGAACACCATAATGAATTTCAAAGCTAAAGTTGTCATTTGATGTACTTTTGTGCACAAGTACATTAATGGGTCATTCTGCCTCTGAAATCAGTCAGTGTAAATATCAACATATTTTCTCACCACTCTGCAGCCTGTCAAGTCTTTGAACTTGCCGCCAAGCTTGTGGGTCATGTTCTTCAGATGTACTCTTACAATGACAACATGTACATCTGGGTAGTCTTACAGCCACTGAATTTTATGATTGTAAATATCAGCATAACTAAAATGATCGGTTGATCAATACATTTTCCCACTCAACAGGTGGTTGAAGGAGGACTAGCATGGCCTTGAATTTAGCGTCCAGAAAATTGGTGCTTACGGAGGACTCCCGTATAAGTGATTTTCTCCTTACCAGATAAAAACTATGCGTCCAAATATGTGTTTTAGCGTTTCCGAGACCTCTGTGTTCTACCCTTGACATGTGTTCTGCCACATTGTCTCTGCTGTAGTCCCCCTTCAACAGTGTGACTTCCTTAGTAGTCATGTGGAAAACTTTTATTTGGCTTCTGTCCAGAATAGCGGAGACAGTTTTTATAAAACTATGTAGATTAGCAATGTTTTCACAGAAATGCTATATCAGAACTTTTTCTTGGGTATCTCCCCTAGCAATGGTTCAGCTTCCTTAGCAACACCTACTTTCTTTTTTTTCAGAATCAGCTAATTTTTAGACATGTTTCTTAAGATATGCTCTGGTACTGTTGTTATGGAGTAAATCCCATGACAGTGGTGTGGCTTCCATGTCAACCATTAGAAAATCTGCAAATAATACTCAACAACCAACGATCGCGGACATTGTTTCAAGTATGCATGACCTTATCAGACCAAATCCTGGCATAAATCTCTTTTAAATTCATTAAAAAGATACCAATATACACAAATTTCAACCAAATAGCAGGAAATTTCCCCAATATGGGTTCCTAAGGGTTATCTTATTACTGCCATGTGTGTATTTGCCTTTTAGACCAGTGTATGTCAAGTGAGTAAATTTATTTGTTGAATGCACTTGTAGAATTCAAGTCATAATTAATATTTTTGGATTTGCTTGCTTGCTTCATTTTTCTGATTTTTTTTGTGTGTCAAAATATTTTACTTAACAGATGTGTGAGATGTGCCTTAATATCAGATATATTTGTGAGTATACTATTAGTGGTTTGGGAGTAAATGCATTTTAGGATATAATTTTATTGGATCACAGTGTTTACCATTACAACCAATCACCATGTGTTTCTTTTAGTATTTGTCATTGGTGAGAAAAATTAATATTTCTGATTTTACAGTTTGAGTTATACATCTTAAAGCTGCCAAATAGAATTGATAATCAGAACAAGATGTGTATGAACTTTCTTTTTCTTTCTTTATTTATTCACTGTGAATCTAAACATTATGTAAATGTTATTTAAAAAACTGCAGAGATTAAGTATTGTTTAATTCATTTTAAGGTCAACAGCTCTTGTTGAGAGGGATCCGCAGGTGGATATTTGTATATTTTTTTAAATAAAATTTGGATATGCATTTATTTTTATGTTTTTACTTTATTTCGATTTTATATTTAGATCAGTCTCAAGACAGATTCACACATAATCCAACCATGGGTGTCATGTAGTAGTTATGAATCTCAAGACAGATTCACACACGACCCAATCATGGGTGTCATGTAGTAAAGAATCTCAGGACAAATTCACACACGAATTTTGGGTTCCCTAAGTACATGTACTTTAAAATGTCAGGACAGATTCACACATGATCAAGTCTTGGGTGTCGCATTGTAGTTCAGGACAGATGCACACATGATTCAGTCTTGAGTGTCATATTGTAGTTCAGGATAGATGCATACATGATTCAGTCTTGGGTGTCATATTGTAGTTCAGGACAGATGCACACATGATTCGGTCTTGGGTGTCATATTGTAGTTCAGGACAGATGCACACATTATTCAGTCTTGGGTGTCATATTGTAGTTCAGGACAGATGCACACATGATTTAGTCCTGGGTGTTGTATTGTAGTTCAGGACAGATGCACACATGATCAAGTCTTGGGTGTCATATTGTAGTTCAGGACAGATGCACACATGATCAAGTCTTGGGTGTCATATTGTAGTTCAGGACAGATGCACACAGTCTGTTATGTTCCATAGTACTTCAGAATCATATTCAAAGCATATTTTCGTGGAAGTAAAATTTGGCAGTCATGTTTGTAAAATGAATGATTTTACTTAAATTTTTACTTCCGGCTACCATATTTGCTGACTTATTAATTGAATCTAACTGCAAACAACACAAACCCTTATCTGTCATCACATGATATGCCAGCAGATAAGGTTCTATGTGTTTGTTTTCTACTGGAGGATTTTGAAGTCACTGTGATAGATTGGGTCTGTGCAGTTTTCAGTTTGACTTTTGCTTTTAAGCAAGTACGTACTGTAGCTAGGTTTTAGTGACTGTGGATTTAAACTATATATAATATTTAAGGTGTTGGGTTAACATGATTTCTTTTTGCATTCTCACTCTTTGACCACTAAATTACTCAAAAGTGTCCAGTGCTCCAGAAAAATTATCTAACATGCCAATGCAATTAACTTTTAAAGATGCATGAATAAATCCACATGAAGAATTTTCTTCTGTTACCAAATATAAATTAGTTTGCTCAAGGGCAAGCAGCACTCGGGGGTTCATGCAAGATTTAAACAGGCCAAGTGGGAAAGTGAGTGATTTATTTTTGCAGCTTATCCAGCCCCATTAAAAACAGCTGCTGCAAGTCCGCTGAGTCTGTAAAAGACTGTTTTCATTCAGGCCTTGCTAAGTATATTTTTGCTTTAGAATGTCTCCCATTTATATCTATACAGCACTATATATAAAAAAGTGTGACAGGAACTGTTAGTGTAATGGCCAAACTTTTGCTCTTGGCTCTTAGACCAAATGATCTTGTTGGATGACTTGCTATTCATCATCTGTCTTTCAAAACTACTTGGATGATTGACATGAACGTTACACACATTTATCCCAATGGTCCTAAAAGGGTGCCATTTGATAATCCAATGTGACCATCATAGTGACCATCTTGAAATTGTGTCACTATACTCACTTAGTGGATGGTCATATCAACATACCGATAGTTTTTTCACTAAAAGACTTTTTATGTTCTCTGGTTCATCCTAAATGAAACTGGTGCTGATAAAAAAAATTCCTTATGACCACCAATAAGAAAATTATGGCAATACTGATGTTGGGCTTTCACCAAATAACTTGCTATGATATGTAACTGCTCCTAAATGAAAAGGGCGCTATGCTCACAGCAAAATATGGTTGTTTGAAAACCATCCTGAAAATCCTGTAATTGCTTCTAAATGCATGGTCATATTAAAGTGTGGTTTTTCATCCAATGCATTCTTATGATGTCTTGTTGGTTCTATATAAAATGTTCTGATATTGCATTTAATATAATCATACTCATTATCACTCAAGCATAGCAAAATTGGATTAAGAATTCAGCCGTTAAAAAAAGAAATCGTCTAGCAATTGTAAAAAAAAAATTGATGAATGTAAAAGTGCTTACTGAATGGTATCCACACAAAACCAGGAAAACATTGGCAGGCATCAAAGGGAAGCAGTAGGCAGTTTTTCAAAATGGTGGACCAGCGTGGTGTGAAAAGAAAATTGAAATCAGTTGAAAAGTCTAGTGCTAGCAAGAAATTTCTTATGATTTATACAGATATTTCGCCATTTATACAATAGTCTAAAAAGAAGTTCATTATGTTTACTGTCATGTGTGTGAATGGATTTTTATGTCACTCATAGTGGTAAAAATGATGGAAGGACATAGTTGAGAGCAAATCCCAGAAGAAATAGACTAAACTTAATTCCACAAGTAAATCTTAGTCCTCATTCTGTAAAGTGCAATGTCAGACATTGAGAAAATTCACATTATCCACAGCTGATTCTTTAAGCCAGAATTTAACGATGTTTCAAACGGCAAAATCACTGCGTCAAAGGTAAACTATTTAAGGTTAGAGTCTCGTATCGTTCAGCCATCACATGGATAACTTCTAAGGTCGCAAAATCACTCTCCGCTAAAAATGCGATCAGATCTTTCCGATACGTAGTGAGGACATGTTCTTTCAAGATCTTCTCCAGTATAACTTCGTAAGTGAGCACAGTGCCTGTCATTTTAATCCATTTATGGAAAAACGCGCGCACGCGAGTATGAAATTGTACCTATATATCCGTTGTTCGCTTAGACGACACTTTGAACAGTTTGCGAAAACTTTCAGGTGACAGCTCGTGGTGCCTTAGTGCTTTCTAGAGAGCGTAGTAATCTTCCACTTCATTCGGTGCCATATTAAGGTAGAAAAGATCCTTGCAAAAATGCAGATATATTATTGGCCCACTGGTCTTTTGGTATATGATGGATTAAAACTAACTTTCCAAACTGAGTTAATAAGTTATTGATGATTTCGTCGTTAAGCATCGACATTGTTATCTGGACGATACATCAATCCTCTGATCTTTTGCTTATGGGTCCTGAATGTTCATTCAGTTCTTCGTCCATCCTAGATTCCGCTTCGACCCTAATTATCTCCATGGCTTTTTCTTCGGCCTGCAATCTGTCTCTTTCTATTTCCTTTCCTTTTCCTCAGCTTGTCTGATTCTTTCTCTTTAATCGGTTTGTCTAAATCTTTTTTTTTTTTGCCGTCTGCTTATATCTGTATTCCCTGAGACTCCGCTCTACAGATTCCGCTAGTTGGGTCCCTTCAGAATCTATTTTATATTTACCAATAGACTTATACTCTTTGACCAACTAACTGTCAGTTGCCTTTCTAGTCTACTCGACAGTGTCACCAACCAATTTACTTAGTTAAGTATTTTCCAACTATTACTCCAGCAAGCAGCTTCCTGAAAAATATATACCCATATTCTATTCCAATAAAGTCCTAACCTACGGACCTACTTCAATCACTCTAAAGCATCCTAACAGCTTTTGGCCGTACATAATTCTGAATATCTCTCCAAATTCAGCTTGCTCGCACCAACAATATGCAATTACTCCCTTGGGACTTCCTTAATTATCTCTTCTCGCAAAGGTTACTAAAAGTAATATTTCTTTCTGAATTACTAAATTCAGTCAACGACCAATTATGAAAGCAGTTCAGGTATGGATATTTAATTCCTTACAATGACAAAACATACATAAAATAAATATCAAATAATGGCATGCACTAACTTAAGAATGCATATTGTCACGATTCACTCACGTAATTCTGTATTTAAACAATAACCAAATCTGTCACTGATATTCTAAGTCTTGTTCAGTATCTTACTCAGCCTCTGTCACTCAAACTGTTCAAAAGAAATCACAGATGAAAGCCGCAATTCCCAGTCTCACTCTTGTCTCGGAAAGCGTTTCCTTAAAGGACAAGATTGTACCTAAATCGATATATGTGCCATATTCTACATTCACAAAAAAATTCCTTCACGTACGTTACTCATAACACACTAGCTAACTACTCACTGCGTAAACCTAATTTACGACGGTGCTCCTTACCCTCACTTCACAACGACAGGTCATAAATTACCACGTAAGCTCTCTTTCGAGCATTTACCATATGCTACTACATGTCCATTAATGTTGCATACAATTCACAATTCATAACTCTCTTCCAGGTTATTTAAACACTAAAAAGGCAAATATAATAGGTAGTTATCGTTAACTCACGATAATCAGTATCGTCCTAACAGACAAAGGAAATTATTTCATTTTTGTTTCATATAACCCTATGAAATCCTACACATAGGAACATTTGGATCGTACGCAATCGGTTATACTAATGAAATAATAACGGTAAAAGTATAAAGAAAAATTGCATAACAACTCTAGCATCTATACATGTACATGAAATTCAATAAGATAAATTGCATAACAACTCTAGCATCAATACATTTCCATGAAATTCAATAAGATAAATTGCATAACAACTCTAGCATCTATACATGTACATGAAATTCAATAAGATAAATTGCATAACAACTCTAGCATCTATACATGTACATGAAATTCAATAAGAAAAATTGCATAACAACTCTAGCATCAATACATTTCCATGAAATTCAATAAACGATACATAATATGGAATCCAGTCATGTGAAACGCATGTGCATACAACAAACAAAAAAAATATATAATAGTACGTAAAGTTAAACTTGCGTACATTGATGTTTTAAACTTTAGAACGTGTGCATCCAGCACTAGCCCTTTTCTTTTTCACAAGACAGACACCTTGCCCCTTTCTTGATTAACGAGGAAAACATTATTTTTTTAGGCTTCCCCGGAGCCAAGCATCTCTCTCTCTCTCTCTCTCTCTCTCTCTCTCTCTCTCTCTCTCTCTCTCTCTCTCTCTCTCTCTCTCTCTCTCTCTCTCTCTCTCAGAAAATTTCGGACTAAAGAATTGTCATCAAGGTTAACACTTCAAAATTCACATTACTTCCAAGATGTACACCTTAATTTCACTCTGACCATTCATAAACAGTGGGTTCCAAAACATTTGTCTAAGACAATCATTCTTTGGTGGTAAGATATCCGGTTAATTTCATTTAGTCAGTAGACTGACTCCTTTGAAGTTTAACACTGACATGGAAGAAATAAGGATAAAGGTCGAAGTGACCCTTAAGAAAGAAACCCCCGGTCCGAATGTCATATAATCTTAATACTCAATGTATTTAACTTTAAATTTCTATGCTTATTGGAAATTAGACACTTCACACATATTAAGATTTGAAATTTGTCACATTAAGCTGAAATGTTTTTTTTATATACCAAAATAGCGAAATACACAGTAAAAAATGAAACATTATGAGCTAACTCGACAGCAGTACAAGCAGCATATTCCAAACTGTCTGCCTGATATTCATCAAGGCAAGTCCCGATATCACTAGGATGTTGTTTACAAAACAAAATTATTGATTCAGTTCAGGTAGAAAATGAACTTGATTTTGGACAAGGTCAACCTCGACATACAATATAATATTATCAATAGCAAATACTGAAAATTAAAAAATAATATAAACAAACAAACAAACAAACCATGCATATTAAATATACATAATATTATATAAGTACACGATAGGTGGCGCTATTCTAAAAAAATAGCGAAAACTTGGAATACCTCGATTCCATATGGATCCTTAGTTACTGATATTCTGAGTGTTTCTTTTATTATTATATATTGTGCACATAATTTTCTGATATACGTAACTAAACCAGCCTCTTGTATATTTTTTTTAAATTGCTAGGATTTTCCAATTCATAAGCAATCTTACTTTAACAGTAAATTTTCAATCAGCCTTTAAGAGAATGCCGATATGTAACTTATTTTGACCCATTTATTATTATGAGTTGCTTTTATAATGGTAAGAAATACAAGAAATGAAAATAAAATCTCCTGTAAATTATGACATTTGTCTCTGATTATTTGCATTAATAGAGACATAAATTATTAGAGATGCAAACCAATTGAAAGTTCCAAATACAGCACATTCAGAGATTGTGGGAAACAGTCATACACTAATTCTTTTTTTAATCATATGTAAATATTTGTATTATAATACTAACATGATTCTTTTTCCCAATTTGATTAATAACTTTTACGATAACACTTAATCTAAACTGAAGAGTATGATAAATATAAAAACAACTTTAGGAAAGATAAATTATTATTTAATGTAATTTTCCAATAAATTTTAGATTTCGATGTTCTATTGATGTTGTTCTGTTATATATGATTTTCATTGGAGCATACGTACAATGGTGGACAGGAAGAAATAGATTTCTCCGAGGTGCGTCAAAATTGCTGACGTAACATACGATCTTGATGACAATGGGTTGTCTGGCTCAAAGCTCGTTAAGAAAAGTATAAGGGATTATGACATCGTCATTTGTTATTCATATTTTGTTAAAATAATTAATGTTTCTAAATTAATGAGAGATATCACTATAAAAGAAGAATACTTCTGTAAAAGTGAAAGTAAGGACATAATTGTGTCAAAAGCGCAGAATACTATAGTATTACCAGCAACTTGGAAGGCGAGTTGGTTAATTATTATACGTTTCAGCATATTGGCAAAAACATCCTTTGCAACTAAATATTACAAGTGTGTTCAGGAAATATTAGAAAGAAAATACCAGAATCGTATCAGCTGTCACATGGGTCTGAGCCCACTAATTTACCATTTCCGTTCATAACACTACTAGATCCCACTTGAAACTACGACCAGCTTCTGCAACCGCATGTACAATCTGGCCCATGTGCAATCGGACGCCCGTTCCTATCCAATTGCCATTTTTTTTTTCCTTCTTACATCTACAGATTTTCGGGGCCTATCGAAGGAAACGACAATTTTTGTGGCTCATTACTGTATTTTACAAACTACGATAAAATATAATGTTGAAATTAATCGAACATATTCGTAAATTTATTGTTTGTCATGTCTTAAGCTTTTTCACCCATTATCTTCTTACCAGTGGTCAAACTGAGTATTGTAACTGTGTTATCCATTTGTTATATGCATTTATTCTTTAGAAAGAGGTTTCCCCTATATCCACCCCCTCTCGCACTTACAAATAATTGTGCCTATTGGTAATGTATTCAGTATCCTCGCGATCATTTGTTTGTATTTGGAACGTGTATCATATAGGAATAGAAGACAAGATGACAAGTCAACTTTTTCTTTGTGTAATGTTAGGTAAGTGCGATCATCCGTTTTAGTTTTGGGTTTTTTTTGGTATTTTTTTGTTTTTCTTGCTATTTGTTTTTGTTTTTTCTTTCTTTTTCCTTCGTTTTCTTTCAACATACTGTGTCAAAACTGAATGACGGTGAGTTTGGCCATAAAGAGAAATATTTGATGCCGCAAAATGTCTATTCTTGGTATATTAGATTTAGGAGAAAAATTCTTGTCCAAAAGTGCTTAGTTTAACCTACAGTGCGCCATTTTGTTCCATGTTTGCTCAGCGTTGCTCTGATCTAGTGGCATCAATTTATAGCATGCTTGCTTCCTACGTTTTCGTGGTTATATGGTATCGCGGTATTGAAATATCATAAAGCAAGACATTTTAACTGGCTCTGATTCCGAAGAGTTGATCCTATCTACAGTCAATATATCAAAACATTGGCTAGTGAAGATGATAGCAGAGTATGCAAAAGTTCCCAACATTTAGGACAATTATACACCATTGTACAAATATTCTTTTTTTCGGTATTGACGCGATAACAGAGTAAGTAATCATGTATCACCAACATCGTTAGCCATTTCCGTCAGGTAGTGAACGCGCTTGCCAGCTTTAATATGACGACCTGACGGAAATGGACGATTGCTCCATGACAACTGTTTAACTGGTAATATAATGCAATTTAATACAGAGCAAAGAACAACAAATAGTCATATATATTGTCTTGATGACTATTGCTTTTATTTACATATTCGCCGATCACCTAACTTAAAGACCCGCGATATCATAGCACTCCAGGATAAAAATAATAATAATAATAATAATAATAATAATAATAATAATAATAATAATAATAATAATAATAATAGGTCTCTCCATCATCTTCCCTTGTAATAGTTTTATATTCATATATGTGTTTCTCGTAATAGGAAATATATGCCTAAAGCAAAACTACAAACGAAAATTAATACACCTAAGAAACATGATCTACTGGTAACAATGTTTTATTGGAGTGTGAGGGTACTGTGCGAAATGAGGATATCGGGCCTCCAAAATGTAAGTTCTATATCCCTGACGAAATTCTATAAATTTTTATAATACAATACAGGGTTGCTTTGAAAATCAATTTTTTTTTTAAAATAATCGACTAAACTTATAAATTTGTTTTTAACAAACTCTAAAAGCTTACGGAGACTTTTCGCTAAGCACGCTAATGCTATATGCACCGACGTAAGTAATTATGTGTATCGAAACGTGTAGACCTCTTTGGAGATACTTTGTTTAAATTACAAAACTGTTTCTATCTGCCTTTTAGAATTAATGTCAATATTTACCTCTGATGAACTTTGCACTTCTTGTGCAAAACTTAAAATAGTGTTGCCTGATAATCTTCCTTTTGGCTAAATCAATTTTAGCGTCCTCGTTTATTCATAATTACATTTTTGATCGTGTCAGGGTTATTGTTGTTGTTACTGTTATTGTTGTCGTGTGTTTAACTCTACTTTTCATCACAAGATTGGTTTGATATAGCGGCCATGTATTACTGGTAGAGGAAAAATCAGGAAAACATCGGTGAGAACCAACGATCAACGAGAACCTCTGACAAGGTTTCTCACATTCCCACAATGGTCGAGTCCGAGACTTGAAGCCACGCGGACTGAAGTAAGATGGCAGTGATCAGTAAAGGCGTGGAAACCCTGATCCTCTGTCAGGGATATTGGATTAAGTTACAAATCCTTAACATGCGATAGTTATTCTTTAGGCTTTCAACGAAAGGTTTATTTTTATTTAGAATTCAATTATACCATTTAATCATATGAGTGTGGGTGATATACTCCTTATTAAGTCACTTACTTCAATCTATAACTATTAAATTATTTCTGGCCTATCCACCCATTTTGTCATTCAATGTAAAACAAATTTTTCATCATTTATTACACAGAATAGGAACGCATATTTGAATATTCCCCTTTTTCCATTTCAGGGCTGAGCGCACAGCGCTCGGTGGAAAGCTGTGACAATGAAACACTAAACGAGATCGAAACTATACTGGATCCTCTCTATAGATTTGATACGTGCCCCAATTTTACTGAACTGTACTCTGTTATATGCAGGTTATGTATCAGTATGTGTAATACATACATACATACATACATACATACATACATACATACATACATACATACATACATACATACATACATACATACATACATACATACATACATACATACATATGTTATGACAATTTTTTGTTATGTATGTTGTGATTAGCTTGTCATAACCTTCTTCTCATTTCTTGCTATGAGAAGGAATTACCCATAAGTTAGGGAGCGCGTCAATATCCATGGAGAGAGAGAGAGAGAGAGAGAGAGAGAGAGAGAGAGAGAGAGAGAGAGAGAGAGAGAGAGAGAGAGAGAGAGAGAGAGAGAGAGTTCAGGCTCTCTTAAAAGAGCCACCGCCGCGATGATAAGACAGCTACATCTGAAATGAGAAGACAAAAGTCTATTTATTTTCCTCGTCGATACGGAACTGACTTTATTTAATTAATAAACACACATATATTGACTACATTCTAAAAACACATCTAAAAACTTTATAATACAAATTCATGCAATACATATTATATTTTCCTTTTTCAAGCTTTACAACTTCATTTATTCGTATAACTTCTGCATTTTATAATATTATACAAATGGTTAATTCTCGATCAATTTCAAGATAGCCAAAGGTATAAAATGTAATAATTATAATTAATGTAACAATTAATTTAAAGAAACGCATTTTACTTATTTTAAAAAAGAATATAGATTTAGAATATATTGCTAGTTAATATTCCTTCTTACTTAAAGAATACTTTATTTCAATCATTAAATCAAAACATGAAGTTGGTAGCAATCTCAACCTTACAATAAAAATTACATAAATATAATTAAATATGAATCCTTTAGAACATTTAAACATTCTGTTACAATATATTATAAATAAAAGTATTAAGTGAACAATGTTGCTAACATAACAATGTTACCACCAAAACCTCAAACATTAAAAGTACTTATTCCTAAAGAAGTTACGACATATACAATTGTTTTACCTGAAATGAGAAGGCAAAAGTCTATTTTCCTCGTCGATACGGAACTGATCTGACCCTTTAATGCGTGGTCTATTTATTCGCATCTTGTGTCAGGGTTCACGTATCGGAGAGAAAATGTGTCCGATCTCCTCAGGTAAAAATCAGTTTCTCCCGGTCAAAACTGGTTTATTTGACGTCATCTGACATAAGGTAAAACTCAAATCTATATTCGTTTGGCATTAGTTAGGTCCAAATAAGATAATTCCTTAATATTCTAAACCAGCAATATGTTTTAACATACTGAGCCAGCAGCCATGTCTGTCCATCATTAGATAAGAACCATTTTGTAGCGACGACTGTCCATCATTAGATAAGAACCATTCTGTATTTACGTCAGCACGAAAGTTCGTTCTACTTTTCTATTAACCGAATTAGACCTTTGCCAATGCCTGGTTTTACAGAATATTTGTTTCACTGATAAGACTGAGGAGCTGACTGACCCAGTAAGATTTTTTGCTTTATAACCTAATTCCACACAATAATGTACATTCGTATAGCTAGTGATTTACGTTGCCAACTTTGCACATCAACTATTTTCCTTCAATTAATATATAGTTGTGCTTTGGAAATAAATGAAATTAATCTTAACACACTTTAGAACTTACTTAATATAAATGAATAAAACATTACTTTAATACAATTTAAAGAAAATAGTAATCTTATTAATTTTACTAAAAAATCAATTCCTAATAATACCCACGAACCATATACATGCATACATACATACATACATACATACATACATACATACATACATACATACATACATACATACATACATACATACTGTTACGTGCTTAGGCTCGAATAAGCAGCAACATAGAAAGAAGTGAAAATAACAAGCTTGTAAAAATTAACAAACAATTTATTAAGTACAAATATTTTCATAAAAGAAAATATTTAAACTTACGGTTTTAGAGAATCATATTCAAATATTAATCCATAAAGAATTCACAATATAATCCACTAGTGGAATTGCAAGAGTCCTAATAATAAAATGTCCTAATAGTTCCCGGTTCGAATCTTGACGATGTAATCCAATATGGACGACGATGTCAAGTGATGAAGTCAGTTTTAGTTTTATAATAATTCAAATGAGCACAAGTAATTTCTAGATTAATAACACTATAAATTCCTCTTGATCCCAAACGAATTGAAATGATTTACACTCACACAATAAAACACGTCTTTGTATTCCAAAGCCCAGACTAACTACTGAACCGTTAGCCTTTAAAACACGGCTATATACTGATTCTCTCGTAAACAGAAAGGGGTCACGTGATTTTCTAGAAGGTCACAGAACGAACCCATGCTCGCAAAGTCACGTATACAATATGACCTAGAAAGATGTCCTTGGAATCAACCAATCAATTTTAAAATAAAGCTCTAATGTCCTTGGAATCAACCAATCCTTTTAGAAGCTTGTTTACACTCTGAAGCAAGGTCAGAAAATGAGGCTAACATCTGTTGTTGACTTGTAGAGTGAAAATTTCTATAAAAATTTCCCAATGTATGAATTTTTAATCCAAATTGTCAAATTTGAATCTGACAAAAATAAATAAATTATTTAAATCAAATATACGTAACAATACATACATACATACATACATACATACATACATATATACATACATACATACATACATACATACATACATACATACATACATACATACATACATACATACATACATACATACATACATACATACATAAGCACGCACGCACGCATGCATGCATGTATACATACACGCACACACACACACACACACACACACACACACACACGCGCGCGCGCCCACGGTGTTTGATCAAGTACCCAACAACAGATCTGAGAAACTTTAAAAAAAATCATTCGTTGTTAGGACATTAAACCAGGACAAAAATCTTTCTTGACACTGGTAGTAAATTTTCCACAGCGCTTGTTTGGCCGACTATGTTCGAGCAATCTCATGAGTGACCTTTGGCGCACTTGCTAACTTTATTCCACGGCGGCTTCATATATATGTTTTTGATAATGTTCGGCTTTTTGTATCCATTTATTGTTTGTATTAATATAGTGTGCTTTCAAAGGTCACCACCCAAAACAATCTTGATCTTTTAACCTCCTTTATACCTCCTTTGGTGATTCATCTTTCTATACGTTCTCTAGCACCTGGTCACGAAATCGCATTGAAGTCATGGATCAGATTCATTAAGGCACGTGGACGTACACTGAAATAAGTAAGGTTATGTAAATAACACTTATCATTAGCACGATTGGTTGAGGCTTTAGCGAGGTTTGGCTGGTTGTTCGAATCAAGTCCTATATTAAGCCGTGTACCCACAGTAATTGTATCCCGGTACATATTTTTCACCAAGGTATTTACTCCATGGAGCTCCTGTTAATTTTGTTAATTCAGCAGTGATATCACATCCAAACTCTTTTTTTTATATATAAAAGTTAATTTCTTTGCTCCACATCGGACACATGTTCCAGTAATCGCAGCTCGTCCATTGCATTTTGTAACTCGAGTTAGATTATATTATATACTGTATTATTCAATGGTATCAAAGAAAAAATTCACAGATGCTTTCAGACAATAAATAACGTTTACGTCATTGATTTTTCTGCACAATCAACACATGAACATCCCAAGCATGATAATATATTTTCATACTCAGTTCACACACCAATCATTGGCGCTGATGATCAGGAAAAGCTCAGGAGTTGTTGAATATTTTTAAAACGTTGAGTGACAAGAGTGGCAACCCCACCGTCGATTTCTTTTCACCATTGATGAGTCACCTACCATGAATGATCTGGATGGAAACAAAAACAAGTTCATAATATAGGACGATGTGATGCTTAAACACTAACTTTCGTGACATCTTTGCCTGGATCACTAAGAACCCACATAGTTTTCTCACCGTTAATTTAAACAGAACTTGCAGTCGCGTTGATAAATATCAACGTTGATAAATATCGAGAGGGTTTGGCCTTTAAAACAAACACATAACAATTATAACAATTATAAAACACGTCTGTATATGATGTCATAGAAGAGTATGAAAATCAATTCCTTTAAACTACTCGTGAACACGAGGAATTAATTTGTAATGTTAATGCAGGTCGTAAAAGTATCGAAGACATCTTACGATCGCGATAGACTGCACGAGATGGCATCACAGCGGGTTTTAAGCGAACATTTGTACTGTTGATTTAATCAACAATGGAAGATGCGGAACGTGACATGATATTAAAATGGAAAATTGATCAACAGTAGAAGAAAGTGGCATCGCTAGTGAAAACAAAAGAACCGAGTCCAATTGGTAAAATTAGGTATGCGCACCAAAATTATCAGCAAGCCGCTGACGAATCATACACATTTGAGACTGCAGTTACCCCGATATCAAGTCACAACAATTTGGTAGACTGACCGCATACAACTAATGTTTAAAGCAGGTTCTGGTGTCATCTGGCATAATATTGAACTTCACTTTTTCCTGATTTTGTTTTTAATTTCTTTTCAAAGAGCGGCATATATAGTTAGATTCTACCTGGATAATGTCACGGAAATGTATAAACCCTTTTTATTTATTTATTTATTAAATTCATGTACTAGAGTTTCGTTTTTGGCGTACAACGATACCTGAGGGTGAATAATGAATATTTCAGATTAGTGAGTTCGGTTCATCCTATGATGAAGTGCTTTTGATGAGATGAACCGAATGCCTTCGATGCACAAACAATATATTGTGTATAAATACATCACCGCGTGTATAGCTCTTTACATTACTGATAGTCCTGTCAGTCGGCGGTCCACTATAAGGACTCGCACATCTCCAGCTGCAGAAGTATGTACGTTTAAATCATTCTCGTATATACGATGACTCTATTGTAGTATCACGTCAGTTTCTGCATGATTTTGAAGCTTTGGTTTACGCTGAATAATGCACACGTTATATTCTTGTTTACGACTCAGCGAAGGATTTATATTGGTAATATAAGACTACATTTGTAAGAAATCTTTAGTACAGTAGGAATCTTATCAAGCAGGGTTAGGTTTATTTATTAACTTGTTGTTTTGTAATTATTGTGTCGGTAATATAATATGTATAACGTACCGTGTATAACGTTAGTACGTGTTTATGCCCGTGTCATATATATAGTACACGGTATTGGATATGTTTTCAGCTGCCCAGTGTCTGGAAATGTCCCGTGTCAGGTGTTGTCCAGTGTCTGGTGTTGTCCAGCCTCTGGATTGCCCCAGCTATAGAACTGTCCAGTATCTGGAATGTCCCAGTTATAGAGCTGTCTAGTATCTGGAGTTTCTGGAATGTCCAGTATTTCGTGATGTCCAATATCTGTAGTGTCCAGTATCTGGAGTGTCCGGTGTTTTCCGGTAGTGTCCAGAGCGACTAGAGGGACCCGAGCGTTCTAAGTATCGGAGGAATCGTGGTCTACGTGTGCAAGCTGTAAAGCCAACTTTGTATGTAATCTTGTAGGCGTGGGCTATGTTTATTAAACCCATTTTATCTTTCGGGAGTGTAAAGATAAGTTATATATCTGTCTTTTTTCATTTGCATAATTTCACAATGAGTGAATTAATTTTACTACATGAGAAAAATTCTACATTGTTTGATTGCTGACTAAACTATATCCGTTTTTCGATTGTTCGGTCACTGTGAATCATTCACCGCTTGTGTTTGTCTTTTGTAGAGTAATATGTTTGTATGTTTCTTTGTTACATTTGTGCGTTATTATGTTAATAATCCAATATTTTGATTAAATATATACGCACGTGCTCATAATTGAATTGCTCGTTCAAGTCATTCATTATTAAACATTGTATTCATATCCACCTCAAATGTGTTCTGTTGTGCATCCTAAAAATCCCACCCTGTTATCTTGTTACAGATACTTATCTAGATTTTCATAACAGAATATTAATCATGATGACCTCTAAAGTGGGAGTCAACAACAGTACCTAATGAATACTGTATTTGGAATATGCTAACTATATTGCAAAAGTACATGGGTTTTTTTTATTTAAGGGGGGGGGAGGGATAAATGGACTAGATAAGCAATCTATGTCGGTGATTTGTACCAAGACAAGGAAATCCCAGTTGCGCCATTATAAAACATAGTCGGAATACAAATAATGTAAAACTTTGAGTTTTCTTTCTCTCGGTGCAAACCCAACAAAATCTCTTTGCCTCAGCACGATTAGTAAACTGTATTCGGTGGCAATGGGGTATAACATAATTAGCGCTTCCGATTTCGAGACAGTGTTGGCTGAAATGGACAATTAATAAACAACCCCGAGCATACATTAGGAACCAGGCAGTGGATTTACAAATAGTAAAGGTCGAGTTAAACGTCCGCGGTAGTAATGTCATAGGCGGATTTTACTGGTCAATGGTATGCTTCACTGTATGACACTTTAGATATCACGGTACCATTTGTTTTTTCATAGACCTCAATGCCAATATTTGGAGAGATAAATATATTTTCTATCCTAATTTAGCGTGCATCTCACACACTGTTATAGAGAACAATGTTAGATTGTCAATTTGATGATGACAAAACCAGGTACTCCATTGCATTTAAGAGAGAGAACTCTGCTGGAACTAGAAAGGGGTATGAGTTATCTAGTCACAACATACTTATTTTCAGTGACGTGTATCACATTTTCAAAAAATCATAAAAAAAAATACAAAATATGATCTATATAGGAATTAGTATAAATTAACATGTTACCAAGAGGCTAAACTTTTTTTAAAGATTAACAGAAAGTACAGCTCTTACATAATCCACCAATCATAACTAGTGTTGTTGTTTATTTCTGAATGCAATGTTCCCTTGCGCAATTTGTACCGTTATACCTATAGCTGCTTCCTTTGGGCACGAATTATTAATAGTACCAGTCCAAGGGTTGCACAACGTGTGTGGTTTGCATACTAACTTAAATTCAAAGAGGCAGTAATATAGTAAAAAAGAAAAGAAAACTGTCATAATAGCATTACTTACGTCTACAGAAATGTAGATAGACTATGGATGAAAGTATTCAGTATTGTGCAAACGAAGATTGGTTAATCAGATGTGAATGAGTGAAACCGTTTTAGATTCATTGACGAAATTGTAGCTTGACAACCACATTGATCGGCCAACTAATTGTTTAATTAATACAGATATAATATTTAGTGCAAACTCATTTTTATTCTGAATTGCCTTTTTAAAAAATGTTAGTCCTATGGTCGGTTTTTGTCAAATAAGGTCTATACGCTCTAATATTTGCAACTAATATAATTTGAAAAATTCAAGAGAAAGAAGAAAATAGATGAATCATACATAATTACTTCTTTCTTATAATAACTTTTTAAATAAAAGTTATATTTTATAATTTCATAAAGAAATGTAAGTATTATGAATGAGCAAAATATTACCAAATGAATGACGTTCATTTTAGAATATAAACGTTTTCAAACAATTCCTATGCCTGGATATGCATTAATCTATCTTTCTGCTTTACATCTCTCTTTTATCAGTGCGTTTTTCTACGATTTATTAGTATCATAATATATGTTTGTCATCCCTTGCCCCCACCACGTGTCTGCGTGTGTACGTTTTACGATCATTCTTATTAAAATAAAATAATAAATAAAGAAATGTTTCTGGTACCCTTTCAGTGACAAGATACAGCAGGATCTGGTGAAAGGCGCTTCGAAACTGGAACCTTGCTTGGAGGTTTATATGAATGATTTCGACCCTATATATTACAGTTTGTATGTTCCATACACGAGACGAGTCCTGAAAAAACTGACTCAGCAATATATGACGGATGTCTGCCAAACTTTTCAGGGTGCGTGTTATATCGTAGATTTCCCTAAATAACTTTAAGTTCAACAAAAAATCGTAATTCTATAAATCTGATTGTAATTTAAATTTCACTTTACAAGAATGACCAAATATTGTAAATTCCATACTTAGCTTAAGTACTAGTATTTCTAACTGAAAGGCAATAAGGTTTAGCCACCGTATCCACTCCATTAAAATCCGGTTCCAAGTGCATACAACATTGAGTCGGATATGACTGTGCATTATCGTCTATAGTGTTTGTTCTGCTGATTACTCCTAACAAAGTGAATTGACCCAGGTTTTTCGCGCTTGCTCTCTAACAACATCATTTTTGGACGCCTTCTTTCTCTACGTACATATTTGGTATATTCACGAAATCCTAGCAATATAATTGGTTAATTATCAAGATATAATCCAGTATTTGTGAAGAATGCAACGTATTCTAAGTTGATATATGAACTCAGATAATGCCATAAATAGATCATGTGAAGTCACACGACAACTTGCAGTGCAGAACTTGTTAATTCAAAATGGACATCGACCGCTTCCACACTTTAAATGCAGATATCTTAATTTATGATCCAAAGTATATGAAATGATTGTATTATGGCAATAAAGTTGTTAATATGGGATTGATTATTATTTGAAATTATTTCCTGTTGTAATTAAACTGTACTGACTAGACCGCTCCGGTGGTCTAGTGGTTAGAGCATCCGCCTCGGATGAGTACGGTCGTGGATTCGAACCCCAGCCGAGTCATACCAAAGACTTATAAAAATGGTACTAACAGCTGCCTTAGTGTTAGGACTGGTCGACCTGGTGTCAGGATAATGTGACTGGGTATGCCCTCTTGCTACGTGTCTGTGGAATGATGCCCCAGTGCTAGACATCACTATAAACTGCCATAATGCATATATCGTATCGATTTGACTGGAATATTGTTAAAGTTACGTTAACAATCCAATCATAAATACGCGCACAGAGCGCTGATTGGCCAGTGATGTTTGACCGTTTTTGTTTTACTTGATCCTGACTGGCTTGATACATATGAGTCATCTGTTTTCAAAGACGATGTCAATCAACACTTAATATTAAATGTTTTTTGTAAGTAATTTGTAATGATCTCTGTTTGCAACATTCGCCCAGTATAAGGAAAATTAACTATTTTGCTAAGATGTAACATGTTAGGGATGCACTCTTGAAGAGTGAAACCTCGGCGTCATATTCTTTCCTTGCCCTACAAAATATGTTTGAGTTCGATTGCAAACCGTGTGTGACCAATGCAGTCAGTTATGTTCCGCCACATGTTAATTTGAAGTTTACTCCTTCCCGCAACAGCTTGAATATGTTAGAGACTATGATAATTATAAGCGTTTTGGTTTTAGTTAAGGAACAAAACGACACATAAATGTATATTAAAATTGTAACATATTTTCCTTTGAATTGATTTTTCTTGGCTGAGTCATTCGTATATTTTATTTCTTTCATTAGATGTCTTGACACATACAAAATGCATTGAAAATCTGCTGCAGAGTGTGCTGGATAGGCAAGAATTACTGCAGTCGATGTCGCTTTGTTTGTGGACCCGACCGTCAGAGGAACCATGCAGGTAATTTTCCTTTTCGTTTTCAATTGCAGTGAAGACCGCCTATAAATGACATTTGAAGTACAATGCATGATTGTTTTGTATAGACAGATTAACAGTTGTATGAATAGTCTCTTGAATAAAAGAAAAGTGTGTGTTGGTGTTTCCTAAAGTACACATTAGTAGTATCATTATGGGGCTTTTGGATATAAATTACCGTTGAATCGTACACAAGTGGATTAGTTACGCGAGCACATGCAACCCCATATAATGGCAATGCAAATTCACATGTTGATGCGTATATTATTTTCAAAGGATTAATACGTGTATCTAACGAGAGAATCGATTCGCATTGCCAAAGCAATGGAATGTTCTTGACGTCATATAAAAGATTTAAACGCTGTTTTGCTTCAATACATCATGCAGGTTTCTCAGATAGGTGACAATATTAAGATTATGATTTTTCGAAGTATACTGGCGCTTCTTGATAAATTAGCCGACTTAGGAATTATATTGGAACAAAAGCGATCTTAACTTGATCAAATTTATGCGAAAAAGCATGAATGTCATATGTTATCATGCAAGAAAAATTGAAGTCGCTGATATTGATTAGACCACCCAGTGGAGTGAAACTAAGAGTGAATACGTCTGTAAAGACTTTGGGGAAAGAATGCGAAGATTGGCATAGTTACAGTAATTAGATAGATGCATTTAGCATTATAGAATAACAATGATATCCACGCTCAAGTTCTACTAGGAAATATACGCCACTGCAGAAGTAGAACAGCTCAGACACTGGCAGAAATTCTAATAAGCTGTTGCCAAAAACAAATGAAACTAATATTTCCGCGGAAACGTTTCGATGCGTTTGTTGTGTTTTTATTTAAACGTACAAAGTCATTTGAGCTCATTTAGGCCGACACCGACTTGGAAAAACTCTATCCAAGTTACAAGCTAATTTCATGATCCTAGAAAGAGCAGATCTGTTTATTTGCAAAGGTCTGATGTACACATTCTGTTTATTGTAACTTCAAACATCGTCGTTCGCTTGATGGACTCCGTAAACTTTTAATATATAAGTTAGAATGTATTCTCTTGATTTCTATACCACCATATACCTATGAGGAAATAAAACGGCAGCGACTGGGGGAAAAACGAATCAATTGGGAACTTTGTGTGTATATAAAAAGATTAATAACATTGGGATGCAACAGTGCAAAGGTGTGTGTCTTATCAATATGAACTATGCGTCGGAACATGTTATTACAAATACTGTAATTCCCATTTGTTCACTTTAAATGTTGGTCTTGGTCGTCAATCATTCTTGACGGAATTTGCAATCGGACAACGCTTTTCGCTTATATACAAGTATGCCTACCGTGATTCAGCAAACGCATCTCGAGCCAGAGTATAGGACACAAATATCAAACGCTCTGCCAAAAGCTGGCATACATTAGTTATTTGTTCTAACATATGAACCACTGCTAGTTGTACAACTTCCGTCTGTTCAGCTACATTCTGCTTTAATGGCATGTTAATACTTGAACAATTGAAACATTCGGCGCAAGAACGTGGAATAAAAAAAGATACCAAGAGGCGCAAGAAAAGCAGATATACGTGCATATTTAGGTCTCACAATCAAGCTACCAATGACTGTAAGACAATTTCATGCAACAACAGCAAATATCAAGATCTTTGAGGATCAAGCTGGCGGAAATTGTTCGCGTATTCGAGGATGAATAAAATCGCTGACGCATTGCAACCACAATTGACTGCAACTGTTGTGCATGTTCAACAAAATTTCCCGAATTTAAATTGCATAAAAACTCCTGCAAACTTAAAGAATACTGGGCCATTCTTCCATGCGTACAAATGCCAAACTAGGACGCTGTAAAACGTCTATCAAAGAGGCTTCCGGGATTTGTTTCAGCTTTACAACATGTAGGTGAAACAACGCTGCCGTCTGGATTCAAGGCTGATGTTCTTAATACAGACATTACCATACCTTACCATAAGACCAAGGATAGTTTTAAACCATTTATAACATCATAGCTGTGGTTTCATAATTCTACCTGTCTAATCTTGAACATTAAAGGCGGCAAAAACAGCGGCCTGCACAATTTTATTGTAAATAGAAGGATATTTAGTAGCTTTTGTATATAATATATCGCGAATATTTTCTGTATTTGCATCTTTTTTTTTATTTGCACCAACATCGAATTAAAAAGGAAAGGCTTTTTGCCAACTAAACACACCAGATTGTGTCAGTAATATGTCGAGCTTGAAAGTTTCTCAAAATCGACATTGTCAGAATCTGACGAGTCCTGCTCATCTTTGTCACACGAATCTATCATGTAAGGTTGGATGTTAATGAAATATTCTACTTTGGGAATGTCATCAACATCACTGTCTTCACTGACAGTCGCCATAAGCACAGCTAACTCATAGAACGCTTGACTGCATTATCAACGGCATATGGAGAACTCGTCTTGTGGAGAACTCGCCGCATTTAGAACTCGCCCTGGGAGAACTCGCCCCAAGGTATCTGGAGAAATCGCCCAGAGTAATTGAAGAAGTCGCCCCAAATGATTGGAGAAGTCACCCCAAAACTTGTCATCCAGAAAACCTATTTAATATATTTATCTTTGAAATAAATAAATTATTTAAGAGATACAAAAATGGGTACCTTAGAGCTATATTGTTTGCAACAAAGATGTCGCCACATGGTGGTTACCGCATTATTTGAATACACGAATGATGTATCTTATTATCAGGAATTGGCTCTCCTATACATGGATAGGAAACTGAGACAATGCATTCTTAGATTTACAGAAAAGGAGCCGTTGCGTTTATTTTTTTCTGTTTATAAAATGAACGTTACCGTTGTAACCCTTTGGGATGGACCACCACACAAAATTAACAAAGTGACAAATGTTGTATTAGATGAACAGAACGTTTCTATGCGATTTTACGCGAGCAGTTTCTCTAAATAAAGTTCGTGGCTCTGATAAATCAAGTAAAACTTCTGAAACACCATCAGTTATAAGACCTCTGTCTTCTATTCAACAACTGACTTAATGAGAACACGTTTCATCATATCTAGAAAAGTTGGTAGTATTGTAATAAATTTGGAGTAAGTGTTAGTGAATTTGAAGCATGCTTGGGTCGTTAGTAGTGATTTTGGGTACAAGCCGAATGACTGTCCCTTTGTAACATAGTCCATATTAAAATTCAGTGGTGTATACAAGTAGTGTGATTGAAAAGGCAGCATTTATGGTTGGAAATCAGTAAATTATAGAATGGAATCAATAAGTTGGAACTTGGTAGGTACCGTTTATGTGGCCATAGTGGAAAATTGGCGTATGTATATGAGTGTGATACGCCGGAAATTCTGTGGATGGACTGGCCTAGGGTCGCGCAGTTAAATATTTCCCAGTTAGTAAGGGAATACTGGTGTAATTTCTATGGCATGACAAGCTATCGGTACGGAAAACGGATGATAATGAAGAAAAACCATGTGAAGGTGCAGTTAATGGACGTTTGGGCAAGTTGTCTCCTCTGGGTCGCCCATTGATTACAGCAAAGATTAATAATTATAGCAGACACGTCTTTCTTTCCATTTTACAACTCAAGTTGTATGGAAGTCTTTGGAAATTTGGGGAAAACATATGACTTCCAGCGTGACTCGCGCCAGGTTTTGACACCGCTCGGTCAAGTGAATACCCCTGTGCTTGTAACAAGAAAAATTTCTGGTGACAGCGTTTTGGGATATGTGTGAATAGTTATGTCATGGTTTGCAATTTATTCAGAGTTATTATGTGTGAAACTGACTATTGCTTCGCATTTGGAAAGAAAGAGGAAAGAAATATTATGGCTAGTGCGACTTTAACTTCGTTTATTGAGATTTCGCGACATTTGGTCTGCGAGAGTAGATATATGCATTTGCTGCTGAGAAGGATTTTTAAGAGGAGTACTATGTTCAAGCAGGATGGAGTGTTTTATCCGGGATATAGAACAGCGATGACAAAAGTATTGTATTTGGTAGGTCGCGCAGAAAGCGAAAAGTTGAGCAGACATTTTTATGATAGTCGGCTGTGTTAGTATTTTTACTTATGTTAGAGTAAAGGCATTAGCTGGTTATTATTTTTAAAGTTAGTAGTTTACAAGAACAATTAATAAAAGCAAAAGAACGTGTGTTTGACAACACCTTCTCCCCGCTGTATTTGGTAAATTCATAAACCTTATGCTGTATTTATTGAAATTCAATAAGGGATTAGGGGGCTTATAATAATAATAATAATAGCAATAACAACCGCATACGGTTTCATTGGTCTTAAATAGCAATTGGTAGTGTGCTACCAAGTACATCGACACAGGCAAATTGTGAGTATTGCAAGAGTATTATAAATTATAAGGATGGCTACAGGCAGAGGTACACCTACCTCATTATTGAATACGCCTTTACCACAGTCTGTGCATTGGCGACTCTTGTCGCCATTGTCGCCTATTGATAGGAGGCCAAGAAAGTTAATAGACGTAGACAGTGGTGTTCAATGCTATGCGACTTCAACTCCGTGCGAGGCCGATAGTGGCAATGTACGTGCACGTGATGGATGGGCTGAAGATCTGAGGTTCAGAACCATTAAAGAGAGTGTGCCTGAGAACGTGAAGGCAGACATTTATGATCGAACCACGTACTCAGTATCCAAGGGAGCGAGTAGTTCGCCTACTGATAGTCTGCTTCAGACCATTGACACACTCATTACGGACAAGTTTGACAGGTTAAGTACCACCATGGGTCATTTGTTGACAAAATGTTCGAATGGGAGCCGCAGTGAGGTTAAGGAAGTAAGGGAGACGCCAGACTTTCAGTTGAGCAAGAAGGTCGAAACTGCAAAAACAGAACTCTGTGCTTCTGCGCCTCCAACTAGAAATAAGGCAACAGTTAAAGCAGACATTTATGATGGTTCTCAACCTTTTCTCGACTATATGACACATTTCGAACACTGCGCTATGATTAATGAATGGAGCGAAACTGAAAAGGGATTGCGTTTGGCAGCGTGTTTAAGGAGAGACGCTCTCCAAGTCTTAACCGATCTCCAAGTCCAGCCCGGTCAAGTCGAATTTGAGAAATTGAAAACTTCATTGGAAGCTCGCTTTGCGCCTCGTAACCAAGATGAGTACTACAAGGCACAGCTTCGAAGCTGTTTCAGAAAAAAAGGAGAAACGCTCCCTGAATTAGGTCAAACGATACAGAGACTGGTTTCTTTGGTATATCCTGGTTGCCCGCCTGATATCCGCGATAGGCTTGCAAAGGACCATTTCTTAGGGGCAGTACAAGATGAAAACCTAAAACTTGAAATTTGGCGGCATCACCCTAGTAGTTTGCAAGAATCCATCAGAGTAGGGGTTGAATGGGAGGCTTTCCTGCGTGCTGGCGTAAGACAGAAGCCAGTAAGTTCTGCATGTAGAGGCTATGAAGAGTCAGAAGACAAGGACGACGATAGTACAAATATAACTGAAATAGCAAGGTTAGAAGCAAAAGTAGAAGAATTAATAAAACAAAATAAGAAATTGACTGAAAAACATCAAGATGCATTAGGTCGTTGGCACGAGTCGGGGGATAAGCAACGCGATTCAAGGCGAACAGGGGTCCAGTGTTGGAATTGTAATGGTCGGGGTCATTACCAAAGCGAATGCACCAAGCCTTTAAACAGATACAATGAACGATGGAGAACAAGAGGCCAAAGAGAGGGAGATTCTAGGAGGACAAGAACAGAAAACGCCAAACCTGTACGTTATGTAAACGAGGAGCCGGGACTATACACGCAATGTTGTGTTAATGGAGTGGAGCTCGCTTTACTAGCAGACACAGGCGCTGCTGTTTCGATCATCAGCAAGAGGCGGTATGAAACACTTGGTCATATAAAGCCAAAACTCAATGCCGTGGATAGTCAACTGATCAGTGCATCCAGTAACAAAATTGAAACATATGGTCAGGCTGAATTTTGCATTGCTTGGACAGGTGTCAGAAGGCGACATGTTTTCGTTGTAGCTGACATTAGGAATACTTGGGTTAGATTTTTTTCGGCTGCATAAGTGCGATATTAGTATTACGCAGTGTACACTGCAGATGCAGGGACTAAAACTCCCATGCCACTTTGCGGGGTCTATGGGCTGTCATCGTATCACCTTGGCTGAAAACATCATTGTCCCGGCAGAGACGGAAGTTATCACGCGAGGTTGGATGGCGAATGTTGGTTGTGGGAAGCTAGCTACAGAGTCAGTGCTAGAGCCTCTATCGATGTTTAGGCATGAAACTAAAATCCTTGTCGCGCGAGCCGTCATTAAGACGATGGACGGAACAGTGCCAATACGGTTGCTAAACCCGACTAAAGAGGTGGTAAACTTGCAGGCTGGTGTTTGTTGTGCCGAAGCCAGTGCGGCCCTATCGACACAAATTGTCGAAAGTCAGAAACCGGATTCGAACAGCAGTCTGCCTTCACATTTAACTGAATTGTTTGAGAAGTCAAGCGTCCATTTGACTCCGGATGAAGCACGAGGCCTAAGCAAACAATTAAGAGAATTTTGCACAGTGTTTGCTAAAGATAATGACGACTTGGGCAGAACAAACTTGATCAAGCACACTGTCAAAACAGGCAATACCGCGCCAATTAGAGTCCCACCTAGAAGATTACCGTTCCAGCTCCGTCAGGAGATTGACATACAAGTTGACGACATGCTTAGAAAAGGGGTTATAGAACCGTCTGTAAGCCCTTGGGCTGCCCCAGTGGTCTTAGTAGCTAAAAAGGATGGGAAGAAGAGGTTTTGCGTAGATTATAGGGCGCTAAATGCAGTTACAGAGAAGGATGCGTACCCTCTTCCTAGAATTGATGATAGTCTCGATTCACTGTCAGGTATGAGCTGGTTCTCCACATTAGATTTGATGTCAGGGTACTGGCAAGTAGAAATTGAGCAAGCAGATCGGCCTAAGACAGCATTTGCAACGCGAAGGGGTCTCTATCAGTTTAAAGTCATGTCGTTCGGTTTATGCAACGCGCCTGGGACCTTTGAACGACTTATGGAAGCCGTCCTAGCCGGGTTGCAATATGAAGTTTGTCTAATTTACCTCGACGACGTTATAGTTTTCGGGAGCACGTTCAATCAGTTGCTTGAAAGACAAGCGCGCGTCTTTACCCGTCTTCTAGGGGCTGGCCTAAAGTTGAAACCCAGCAAATGTACACTATGTGCGAGAGAAGTTAGGTATCTTGGTCACGCTATTTCCGCAGCTGGAGTTGCAACTGATCCTGAGAAAGTGGCAGCTGTTTTGAAATGGCCTACTCCAAAATCAATTACCGCAGTGCGGAGGTTCCTAGGTTTTTGCAGTTATTATAGGCGGTACGTAAGAAACTTTGCCGATATTGCAGCTCCCTTACATCAGCTAACGACAAAGAATTCAGTTTTCCACTGGACAGAATTACATCAGGCGGCATTCGAAAAATTGCGTAAAGCGCTTTCCTCTGCACCAGTGTTGGCTGTACCGGACTTCAATAGCCCCTTTATACTCGACACAGATGCGAGTGGTGAAGCCATAGGTGCTGTCCTGTCCCAGAACATAGATGGCAAAGAAAGAGTGGTAGCTTACGCTAGTCGGTGTTTGGACAGGACAGAACGTCAGTACTGTGTCACTCGTCGTGAGCTGTTGGCTGTCGTACATTTTATTCGTCACTTTAAGACATACCTTTATGGGAGAAATTTCAAGGTACGCACTGACCACAGTAGCCTGCGATGGCTCATGAGCTTCAAAGAGCCAGAGGGACAGTTGGCCCGTTGGTTGGAGCAGTTATCAGAATATGATTTTGTGATAGAACATCGCCCTGGAACTAAACATGCCAATGCTGATGGCTTGAGTCGCTTACCTTGCAGCGGGTGCAGATACTGTAGCAAATGTAGCGTGGGATTATCTGCTATACGGCTAGACAGTGGGATACATTTTGGAGGGATACAGAGACAAGATGCTACTTTGTCACGAGTAATTAGTTGGGTTGAGAGGCAGCAACGCCCTGCATGGGAAGAGGTATCTGGGAATAGCGCAGAAGTTAAGGCGTTATGGGGGACATATAAATTATTAGAGATGTCAGACGGGATACTTGTGCGAGTTTGGCTAGATCGTTCTGGAAAGCCAGTTAAAAGGTTCATCGTCGTACCATACAGTTGGCGGCGTGAAGTGCTAAAACAATGCCATGATGGAGCCGCCGGGGGACATTTAGGTGTCGACAAAACCCTCAGTAAAGTGCGTCAACGTTACTATTGGCCCGGTATGCGGGATGATATACGTGACTACTGTGCGACATGCTCCGTTTGCGCTCAGCATAAAAGTCCCAAGCAGAAGCGCCGGGCGAAACTTCAGGGCATATCGGCTGGTGAAGCAGGAGAGCTAGTAGCCTTGGATATTTTGGGACCCCTTACGAAGACAGACGAAGGCAATGCATATATCCTGGTAATTGGAGATCATTTCACTAAGTGGATAGAGGCGGTGCCTCTACCTAATATTGAAGCCATCACGGTTGCAAGAGCGTTGTTGGATAATTTTATTTGTAGATTTGGTGTACCTCGTGTACTATTATCTGACCAAGGCCGACAGTTCGAAAGTGCCGTATTCAAAGAGCTCTGTGTAATGTTAGGGATTAAGAAAACGCGAACGTCTCCCTATCATCCGCAATGTAATGGGATGGTGGAACGGTATAACAGAACGTTATGCCAGATGCTTGCAGCATATGTAGATGATAAACCAGAAAACTGGGACCAGTACCTTTCTCTTACGAGCATAGCCTATCGTGCATCTGAGCACACTTCCTCTGGATTCACCCCAAACAAGCTGATGCTGGGTAGAGAAGTGATTCTCCCTACAGATCTTCTAGTTGGCAAAACACCAGACGAGGCCCCAAAGAATCTGTCTCAATTTGTGGCAAATTATAGAAATGCAATGTGGGAGGCAAACGAAGAAGCACGAAAACAATTAGGCACAGCTATTCGGCATCAGAAAATCGCCTATGATCTCAAGGTTCACGGCCAGTCTTTTAGTGATGGTGACATGGTGTGGTTGCACCAGACACTAAGAAAGAAAGGTAAATCACCTAAACTTATGGTCAAATGGACTGGACCGTGGCGAATTGCAAAGAAGATAACGGATGTTACATACCTGATTGCACGGACCGATCATAAGGCGACTCAGATTGTTCACTTCAACCGACTAAAACCATGCTTGGTGCGACCTGAGAGTGAACACCAAGACACCGATGGCCAGGAAAATATGCACGATAGCGGTGATGAAACCGATAGGGAAGAAGAGGAATCACCATATCCAATTACAGCCCAAAGGGCCAAGTTAATGGAACAAAGAAGGGCGCGACGAAGAAACGATGCTGTGTTGTACTAAGGTGCACACATACATGGTAAATGAGTTCAGATATGTGATGTGCTAGTAGCACTGACAATGAGTAAAACTCCAAAATTTGAATAAGCGTCATACACCAGTAGAAACGGCAAATAAAAGTTATAAATGGGTGGGTAATAATTTTTCCCCGTAATTATTACATGGATGGGTTGAGACATATTGTCTACGGGTGACAATTAAAAGCCGCGCAGTTACAATTAAATCAGAATGCGCCCAAAGGCTATGTAAATAATTTGATTATTGGTGTGATTATTTGTTTTATATTTTTAAATTCTGTAACGACAGATGTCGGTCTTGATTGGGGTTTTATTATTGTATGTATTAGTTTTATAATTTGCAATCATGTGGTGTTAGAGCAGAAAAGTTCTAGAAGTTGTTGCTGCATGAGACCAGGTGGTAAATTAAGTCTAGTTGTTTGAATTGTGCTTGGAGTTAAACATGGCTGAATTGAAAGAAAATAAGGGTATTATGTATGGGTGTTTGGAGGCTGGTGGACTATTTGTTTATTTTTATTTTTGTGTTGCTGTAGGGTACGGTTAAGTGGTGAAAAGATGATTGAAAAGGCAGTGTCAAGTCTAGCGTTCTGTTGGTGACAATAGGGTCGCGCCAGATGGGCGTTGAAGTCATGGTTGACTTATTTTTGAGGTTCTTAAGAGGTCGTGTTTCATTTGAAGAACGCATTCTCTAACCTCGTGGGGTAGTACAGGACGGAACCTGTATTTTGTTTGTCATTGAACTGTTAGCGACTTGCCAGTTGAGAATTGATTTATACAGAACACATTAAGAAGGAAGAAAGAAATCGTCTACACGCATCTTCATGATCATATATGGTTCAGCGAGGTTTTCATCATGCATAGTTTGACTTGTCTGCATGAATGGAATGGTGTCAATTTGGAAAACTGTGAAGGACAATATAAAGCACGTGTTAGTTATTTAGCAGCATGAAGAAATTGTAGTGCACACCACAATTATAGTTGAATCGTGATGTGATGGTGTTCCAAACTTTAGCGTTTGGGGATAGGTTTTCTTAGGGATTTAGGTAACAACTGGTGTGGAATTTGTAGTGAATTAACAGTGAAAGAAACAAATAGGATCGTCTGGCACAGACTGAGTTGAAAAATATTTGGGCATTGAAGTCATGGTTGACTTGTTGGAGGTTAGTAAGAGAAGGTGTCTCTGAAGAACGCTAACCTCGTGATGTGTACAGGTGTACCAAGGTCTATTAGGAGAACGTGTGTCCTGGTGGAAACGCAATCTCCAGACCAGAGTTTTAATGTAAAGAGGAATGGTTCTGGTTGCATTTGATGTCTGTTGTTAGAGACCTATGCTTAGACAAGTCAATTTCGAGGAAGTCGTGAGGGAGTTTGAACCCGACTAAGTGGTTGAAACATTATTTCATCTTGGATTCAACTTGTTTAGATTTGGATAGTTTATGTTGTTGTATATAATCATATTGGTAATCGTTTATCGGGTGTGGGGTTAAATTTAGAAAAAAAAAAAAAAAAAAAAAAAAATACTTCAAATTGTGATTTAGATCACAGAAATGTGACGTTTGTGTCACTCGGGACGAGTGATCTTTTAAAGGCGGGGGTAATGTAATAAATTTGGAGTAAGTGTTAGTGAATTTGAAGCATGCTTGGGTCGTTAGTAGTGATTTTGGGTACAAGCCGAATGACTGTCCCTTTGTAACATAGTCCATATTAAAATTCAGTGGTGTATACAAGTAGTGTGATTGAAAAGGCAGCATTTATGGTTGGAAATCAGTAAATTATAGAATGGAATCAATAAGTTGGAACTTGGTAGGTACCGTTTATGTGGCCATAGTGGAAAATTGGCGTATGTATATGAGTGTGATACGCCGGAAATTCTGTGGATGGACTGGCCTAGGGTCGCGCAGTTAAATATTTCCCAGTTAGTAAGGGAATACTGGTGTAATTTCTATGGCATGACAAGCTATCGGTACGGAAAACGGATGATAATGAAGAAAAACCATGTAAAGGTGCAGTTAATGGACGTTTGGGCAAGTTGTCTCCTCTGGGTCGCCCATTGATTACAGCAAAGATTAATAATTATAGCAGACACGTCTTTCTTTCCATTTTACAACTCAAGTTGTATGGAAGTCTTTGGAAATTTGGGGAAAACATATGACTTCCAGCGTGACTCGCGCCAGGGTTTTGACACCGCTCGGTCAAGTGAATACCCCTGTGCTTGTAACAGTATTATTATTACACAAGAAAGATAGCAAAATGATCTCACCAATTATAGACCAATTTCTTAATTTAGCAGTGTGGGTAAAACCATGACCATTTTCAAGACATATAAAGAATTACTTTCATAAAACAGATGTTATTTACCAATATCGGTAGGCTTTCATCCAAGCAGTATACCAACCCATATATATTTATCATCGTACTAATGAAGCACAAGACAGTAGTGACGATAAAAGTGTGTGTTACTTTGTGATGAATGGAAGGCATTTTACTTAGTCTAATATAGAGGTCTTATTCTAAAAACCGTATTGAATGACTGGTTTACCAACTCTCTATCCGAGAAAACACAAATTATTGTTGTGAAAACTTCAGAAACTACAATTAAGTCTGTCTTGGCTGGGATAATACGGGATTCTGTTCTGATTGTTTCTTACTAATATCAGTGATCTCTCTCTCTCTCTCTCTCTCTCTCTCTCTCTCTCTCTCTCTCTCTCTCTCTCTCTCTCTCACACACACATGCTTCTACATTTATCTAATATATAATCAACGCTGACTGAGGAATTTACAGTACTCGTCAAATCAATGTTTAGTAAACTTTAACCTATCAAAAGCTGATGTCATGTTGTTTTTTTATTTCGTTTTTAAACAATTCAATTGCATTTCTTTACAACCATACACGTTTGGGTCGTACACTTAGTAATACATGCACATGGAGTATACATAGTGGAATTATGTTTTTTACAAACATCTAATTGGTAAATTAAGTTATTCTCAATCAAGTAGAAGATAAATTGAAAATCCATAGTTACTAATTTTCCTATCACGTATTACGCCTATATTTATAAAGAATGTGACTGGTCCCTTCTCTCAAAAAGAAGAAAATTCCACAAATTATGCCCTTTTTGCATAATTATTCATAATGATTCACCAAAATATTCAAACTAACTGCTTCCTCTTTTTTGTTTTCACAAAAGTCAAGGTACAGTTTATGTATTCCATAACAAACCAAATATTTCCCTAACTCTTCTAATCTCATACCCTACCTGACAACGCAAACATTGGAAAACGATCTCTTCATATTTAAAACGTGTATTACCCTACAAACGAAAAGCGCTTCTTATTATTATCTTTCTGGTGATCGCATCTATCATCCATGCTAGGATCATAAAAGAACGTGTTGCGACATAAAACCTTGATTACTTCCCTTGGCCATCTTTTTGCCATGTCTAGGATGTTATCCTTTTATAGCAGCACATTGTATATTTGTGGGATTTTGTTTTGCTGTTTTCTTTCGTAGTAAATCTTTTTTGCCGCTTGCTATGTTTGATAATTTTTTTACAGTTGTGATTGTATAAAGAGGGGCTATCTGTTGCTGTGAGAACTTTACAGCCGGAGACTGAGAGAAAGAGGAGAGCGCAAGATAATGCAATGTCAAACTAGATGTCATACTAGTATTATAAGTATTTATAAAACGCAAGTCCTCATTTACAAACTTTATTTGCAGTATCGTTAACGTCGTCGCAGATGTAACAGCAAGTTGTCTTTTAGACCTTGTTGAACAGGAATGTCCGAATGCAAAGGACACGGCGCCAGCTTTTCTGAACGCTGTCATGAAAATAATGCCAAGGGATTGTAAGTATTAATTATTTAATTAATAAGATGATTCTCAATTGATGACGTGGCAAATCCACGTGCATATCTTTTTTATATTCAAGCTCACCTTTCATTTCCTCACCTGATTTCCAACTCCAACTCAACACCAAATTTCCCTACCACACTTCACCAACACGGCTTCTGTCCCGTGCCATTTAACATCGGATCAGGTTCAATCTGGGATCGGGTTTTAACCTAAAATTCTTCACACGCATACACACACACAGACGCACATACACACACAGACGCGCACACACACAGAGCACCGGATGCGTTAAGCCTCGAACTCAATCATCGAATATGTTCGACTGTCCATATATATATATATATATATATATATATATATATATATATATATATATATATATATATATATATATATATATATATATATATATATATATATATATATATATATATATATATACATATACATTTATGGAGTAGAGAGGTGCGTTTATGATGTGAAATCATGGATGACATGTAACAAGCTGAAGATGAAGGATGATAAAGCTGAGGCTATTCTGATCACAACACAAAGACTTTCTCATTCACATCCTTTACTTCAGACAATAAATATCAGCAACACCAACATTAAATTCTCACAGTCAATACGGAACCTAGGCGTTACTCTAGACAGTACTCTCACATTGCACCAACATGTCATGAACATATGCAAGGCTGCATATCTTGAATTGAGACGCATCAGTTCCATTCGTAAATATCTTTCAGTTGATGCCACTAAAACACTTGTGTGTTCATTAGTACTTTCAAGACTGGACTATTGTAACTCAATTATGTCTGGTTCGTCACAATATTTACTCCAGAAACTTCAAATTGTTCAAAACACAGCTGCACGGATCATCTTTAGAGTACCTCGATCAGAGCACACCTCACCACTGCTCTGTAACCTACACTGGTTATCAATTCGATATAGACTCAAACACAGAATGTGTTCTCTGAGCTATGTTTCACTGACAGACTCCAGTCCAACATGCCTATCCGGCCTCACCCATGTGTACACACCAGCAAGATACTTACGCTCTTCTTCTGAAAATCGTATACTCATCGTTCCCACTGTGAAAACGAATTCATATGAACAACGTTATTTTGCATACCAGGGCCTGGCAATGTGGAACGAATTGCCCATTGAAATTAGAAACAAAGACACAGTGGTCCCTTTTAAGAGTGCTCTTAAAACTCACCTTTTTCGACTGCAGGGACAAACTTAGAGACCTAATAATGTTTTGTATCTTATATGTTTTCAGCATGTTTTTATGTTTTCTAGTTTCATTGCTTTTGTCATTTGTTGTTCTGTAGTATAGTCATATCATTATTGATGGTGTAAAGCGCTTAGAACATCGAAAGATTAAGCGCTATACAAATTCCTCATTATTATTATTATTATTATTATTATTATTATTATTATTATTATTATATATATATATATATATATATATATATATATATATATATATATATATATATATATATATACGAGCCATTTTCAACGCACTTGAGACGTTTTTAGCGTGCTGCGTTTATATATATATATATATATATATATATATATATATATATATATATATATATATATATATAAAATTTTCCCTTTTCCAGTGGATACATTGTCCGTATTGAAAAAGATGCAGTCTTCACGTCTTAAATGTTTAACGCCATATATAACTTTAGAATTTTATTAATATTACTATAACAAATATATCAAAATCTTTAAAACCAATTGAATGCAATAATTGCATATGGCAATATTTTTGTTAATATTAAAAAACAAATAAAAATTGTTCAAGATTAGAAATTCTTATGGTATTTAGTTGTTTTATCTTTTTAAAAGAAACTGTTGGTTTTAAATGTCTTTCGCATTTAATGCATTATTAAATTCAACTCGTGTCTTAATCAAATTACATTGATAGCATAGTTCGCTTTTTCTTAGCTCTACCCGCTTGTGATGGAGTCAAAGCGAAGAATCCTCATTAAAATGTTTATTTAAAATATTGGCTAGGAACAGCTCCGGTGGCTTAGTGGTTAGAGCGTCCGCCGCGGAAGCGGCAGATGGTTGGTTCGATCCCTGGCCAAGTCATACCGAAGACTTACAAAAATGGTACTAACAGCTGCCTCGCTTGACGCTCAGCATTAAGAGGTTGGTGTTAGGACTGGTCGGCCTGGTGTCTGGATAATGTGACTGGGTGGGACATCATGCTACATGTCTGCGGCATGATGCCCCAGTGCTAGGCATCGCTATAAACTGCCTCACTGCAGACATCGTAGCGATATGACTGAAAAAGTGTTAAAGCCACGTTAAACACCCTAAACAAACAAAAACACAAACAATCTGGCTAGTGCTGTGTATTTTTAATCACTTTATAATCTCTCGATCGATCGATTGATGGGGGAAGAAGCTGGCATAACCACGGGAAGAACCAGCTACCCATGCGAAGCTACTGGCAAGCTTTCTCACATTCCGACGTCAGACAAGCCAGAGACTCCATCACAAGTGGGTAGAGCTGAGATGTGTGTGATCTGTAGAGACTAGTACATCCGGGTCCTTAGATTATTCGGATCTAACGCGACCTTAGACCACAATTCCACCAGTGACCTTAGGACAATCGACGAAACGGAGCCCGAAAAATGTTGGTCAACGCTAATAATTGCATAATGCAGACTTTACTTACGATCGTGATTACCAATGCACATTTTACGATCGTCATTACTAATGCACGTTTTACGATAGTGATTGCTAATGCACGTTTTACGATCGCGATTTAAGTGCAACGTTTTACGATCGTGATTTAAATACACCGTTTTACGATCGTGATTTAAATGCACCGTTTTACAATCGTGATTTAAATGCATCGTTTTACGATCGTGATTTAAGTGCAACGTTTCACGATTGTGATTTCTAATGCACGTTTTACGATCGTGATTTAAATACGCTTTACGATCGTGATCGTCTGACTTTCTAAAGCTATTTTCTTTTTCAAGAAAAACTAAACTTAATATCCTCTCGTATTTTTACAGGTGCACATCGCCAGGGTAAGTTAAAATCTCTCTCTCTCTCTCTCTCTCTCTCTCTCTCTCTCTCTCTCTCTCTCTCTCTCTCTCTCTCTCTCTCTCTCTCTCTCTCTCATATCACTATTTTGGTTCAAATTGTATAAATATGTATCAACTATTCATGACGAAATATGCAATTTTTGTCATATTTAAGGCTGAATACAATGAATACAGAATGTTGTTTGCATGAAATGAGATATTTGCATTTGTTTTGTTTAACGAAACACAAGTTTTCTAGATAAACACAGGGGCGCACGCAGGTGTATTTCTCTCTCTCTCTCTCTCTCTCTCTCTCTCTCTCTCTCTCTCTCTCTCTCTCTCTCTCTCTCTCTCTCTCTCTCTCTCTCTCACCTATATCACTTGTTGTTATTCAGACTATGTCAATATTTATCAACTATTTAAGATGAGGCCGGTAATTTATATCTTATTTAGGATTGAATACAATGAATAAAGAATTAAATGCTTCTTACAAATAATTCAAATCTCACATTTCTGTTTTTGAACTTTGTTAAGTTAAAGTAGAAGGTAAGTAACACTTATCACCACTTCTGTAAATCAAATTTTAGTTCCATGAAATGCGAATGTTACAGACTCGCATTCTTTTTTCTTTAATGAAACGCAGTTTTTTTTCTAGATATATGTACGTTTGGATGGAGATATAAACAAAGTGTCGCATGTTGCAAATGTGACATATATCTGTGTAAAGTTTATTCATAACTTTGTTTCAGAAAAAGTATAAATTTATAAAAATTAAATTGTAACTGTCACTGTTTGCACACGAAACAGTTTTTATCAATTTAATCTTAAGGCTCTTTTCCAAAATTTTTATATAAATCTTCGTGCTCATAATGCATTTAAGCTTCCGCTCATTGTTATTCTGGAGAAATGGTAACTAAATAAATCAAGATGATAACTTCAGGTACTGGTGTAGCAATACACATTTATAAGATATGTCGGCAAAAGTTTTTGAAGCTTTTATTTCAGCTTGCAGCATGAATCTTTGCATCCCAAAGAAAATCAGTCCGTGTCATTCATTATGTCAAAAACGTATCGGAAAAGAAACTTGACGTCAAGGTTAAGGACTAAAATATTCAGCGCATTTAAAATCAAATAAAATGAAAGCTATTGGACTTTCGATCTTTCTTAATTGCATCTAAGTATCTTTGAACAAGCTTGACAATTTTCTGATTTTTAGTTTACGAACTTCATATAAAGTTTCATGCTCTATACATGTCGATGCCCATGTGCCGCATACCACCGTTTCAGTGCGCAACAATTGTAATTTTGATATTTAATTTTGGCAATGATGATGTAGGAAAAATCTTCTCATTCTTTGATATTTTTTCCCCTGCATTTTCCGCTGCAAAAATTGGGACGCTTACATGGAATTTAACTTCCCCAATAATAATTTTAATTGTCGATGTAAATGAAGGCAGTGAATAATCGTATTTTTCCCTTCACGTCATTTATTTTCCATCCATTCAAACGACCTTCATATGACTTAAACGTTTATTTTTATCTGCGTCTTTGAAGCGACCTGACATGAGGATTTATTTGCAAAGTTCCACCTCATGTATACATTAACTATAAGATATGTGATTTTTCCGGTGAACATCGGTATATACATATTTATTGAATGGGTGAAAACATAGTTAGAAAACAACTAAGAGTAGTGTACATTGATATGTAAGTCATAGCACCCAAAATAATATCGAATAAGTTCAACAGATGTTACACTGGAGAGCGAGACGCCATTGTTCCCAATCCAATCAGCAAGAAAGGACTGAATAAAGCGGAATTTGGCTTTTAAGGAAAACGAGAATATATATTTTAAAAAAAGTGTGGACAAAGAAAGAAAGAAAGAAATAAAGAAAGAAAGAAAGAAAGAAAGAAAGAAAGAAAGAAAGAAATAAGGATTAGGTAAACACAGCTTATATAAATCGAGCTGTTTCTGGCCTGAAACTTAGTCTGATCTATGTTGATTGTATTATGAACATTTAAAAATGACCCACCCCCCCCCACTACCTATAGGTTATCTCTCATATAAATTGGTCTCAATTATTAAAAAAAACTTCAAGGGTATAAACTGATATTTTTAATCAAGATACGTAAATATATTAATTTGCCGGGAATGTTTTACAACAGCCTTATAGAAAGTCCTAGGTTATTGCCAAATGATTTAGTGTGCTAGCAAGAAGTTTCGAATGAGCAAGTATAACTTTTTCTTACAAGCTTTCAGACTAAACTGAAACAATACGATACCAGTGCAAAAACTCTCAGACGTGCTGGGTCACACTCAACGTAAGGAAAGTTACTAGAAAGTGTGCTTATGTTTGTTGTTGTTGTAAGTATGATATTTGCTTAATTAAAGAAATTGTTGGATGAAAACTTGATGACAAAAATCCTTAAGCATATATACCCAACTGTTAGTATAACATGTTAAGAAAAATTAAAACAAGATGAAAATCTATCAACGAAAAGCCTATGAATGCCATAGAGGAGTGTAAACAGCTGTGGCTAACGAAGATATGGTGATGTTAATAGAACGTTTGGATGGATTGGTTCATTCGGCTTCAAGTTTTATCATCCAACAATATGTACTGTAAAAACAGTATAAAATAAATAACAACCCATTGTATCAATGGGCGAATAAACCTTTGCATTAAGCTGGGGAAGCTGCTTGATAGCAAGCTGTTTAAAGAAAACGAAACACCCAAAAATAAAGCCACTGGCACAGTTAGCATTGAGTAGGGAGTGACACCAATATGTTTGCCATGGGAGATAATCACCGTTGTTTCAGGCAAAAAACAAAACAAAACAGAATTGACAAGTTTCGAGTGACTAATGACGTGAACATTTCCACCAATCCACAGATTATTTATCAAAACAGGATTTATGTACACTACTGGAAATGACGTTACATATTACCCAAGAGAATCTTTAAAGAAGCCGGCTGCAACGCAGTTTTTTTACACGCAACAAAACACTACACTAGGCAGTGTAAATTTTTCCTTTTCTCACACTATATTCAAACATTTTAGAATGTTTCTAGAACTTAATGTGTATCACACTGATCGTTCAAGAGGTTCTTGTCTTACAAAGGCTATCCACACAAAAATATACCCGCACATTGTAATGCTGATGACATAACACATTTCGGTCGGGATAAATGACAATATATCCATCCAGATCTCTTGTAAGGGCACTTTCATTAAAGTTTCCTTTCTCTTGGTTCTCTAATAAGTTATACCCCTGAAACAGACACAACATTTTCGTTGAATTCCCATTTCATACGCCGCACCTAACACGAAACTAACACGGATAGCATATTCTTCTGCTTGTTTGCGTTGAACTAATATAGCAATGTATTTTTTTTTACAGCGAATAAGCGGTGGATGCAGTAATGAGATCAAGGCTGATGACAACGGACATCGGAATCCTGATATCAGCTTGGATATAGCTACCACCCACTCTGGATTTACTTAGCTAAATTGAAGCTAAGCAGATAATTAAATGTTTTTGTTGGAATATGAAAACAATTTGTCCAAAGCTATTTTACCCCCATCCCACTTCCCGATTTTTGTTTCCATTTGTTTACTTAGTTGTGGCCTAAATACCAAACACTGTTTTCTTGGAATAAAACAATTTGATAGTATTGTTGTTTTGTTGTTATAGAGTTTAACTCCATTTTTCAGCACAAAATAGGTTATACATGGCGGCCAGTATTAATGGTGGAACAAGAACCCGGGAAAACGACGGAAAGACCACCGACTCACGAGAAGCTACCGGCAAGCTTTCTCACATGCCCCCTGATATGATATACCAAGAGTATTTATCTATCAAACTGTCACCTACACATGGCGCATTCATACGCATCTATACGCATTGTTTCAACTGGATAATATTGATTTTATAGATCGATGATGAATTTCCACTGATTAATTATTAGTGACGTAAGGACATAAAGATAAATATTAATGATCCCCGTTTTCTAAAATGAATTTAACATGGTACACATTTCATCACAAGCCTTTATCCATTTCCTTTCGTCTTCCCATCTCGCACCACCTCCTCCACCTCCTTACTTCCCCCCCCCTCCCCTCTCTCTCTCTCTCTCTCTCTCTCTCTCTCTCTCTCTCTCTCTCTCTCTCATCCAGTGTTTAATCAAATATTATGAAAACTAGCTGTCTTTACTGCATCCAATATCGACCACATCTCCACTACCCACTCTGACTTTTTTCTTCGAGACGAACGTTATGATTTATCTGTATGGAACTTATTTTCTTTACAAATTGATAGAATTAATAAAATCAACCAGTTTGGTATGCTAGTAAACTCGCATAAGCGCAACGTCAAGGATAATATTAACGCTAGTTTGGCAAGGTACGTCATTGTATCAAACTCTAAATCACCAATAGGAATTCCTGTCTACGAAAATAGTACTTTAAAGGGTAATTACAATGTCCGTATGTGTGTACCTGTTTGTGTTAAAGAGGAGGAATTAAAATATCCTTATGTGTGTATCTGTTTGTGTTAAAAAGGAAGAATTAAAATATCCTTATGTGTGTACCTGTTTGTGTTAAAGAGGAGGAATTAAAATATCCTTATGTGTGTATCTGTTTGTGTTAAAAAGGAAGAATTAAAATATCCTTATGTGTGTATCTGTTTGTGCTAAAGAGGGGGAATTAAAATATCCTTATGTGTGTATCTGTTTGTGTTAAAGAGGAAGAATTAAAATATCCTTATGTGTGTATCTGTTTGTGTTAAAGAGGAAGAATTAAAATATCCTTATGTGTGTATCTGTTTGTGTTAAAGAGGAAGAATTAAAATATCCTTATGTGTGTATCTGTTTGTGTTAAAGAGGAAGAATTAAAATATCCTTATGTGTGTATATGTTTGTGTTAAAGAGGAAGAATTAAAATATCCTTATGTGTGTATCTGTTTGTGTTAAAGAGGAAGAATTAAAATATCCTTATGTGTGTATCTGTGTTAAAGAGAAAGAATTAAAATATCCTTATGTGTGTATCTGTTTGTGTTAAAGAGGAAGAATTAAAATATCCTTATGTGTGTATCTGTTTGTGTTAAAGAGGAAGAATTAAAATATCCTTATGTGTGTATCTGTTTGTGTTAAAGAGGAAGAATTAAAATATCCTTATGTGTGTATCTGTTTGTGTTAAAGAGGAAGAATTAAAATATCCTTATGTGTGTATATGTTTGTGTTAAAGAGGAAGAATTAAAATATCCTTATGTGTGTATCTGTTTGTGTTAAAGAGGAAGAATTAAAATATCCTTATGTGTGTATCTGTGTTAAAGAGAAAGAATTAAAATATCCTTATGTGTGTATCTGTTTGTGTTAAAGAGGAAGAATTAAAATATCCTTATGTGTGTATCTGTTTGTGTTAAAGAGGAAGAATTAAAATATCCTTATCTGTGTATCTGTTTGTGTTAAAGAGGAAGAAAGATAAGGAAGGGAGCGAAAATAGTATATGGAAATAGCACATTAATACTAATATTACAGATGGAATATATCTGATTAATACATTTTCCAGAATGTACTTACTCTTTTTAAAATCCTGATAAGCAAAGCAAGTTACATTCCTGTGATATAACAATAATAATATATTTGCATGCAAATGATATCAATACGTAATCTAAAGTTCTTTTTACGGGTTATTTAGAACTAGCTTTTATTTCGAAAGATTATATCTCATTACCTTTTCTAATTATTGAGCATTCAACAACTGATATCTCCTAGAACGAACGTACTCTAGGATCACGTGATACTATCCTGACCTCCATTCAAACTAACGTATGGCGTACTTTAAATAGTTATTGACTTGACCTAGGCAGTGGGCCTTGCTTTAAAAATGAAATTTTCGCAACGTTTTGTACATGTACTTTTATTATAATACAGGCCAGCTACTGAAATTAAAGAGTTTAAATACAAATATCATAAACCCAAATGACTGAAATATACTATATTATAAATTAATTTATAATACAGATATACGTAACAATATAAGAAATCTTTGACTTTTAAGATCGAATTTACTTGAACTGCTTCATATAGTTTCACTAGCATTTTTTATATTTTCTACGGAATATATGATTTTTTCCTTCTTGCCTGTTTTATCCATTACGCAATACATTTTTGAAGCATTGAATATGTGCTGAATATACTCCATATTCACCTATACAGAATGCATAAAAAGTATTCTGCAGTAATTTTCCATAATTTGTCTTTAAAAAGGTATGTTACTGGCATTATCCACACAATTCAGGATAATCAGAAAATGACAGCATTCCAATTTTATTTTGAATCTCATTCATCGTAATTACTACTTTTCTTCATTATGATGCCAAACACTGATGTGCCTTAGTCTAGTGCTTATGTAAAGTGTATATACTGATCCAGTTTTCATTTTCTGACTTGAAAAATACCATTATACAATGTTTCTAAGAAAGCGTCCACATCTAACAGTTTTAATTTTAGTTTTATTGTGATTAGTCGTCATCCCCGTTTCCTCCACAGTCTTGACTGGAACGTGTATATTTATCACACCACATCACAATTTATGCACAGTTAGAAACATCATCAGCAACCAAAATGGCAAAAGTTTCATGTATATCAAGATAAACAAATATTTCATATCTGCAATTTATATCATAATTTAGTTATAAAATCGTTTAGAACAAAATTCAATTTCAGACGGGAGATTACCCCCATGGAAGTCATAGTAAGCTTTATTGATTATCTCCCTTTCAGTTTGCTCTATCCGTCAAACATGCCGGTGAATACCGTTATTAGTATATAAATGAGTACAATGCCTCATATTTTGATAATTTACAGCATCTCTCTGTGTATTTGATATTAGGAAACAGCCAGACTGAAATATAGTGTTAAAAATGTGGGTTTTAAGTTAAAAAAATTCTACCACTGTATTTTTACATTAAAATCAACATACTGTCTCTATCCACACACACACCAAATCTTTTCTTTGTTTGTTTGTTTGTTTTGGTTTGTTGTGGGGGGGAGGGGGGGCTGGGTTTATCGCAGAGAAGCTGCCCGAACCACTTTAAAAACATTTATATTTTACTCATCTAATCGACCTTCAAGTTTTAAACTCAAAGGCAGAAAACAACCATTGCAGCATGTATATCTGCTGTTCTATTCTATACGGCATGTTTATATTTGTTTTGTTGTCTCTGTAATCTATATATCATGCTCAATTAATCTTGTGGAAATTTCTTTTCAACGTTCATTTCTTGGATATTTATCATGTTAGAATTATGAAACTTGATAAAATTGGTACGATTATTATTAAAGTAACTGGCAGGACAGGGTTTAAAATTTCTTAACAGTTCTCTCTCATTTTAACTGTTATGCCCATTCAAACAAACAGCTCACTATTCAAATTATTTATATTATCACTTTCATCTGATCAAAACATATCAGATCTGTGTTGTTATTCTGAAATTCGATCTTTGTGAAGGATCTCAATATATCAAAACACGAGACTGAACATCATATACTATATTTGAACGCTGTGTTTAGGTACTAAGTACTTATTGAAATGTTTAGGTACTCAGTAATTATTGAAATGTTTAGGTACTCAGTAATTATTTAAATGTTTAGGTACTCAGTAATTATTGAAATGTTTAGGTACTCGGTAATTATTGAAATGTTTAGGTACTCAGTAATTATTGAAATGTTTAGTCTCATTCTAACATGATAAATCTTCTACGACGAGCAGGTGATGTCAATATTACCATTTATAAACGCCAAACAAGAATGGTCGTTACACGAGCATATTCGAGCGGAAAACCGATCGATGATGGTTATCAGGTATTCATTTCTTTTTTAACAATAACAACGTAAACAAGATTGGTAGTGAATTTTCTTGCTTCGTGAACAAAATTTCAAAAACTGTCCAAAGACAGAGTGAATTTCTTAAAATAATTGTAACTTAGTACTTACCGTATGAATGAGGCACATGCAAGAGGCTAGCGCACATACAATAATGTATTAACAAAGCAGAAATACTGTCATAAACACTGTATGTGCGTGCGTGTGCGTTCACGTGTGTGTAGGTTCACGCGCGCTCGAGCGTGTGTGTGTGTGTACGTGTTCGTGTGTGTGTGTTCTCTTCTATTCCGGGAATTGGAAAACAATTTATTGAGATTGGGGTCTTGTCATTTTATTCATCTACATGTCTTCTCTACTCTCATTCTGTCTATATATAAGAATTTAAGGTGTTCTCCATAATGGATTTACTTTCTTTTCTCTAATTAAGATCTTTTTCATGTGCAAACTTAAAAACATTTACCATTTCCTACTTAATACGTTTTCTCCTTTTCTGGATTATGTCACACACACACACTCACACGCACGCACGCATCCCCCCACCCCCACACATACATACATACATACATACATACATACATACATACATACATACATACATACATACATACATACATACATACATACATACATACAACTGTCGAGCCTTTTATCATAAGTGTGACTCCATGGAAGCCTAGAAAAAATAGTAGTGCTTTCCTCGTGAAACGAAAAGTGAGCAGGTCTTGCGAAAAAGACGGGGTTTAGTGCTAGATGCACAAGTTCTACAGTTAACATCATTAAGATACGCACTTTTAATTTCAATGTTTTGATTGCTTGTTTATACAAATGTGTTTCATATGACTAGGTTCCAATTCATTTTTTTAATTTTGCAGTTCTTAGTTCATTGGTATAATCGAGTGCATGCGATCCAGATTGTCATATGTGTAGGACTTCATAAGCTTATATGAAATATATATGAAATAATTTTCTTTGTCTGTTAGGACGATATTGATTATCGTGGGTTAACGATAACTACCTAATATATTTGCTTTTGTAATGTTTATATAATCTTGTAAGTTAAGGATAATCGAACATGTAGAGGTACGGTAATTTTTTCGATAGACCGCTCACGTGGTAATTTATGACCTGTCAATGAGAAGCAAGGACAAGGACTACCGTAGTAAGTCATCTTTACGCAGTGTGTAGATGGCTAGTGTGTTCTGATTAACGTAAGTGAAGGAATTTTATGTATGTCTAGAAAGTCGTAAATATAGCAATTTAGGGATAATTTTGTCTAAAAGGAAACAGTTTTCCAAGAGACTGTGAGACTGGACAGTCCGAAGACGGAAGTCCGGGAAAAAAGAGAAGTGATGGACTAGGAAGTCCAAAAAGAATGATACAGTCATAATAGAAAGACTTGAGGAAATAGAAAACATTGGAACACAGTCGCTAGAGGAAGGGGATGCAACCAGTCGTGGACATTGCGCTCTTTTCACCACTCATTATGATGATGAAATAAATCCAAATTAGATACTGCTCTTAAATCCTGTTGATCCAATTTAAGTTGAATTTAACTTATCACTATTAATGTGTTTGCTTAACTTTGTTATTTTTCTTGTATAAGGGGGTTTATATTGCAATATTTCTTCCCAATAATCATGCCCAGATATCTTTTGATATTCTATCTGTTCACTCACACTGATTCATAATATCGTGGGAGGTCGTTCCCATAAACGCAGCTCAATCCAATTAACTACCCCTCTTACGTTAAAAACAGAAATGGGCAGATACTATTGACAAATGAACGAAATGCAAGTCATTGGTTAACAATATTAAACTAGCAGAGGGCTCCACTGCGTTTTAAGATTAGATTTCCGTCATTGAATCTCACTTATGCCTCGTTTGTTTTCTTTGAATGTTGATCATATGTTTTCTTTAATAGATTTAATACTTTTACCATATAAAAAAAAATTTCTTCAGTTTTTCTTAATTTATTTGACAGTTAATTTTTCGTTTAAATTTCTTTCTTTAATCGACAATAGCTCTCCATAGTATTCGACAACACAAGGCGTAAGACATACGATAGCCAGTGAACCTCTTCACATCACCTAGTTACTGAGATTTTTTTATATATGAAAATAGCCGTTGTTCGCCCATCTTTTGATTCATGAAAATAAATATACATTATTGACTTTGAGGTCGTATTCTCGACAAGGTAATAAGACGCCCTCCCAGGGACATTTGATTGTAGAGCGAGGTTTGGTGATCACAACAGTGTTAAATTAGTGTGGCTAGCTAGCGTTGAATGTTAAATACTCCTTCAACTGACACAAAAGAAACTGGCACGTCTGCTCTCCTATTTGAAGGTAGGCACTACCTGATGAATGGCATCGATTATTATTTCCATTACCTTGAGAAATGAATGTTTTAGTATTTGAAGAAACCTTGAAGCAAATATTACAAGTTCAAGCTGAGTTCACGTCGACTTGCTTCACTGGGCCGCTAAATAAGTATTCATTTAACAAGAAATATATATATATATATATATATATATATATATATATATATATATATATATATATATATATATATATATATATATATATATATATATATACTGAGATTAATGCAATGACACTCAATACAGAAAGTATGAAATAAAATGTATCACTGTTACAAAAAAAGTAACTACGGCAAAATATTGATCAATTCAAACTATATCATACGAGACAAGTTATTTCAATTTTTTAAGTTAATCAAAACGCTGGCATTATTGTAAAATGGAAGTATTTTAAACATTGCACTCAGGAAGCCATCATAACTTTAATTTTCATTAGAAATCACTATACAAAAATGCGAGCAAAATAGCATTTGAGTCTGAAATATGGTTCACTTTAACAAAATTTAATTGAAAATAAAGATACTAATCTAACCAAATAAAATTCTATAGATTTTTAATATAATAAATATGGAAATAGGTTCATAATAGATATATAAGTTTCACGCTTAACACTGGATTATTTTAATAAGCTTCAGACAAGCAAAGAAACATAAGGATTCCTTCTGTAGATAACATTCGATTTTATTGGCTACATCAGTGGATACTAATAAGACAGACACTTATCTTTCTGGACTGTTTGATGGTGATTCTTATGCATTAAATGTCACTATTATTTACATTTAGAACTAATGGCCTCTCATCTGAATAAAATTTTAACACAGATTAGAAGTGACGTCTATAGCCGTTATTTACTTAGATGCATTATGAGGTATGTCACATGATTCATTGCATTATAGCACAGCAGAGAGAGAGGGAGAGAGAGAGAGAGAGAGAGAGAGAGAGAGAGAGAGAGAGAGAGAGAGAGAGAGTTATCTTGTTGAGATAATAAGTGAAGACAGAGGTCATAAAACACAATTTGGGTTGAGTGAATTTGTTTCAAGGCAATTTCAGAAAGTTTACATATTGTTTTTAACTTTGAATGACTTATTTATGAATTTCTCAAATTAATTGTTTGTAATAGGATACAAAAATTTGTAAACGTAATATGATTGAAATGTTCTCTAAATTCTATAATTGTTCACTAATTTATATTGCAAATAATTTTCTACTAACCTATTTTGAGATTAATTTCATATATTTCTATATCACAACTATATAATATTAAAAAAAGATTAGGCCCTTATGAACTAAAGCAAAACTCTAGCACCGTAGCGGTTTATCAAGATAGTTGTTTAAGAAATTAGTGTTAGAAGAATGGGATTGTAACTCTAAAGCAAACATAGAACACGAACAGCTACTTTATTGTTTGTTTAAGTGTTCCGATAAAATAAACTGACATGCCTACTAGACATTTTTTTTAACTAAATGTGTTGGTTATCCAACAAGTAAGACTTGCTACATATAAATACAAGAGGACAGCATGTACAATTGAAGTAGAAATAGTGATAGATTTAGTATTTACATAAAGTAATTGTCGGTTTCAATAAGATGATACCAGCAGTATCTCTCTCTCTCTCTCTCTCTCTCTCTCTCTCTCTCTCTCTCTCTCTCTCTCTCTCTCTCTGGATATTGACATTCCTTAACTTATGAGTAATTCCGTTTCATAGCAAGAAATAAGAAGGTTACGATAAGATACAAAAAAAAAAAACATTTTCTTAACATTCCCAAGCCCTGTGATTTGATAAAAGGCAGCAAAAACAAGCTTTTCAATGCATGTATATTAGGTCATAAAATTATATTATACAGTCTATTGAAATCGGTACATATATCGGAACTCGTTCGAATGTATATACAGATTCACTGTGCTGTGTATATGTACTTTTAAGCAGGATATAAATTACTGTTTTGAGAAAAGGTCAGAATATTTTTGTAGTCTTATTGTTCAATTCAATTTGAGCCATCGCTACTAAAATCCGTATAACGCCCAACTGGGTCAAAAATCAGCAGAAAGAGTGAACAGACCGTTGGAAAACCATTTTTGAAGAAAAAAAGCTTCCTACGAAAATAGAAATATAAAGTCAATAAAGCCAAACCGAAGTTTCTAACTGCCCGAGCATTTCTCCAATTGGGTTATCTCATTTTTTTTACTTTACCTTTTTTTTAAAAATTTTATGCGCGTTCGTTTACCGCAACCGGACGTTTCGTTGAGGTTGCATCCTCTCTGCTGATCTTTAGGCTTGAGTAATTAAACCATTATTATATCAGACTAGCTGATATTTCTTAACCAAATTTTTCTCAAGACCTACACGATATCGTGACATAGGATTATGTAAATTTTTCGTTATGAATCTTTGTGGGGTAGCTTGTTTACGCGAAAAGAAGTGTTTAATCTTAAGCATATCGATATTCCCTTAATACCAAGTCTGATGAAAAATGTTTCGCAGACTTGGTGTATCTACTCCATTAAATACAGCTAAAATATTGCAGTTATCTCTGATCACTTTAGGTATTTGCTTTGATCGCTGAGAAACCTAAATCGCATCTATTTTTTTATGACTGCATCTAGAAAATATTCATGCTGGATTTGATTATTTGTCCAGCATAACATCATCGTATACTATATGATTATTAATCAATCCATCGATCTCATCTACTGACGGATCTTCATTAGTATCGGTGATGAAATTAATATCATCACCGTCTTTATTCAAAACCTTTTTGTTTTCATTAAAGTCCTAAAGTGTATCCTAGTATCATTGATAATCAACTTTCGGAGCTACTAAATACAATGTATCCCATTTAAGCCATCTGATTATTAGATTAATTAATAATTACTTCTTACCTGACCCAGATGGACCTATCATAATTGCTCTGATAAAACTTGGTATCGCTGGATGATGTTTGACTGGTTCTGTGTTCCTGTCGCTGAGAAATCCATGACATTCATGTTGTACAAATAAAATAAATTATTTGAATTTATCTTGTGTTCAATGCAGAGCATCAGCTAGTAGTAGTAGTAGTAGTAGTAGTAGTAGTAGTAGTAGTAGTAGTAGCAGCAGCAGCATTGTTGTTGTTGTTGTTGAAAAAAACTACGCCAACTATTTAATTCAACGATCTATACAGACATATTTTATTTTCTTGCGTATTCATTTTGTGAGATTGGTCACTCGTCGTTGTATCAATCCAATTTGAGTGAAGAAGGATCAGCACATTCTCAAGTCATCCTAGGGTAATATAGACATCTGATTCATGTATATGAACAGGACACTGTCGAGAGATTACGTTTTCAATTCCTTAATCCTTGTTTACGGATGTGGACAGCTTAAAACTGTTAACATTACTTTAGAGTAATGGTCTGTTTTTAAAGTTTTGTACAAAAATACTTTTATGGATGAAAATGCGACAATTTGTAAACATTCGTAACGAGATCATTAATATCTTCTAGGTAACCAATATATATATATATATATATATATATAGGAACGATAGGTTGGTACACTGAAAGTACAAGTGTATCTACTATTTATATAAACATTTTCGGAAACTAGGTTACTCCCTTGAATCGAAACTTTTTCTGTCAGGCATGTACACATTGGCACGTTCCGGGAACTATAAAACTTCACGTTCTGGTATTTTTCAAAACCAATTAATTATATCTAGGTGTTATGGGATTGCGAGCAAGAAGCAAGATTTACTTACATATCACAGCTCCCGTGGCCTAGTAGTTAGAACGTATGCTTCGGATACGGAAGGTGGTAAGTTCGAACCCCGGCCGACTCATACGTAAAACTTATAAAAATGGCACCAACAGCTAACTCGCTTGACGCTCAGCATTAAGAATTTAGTTTTAGGACTGGTCGGCCTGGTGTCAGGATAATGTGACTATGTGAAAATATCATGCTACATGTTAGCGGCATGATGCCACATTGCTAGACATCATTGTAAACTGCCACACTGAAAACATCGTAGCGTTATGACTGATAAATAATTTAAAACTCCAATTCGTCTTCTTCTTCTTCTTCTTCTTCTTCTTCTTCTTCTTCTTCTTCTTCTTCTTCTTCTCTCTCCCTTCATCAACAGAAGCCTGACCCAAGCATATGTCAGCTAAGGGAATACTGCTCTCATCAACATAAGCCTGACCCATATATATGTCAGCTAAAGGAATACTGGCTTTTTCAACTTCATTCTCAAGAGCTTTCTTTGCCATAGCTCTGGTATCTGTACAAGCTTGAAATATATCAAGCAATTCTTTTACAATTGGATCAACGTTCTGATCCAAATTAGGCTTGTCAGTTACAAGTGGATTATCCACAACCTTGTCTCCAGCTAAGTCGTTGCCTAGCAATAAATGGATGCCCTCAACAGGTAAAACCGAGACTGTTCCGACTGTCACAGGTCCTGACACTAATTCTGATGACAAATGTACACAATGGAGAGAAACATTAACAAACCCGAAATATACTCCCTGAATAAGAACACTTTCATTAGAAGAAGACTTCTCAGAAAAAGGCAAAGTACCTGATAATAAAAGACTCTGAGAAGCTCCTGTGTCCTTAAAATTTTAATAGGGGTGGGATTGGCTGAATCACCCAAGAGTGATATAGAACCCCTCGATATGAATGGTTCATAATTCTCCATATTAAAATCAGACTGGGATTTATTAGACCCAACAATTGTATTGCTTTCAATACATGACTGTGACCTTGACCTCTTGGAAATAAGAGCATTTGGAACAGATCTGTCTTGATTTTGATGCCTATTTTTTAATTTGTAGCAATCAGAAAAAAACGTGTCCTTTTTTTCTTGCAAAAGGTACACGTCGGAAGAGACAAGGATCTAGAATCAAACTTCAGAGAAATTTGATTCTAGATCCTTGTCTCTTCCGACGTGTATCTTTTTTGAAAGTTGTGTTATTTTGAGTTTTAAAAGGGCTTGAATTAGGCGGAAATACTTTTCGGCCAGAAAATTGTTGAGTAGAAGTCTTGTTAACAAAAGAAACTTTATGTGTCAAAGAATATTCGTCAGCAGCTCGAGCAGCATTTTCCAAGGTTTCAATCTTATGCTCATCGAGATAAGTTTTAACGTCACTATGGACACAGTTTTTGAACTCTTCAATTAATATAATTTACTTGAGATTTTGATAATCTTGTTCGACTTTCTTGGCTAAGCACCATCTATCAAACAACTGATCTTTTTGTATAGCAAATTTGACATGAGTTTGTCCAGCTTCTTTTCTGTAATTTCTGAATTTTTGCCTATAAGCTTCAGGGACTAACTAATAACCCCTTAAAATGTATTCTTTAACCACATCATAGTCACCGCTTTGCTGAACAGACAGTGAAGTGTAAATCTCACTAGCCTTACCAGTAAGTACACATTGTAATAACTAAGTACAATTCTCTCTTGGCCACTTTAAATTTTCTGCAACTTTTTCAAAAAGAATGAAAGATCATGCTGTCCTACTTTTTGAAGAATCGTCTTTATGTGGACAATTAATTTGAATTTATATATTATCTACATTTATTTCTTAGTACTACACTTTCCACTGTATGGCAATCAATACAAATCATATGTTCATTTAAAATACCTTCATAAATAACTTCACGGTGAAATTCTCGTCAATGGTTCACCTGCACTTTTTAGAAAGGCTGGACTGTACACAAAGCAACATGCAGGGGCACACAGATTTCACATCCGAGTAATCACCAAGGCGCTATTGCTCACTGTGTACTGTCGCCAAAATACACATAGACAACCACACCATAAGCTCATATTCTTCAGCAATTATCTTTAAATCCTAACCAAAAATGTATAAATGTAACTCTTGTATTACCACCAAAATTAGAGAGAAAAAATATGTTCTAAAAGTAGACTAGAACTAATTTGTAGACACTAAACCAGAAGTACTAATTGTGACCCCATTCCAGATGGAATCACATAGTTTTCAATACAATAAACCCAAGATTAGTTACTGGCAGAAACTTTAACCAGGATTCTTCCTAGGATATTTCAAAATATTGAGGAGATTACTGACTTAATTAAACTTTGAAAATTTAAGACATCGCCGAGTATCCATAACCGAGTGCTAGATCATTGATGTATTATGCAAAATTGTATCGAAAACTAACAATGAACCTCAAACCCTTCTATCATTTATGTTGCAAGTAACATCTTTGATTTAATTGACAGATAGCTGACCAGATTTTAAACAATGTGTGTGACGGATATAGAAAGCAACATGAACTTCTCCTATTTGATTGTTTGTTACTTGTTTTGGTTTAGCTTTTTTCTTAAAATTGGATATTAATTGTTGTATGAAAAGTGTCATTCTTATATGAAATGCTTATGCGTTGTATGTAAAGTAGGGTCTTTTTTTGAAGGCATAAACTTTAATTTTAAAAGTATTTTTTCTAGATCCAAGAAATAGATAACATGTGAATAGATTTGTTCCAATTTTAAAAGTATATTTTCTAGATACAAGAAATAGATAACATGTGAATAGATTTGTTCCATGTCCAAATTTGAATATTTTAAATGGATAGTGCTTAGACTAAAGCACAGGCCAGAGAGCCCATGTATATACTTGAATAAATGTTTTGAACCCATATCGTAGACTTTTATTATCCTTAAGTCTTTCTTTAGAACATCTCTGCCCTCATTTCTGTGTGTTTCAATGTGTATTTGTTTCTTTCTGTATATCTATGTTTGTCCCTATCAGCCCTTTATCCCTACACGTACATTTTACCCTATCAATAGTTTTGACCTTATAAACACAATGGAGTCACCAATTTTCAATTCCCTTAGAACTCCAGGTGACATTCCCATGTTAAATTCCCATTAACACTAATTTTGATATACCCGTTTTTTTTAACGTTAAGGTCCCAATGACACTAAAGTGACCCAATCCTTGTCGCTATGTTCAATTCCCCATTCGCTCCATGTTACATTTCCCCATGTTAAATTCCCCTTGTCGCTAGATGTTCCATCGACCTTATTGACTGGATTTCCCGTTGTCGCTTGAGTATCCCCATATACTACTTACGTTTGATACATCCTTAACTAAATCGGACATCTGTGCCAGTCAAATTACCATTTTCCTGTTTACGTGTACGAATTATCCAGTCAAGTATTATCAAGGCCTATCAAAGGAAACGATATTTATTTTGTATCATAACCATTTTATACAACTAACGATAAAAACAAATTGATGAACAAATTTCGTAAACGTATTAAGTATGTTGTGTCTTAAGCCGTTTTCCCAACCATTAATTATTTATCTGTGGACAAACTGATGTGAAATTCTGTGCACATTTTCCTAAAAAAAAAAAAGCTTTCCCCCACATCTACCCCTCCCCACTCACATATGATTGTACATATTAGTAATTTATTCTGTATCCTCGCTATCGCTACCTTATATTTAAAACGTATTGCATACGGGGAAAAGATGGCATTTAACATTTTTCTTTGTGTGATTTTAGGTAAGTTTGCTCATCTGTTTTTTTCTTCTTCTTTCTTTTCCTTTTATCTCTCGAAATGCAGTATACCGGGTCAAATAGCAGTTTGATCGACATTGACTTATCTATAAAGATGGATATTTGCCTACTCTTTGTAAGTTAGTAAGTTTAAACAAAAATTTCATGTCCATAAGTAGTCAGTTTAACCCCAAATGATCCATTTTTATCCAAGTTGCTCAGCATCGCCCTCATCTAGAGACATCATTTTTTTAAAACTAGTAGTAGTAGTAGTAGTAGTAGTAGTAGTAGTAGTAGTAGTAGTGGTAATTACATGCTGAATGTACAACTACAAATGAAAAATAATGTCCTGACGAAACAAGATCTATTCGCACTGACATAAATAAATATATGCTGATAATTGCATCTAAACGTGCTGGGTTTATTCGTGGATAATATATCCCTTTTTAGACATGTTCTTTTGTGCTTTTCCGCTATGTTAGGGCCTTTTCATTATTCTGGATAATTTCTCTTCTCTTTGCCAAATATTAATATTTAATTGTATTATCTGTGTATGTCTTTAATGTGCCAAATGAAGACATTGTTTTACGGGTCGTTTTGCGAAATGTGTGTGCGCATGCATGTGTGCGTGCGTGCGTTTGTGTGCGCGTGTTTTCCTGTATTTAAATCCTATATGCGATTCTCTGAATACATGCGTTAGTTATACGAATTTATTTCAATCTAAACTGGATAATCTTTGCAATGCACTGCATATATAATTTGGATAGGTACTTTACAACTTTAAAATGTACTGGTTTCTCATCCCGAGTTCATTGAATAAGCTTTATTTAAATCACAATACTCCTTATATCTGCTTTATAGAAGTACTGTAATTATTTACCTCTGATGAAGTTTGAACTTTTTGTGCAAAATTTAAAATGGTAGGGCACTGTTAATCATGAGCTTTTAGTAAATCTGACATCGATATTAAGGTCCTCTTTTATTCATTGGTCCAGTTTTGTCACGGATATTGTCGCTATTGCTCAGTATTTGGCGCCATTTTTGAGTGCACTGTGTTTCATATATAGCGACCAGTATAACTGCTAGAGGACGAACGCGGGAAAACCCCTGGAAGAACCAACAACCCCCAGGAAGCAGCTGGCAAGCTTATTCACATACCCACATTGGACTAGCGGGATACTCAGACAGAGAAGAGATGGCAGTGATCAGTAATGATGAGCGCTTTCGATCACTTCGCCACCCGGAATCCTTTCAGGATATTGGATTTAGATACAAATTCCTAGCATACAATTGTTAATCTTTATGTGTTCAACAATTTTTTTAATTAAATTAACAGTTAAATTAAATTATATTGTGGTGGATGATATACTCCTTTTGTTCTCACTGACCTAGCTATTAAAATGAGTCTGACCTTCCATCCGTTTTGTCGTTAAGTGTAGGACACACATTTCATCATTCTTTAAAAGGAATTGGAACGCATAATCGAATTATTCCCACTATTGTCCATTTCAGGCTTTAGCGTACAGTGTGTGATGGGAACCTGTGACAATGCATAATCGAATAATTCCCACTATTGTTCATTTCAGGCTTTAGCGTACAGTGTGTGATAGGAACCTGTGACAATGCACAATCGAATTATTCCCACTATTGTCCATTTCAGGCTTTAGCGTACAGTGTGTGATGGGAACCTGTGACAATGCTACCATAAATGATACCCAAAATCTACTGGGACTTCTCTTCATGCCTGATACGTACTACAACTTTACACAAGCGCACACTATTATATGCAGGTTAGATATCATACATACATACATACATACATACATACATACATACATACATACATACATACATACATACATACATACATACATACATACATACATACATCCATCCATCCATCCATACATACATACATACATACATACATACATACATACATACATACATACATACATACATACATACATTGAGTGAGCTTATGATAGTCAAAGAATAAAGCATCAATACGTAGTGATACATTTATAAAACTATTGACCATATAATATAGATAAATTATTCAGTAATCAAACTGATTAATGAGATGTGAAGGGGTGAAACCTTGTTTCCTTCATTGACGTGTTTAATTAATTAACCCAGATATAATATTTGGTGCAAAATGATATTTATTTTCAATTTCTTGATTTAACAAATGATGTCCATTGGTCAGTGTAATAGTCTAATGAGATCAATACACACGTATGTGTTTCCCTAATTACTGCTAATATAATTTGAAATAAAAATACGTAAAATTTCGTAAAACCCTCGAAAATGAAGAAAATACATGTAACATGCATAATTATTTTGTTCTTTAAACAACAACATTGTTAAAACAAATATGAATTTTAAAAAGAAAGGTAGGATAAGTAGATTATTAATGACATTCATTCTATAATATAAAAAAATTAAAAAATATATTAACCAATATATACCTGAATCTATCTTTACGACCGTCTTTTATCAGTGCCTGTTTCTACAATATGTAAGTATGAGTCTATATATTTGTCAATCTTTGCCCCCACTGTAAGCCCATGTGTACGTTTTACGATCATTCTTATTAAAACGGAATAATAAATGAAAAACTGTTTCTGGTTAACCTTTCAGTGACAAGATGCAGCAGAATCTGGTGAAAGGCGCCTCGAACCTGGAACCTTGTCTGGACGTTTATATGTATACATTCGACCCGTTATCGCGCGGTTTGGCGATTCCATACATGAGACGAGTGCTGCAAAAAGTATCACAGCCATACATGACGAATGTCTGCCGCACTTTTAAGGGTGCATGTTCTGTCGTATATGTCTCCAGAAGAACTTTAAGTCTGAACAAAATATCTTAATTCCACAGATCTGATCGTCTATAACTTAAATCTCAATTTACAAGAAAATAATCAAATTTTGTAAACTCTATACTTAACTTGAATACTTGGTACAAGTAACACTGGGACATTATTATCGACCTACCCTATGTAACCTTTTATAAGTCAACTCTAAGTGCAAAGAAAATAGACCCTAATCTATAGGCCCATCATGATTTACTTGGTTAGTTCTCCTGATTAACGCCGTCCTGGGCATAATTTATTAGCTGTAACTGTTTATCATTTCGACAATACCTGATTTCAATGATTTCGCATCTCATGTGCTAATTATGTTTCGTTTCCTTATTATATATATATATATATATATATATATATATATATATATATATATATATATATATATATATATATATATATATATATATATATATATATGAAAATTGCGCGTGTATCTCGAAATAACGGCATCATCCCATGATTTTCATGCGCAATTAGTTCTTAGCTCTCTAAGAGCCTCCGTTTTTAAAGACACTTGCTATGCAAGGACCTCTATGGTAGCCACAATTTATCTCTAGGAGTCTCCCTTTGGAAGCCACACTTTTCTCTAACAGCTACTCGGTTCAGATTAGGACCCTAAACCGTTCTTACTAAGATAAATCATTTTGATGACGCACTCGGGAAGAACCAAACCTCAATCTGATATTCTTTCCTTGTCCTACAGGAAATGTTTGAGTGTAATCGCAACGAGTCGATGATGTATCTATGCAGTGAGTGATTTTATGTTATATATATATATATATATATATATATATATATATATATATATATATATATATATATATATATATATATATATATATATATATATATATATATATATATATATATATTTAGAGGTGTTACCACATATGGAATGCATTTGGAACATGCTGATGAGTATGCAGAATAAGTCAGAGTTAATGCAGTCGCTGTCGACCTGTTTGTGGACCCGACCGTCGGAGGAAACATGCAGGTAATTTTCATGTTTCTATAAGGGACAGGTGAAAGACAATTTTAATTATTGGTAGGTTAACCGTTATATGGAGGATCTCTTAAATAAATGAAAGGTTGTTGTTGGGGGGGGGGGGGTTAGTTTTTGAAGTGTACGTTAGTAGTATTATTGTGGAGGTTTTGGAATTATGCTATCGTCGAGTCACATGCTAGTGCATTATTTACAAACGTACTTGCGAACCGTATAATGGCAGAAAGCTAACAGGTTGGTGTGCATGTTATTTTGAAAGTGTATGAGCGTATTTAATTCTGGAACAACACTGCAAGAGCAATGGAGTGTTTATAATGTGATACAAAAAGATTAAAGTGCTCTTTTTCAAAATACATTATACAAATTTCTAAAAGAGGCTGAATAACTGTATGATTTTTCAAATACTTGTCTGGAGCTTATTGATAAATTAATCAACTTAGGAATCATTTTGGAAACAACAACAATCTTAATTTGATCAAGCTTATGAGAAAAAGAGTGAAAAATCATTGTATATTCTGCAGGAAAAATTCAATTCGCTAATTTTTACCAGACCAGAGATTGTGAAACGAGTAGTGAATATGTCAGTGATAACATTGAACCATATATTGAATATGATAACAACAGCAAAGATCGCCTTGGGTATATTATTTAGAAATATGCTTTTTTTCATTATAATATCACAATGACACCTATACTCGACTTTTATTACTATATGTTGTACAACAAATTCTCAGCAATATCAAGATTCTTTTGCCGAGGGCAACAATTGCTCTATTAAGACGGATACCCAATTAGACGTGTTCGTAACAACAACCACCCTCGTAAAACTCAAAGTTGGCTATCCCAATTCAAAGATTTTCTGAGAGGCATGGCTGGAGATCTTTACAAATTCTCAAACTCGCTAATTGGGAAGAATGCATATTGAGGAATAAAATGTCAACGTGTTAAGAGCGAATGGCCCGGATGGGTACTTCTGTAGTGGATTGGAAGTTATATGTTAACCTTTAAAAATCGCAAGCTGTTGAAAATATTACACAAATTTATTGAAAAACAGAATGATTCTAAGCAGGATGTAATACCATACTGGAATCGATATATGATTTTGCATATATTATCTTTTTTACATTATTCGAACCGTTATCCTTTTTTTAGAAGTACATCCTATTTGGTTTAGTTTCTTTTGATTTGTTTTTGTTTTGTGTTTTGTGTTTTGTTTTTTGTTCATTTTTAAATTTATATTTTTGCCTGTCTTTTATTATGCATTCCTTTCTGCCGGTTGTTATGTACGTTTAATTTCTACTACTATAATTATATGAGGAAGGGTCATCTATTGGTATGTGTATTTGCAGCCAGAGAGAGAGAGAGAGAGAGAGAGAGAGAGAGAGAGAGAGAGAGAGAGAGAGAGTTACATTAAATGACAATTTCATTCACTGCACGTTTTTAATTATAAACTTTATTTACAGTATCATTAACGTCATGTTAGATGTGTCAGCATCTTGTATTCTAGACATTATTGATGCGGAATGTCCGAAAGCCAAGGACGCAGCTCCAGCTTTTCTGGATGCTCTTCTTAAAATAATTCCAAAGGATTGTAAGTATAATTAAAGAAATAAATACGATCAATGCAAATTAATATACATAGCAAATCTCCACGGTTATTCTTATGGACAAGCTAACCACCTCTTCCTCGCCTCATCTCTAACTCACATTTTCACCAACCAAGCTTCTGTTCTGTGGTCGGGTCAAAACTAAATATTCTTCACACACACACACACACACACACACACACACACACACACACACACACACACACACACATACATACATACATACATACATACATACATACATACATACATACATACATACATACATACATACATACATAACTAAATATCCTTCACACACACACACACACACACACACACACACATACATACATACATACATACATACATACATACATACATACATACATACATACATACGTATGAGTGTGTGTATATATACATACATACATACATATATACATACATACATACATACATACATACATACATACATACATACATACATACATACATACATACATACATACGTGTGTGTGTGTGTGTGTGTGTGTGTGTGTGTGTGTGTGTGTGTGTGTGCTCTAAAAGACAGTAACACAGAAATTGGAACAAGTGAAAACAACAATCTTTGTAAAATTGAACAAATAATTTATTTCCGTCTAAAAACAGTCTAATAATGAAAACAAAGAACTTGCGGTTAAAACAATTAAATCCAAAATTTAAGAATAATCCACAAATTAAATTTATAAAGTCCTAGTAATTAAATATGATAGGACAGTCATGCACAAATAACATTATCTTTTGCAGCCGACACAATTTCTTTTAAATAATTTTCTAAATTTGCATAATAGCCTAAATACTACAGTCACAATAAAATATCCGGGATATATTTTGCGCTTGCATAAATTTACATAAACAAAAGATGTAATTGCTCATCCATTTCTAGTTTATTAAAAAATATTTTCCAGCATCCGCAACAAGTTGAAATAAACTAGCTGAAACATAAAATAAAAGATTTAATTGTTGTAGAAACAGCCATGAAAAGCTTTGCAAACACAACGGTTGTGTGTTGTATTTGTTTGTCTTGTATATATGTTTTGCATTGCCTTTGATAAAGAATTATTGAGTCGAAAGTGCTCAGGTTAGTTCGATATTAGTTTTGCGGTATTCGTTTTTAGTTTCTTGCATTTATTTTTAAGTTAATAAATCATTGACACATCTGATCCCTTGCTGAAGCAGAAGTGCACTTGAAGGAACTGTTATTCGCATTGTCTTCTTTATAATCAGATAGGTAATTTTTGTCATATTTAAGGCTGAATATATATATATATATATATATATATATATATATATATATATATATATATATATATATATATATATATAAACAATAATAATAATAATAATAATGAACATGAGGACTTTGTATAGCGCCTATTCTTTCGAAGCTCTAAGCGCTTTACGCCATCAATAATGATATGACTACACTACAGAACAACAAATGACAAAAACAATGAAACTGCAAAACATAAAAAAAACATGCTGAAAACATAAAAGACACAAAACATGATTAGGTCGCTAAGTTTGTCCCTGCAGTCGAAACAGGTGAGTCTTAAGAGCACACTTAAAAGGGACCACTGTGTCTTTGTGTCTAATTTCAATGGGCAATTCGTTCCACGTCGCCGGGACCTGGAGTGCAACGAACGTTGTCCATATGACTTTGTTTTCACCTTGGGAACAATGAGTATACGATTATCAGAAGAAGAGTGCAAGGACCTAGCTGGTGTATACACATGGGTGAGGCTGGATAGGTATGTTGGACTGGAGTCTGTCATTGAAACATAGAACAGAGAAAACAAATTTTGTGTTTGATTCTGTATCGAATCAATAGCCAGTGTAGGGTACAGAGCAGAGGTGAGGTGTGCTCTGCTCGAGGTACTCTAAAGATGATCCGTGCAGCTGTGTTTTGAACTTTTTGAAGTTTCTGAAGTAAATATTGTGACAAACCAAACAGAATTGAGTTAAGATAGTCCAGTCTTGAAAGTACTAATGAACACACAAGTGTTTTAGTGGCATCAACTGAAAGATATTTACGAATTAACTGATGCGTCTCAATTCAAGGTATGCAGCCTTGCAGATGTTCATGACATGTTGGTGCAATGTGAGATTACAGTCTAAAGTAACGTCTAGGTTTTATAACAACTTAAAAATTCTGCCGTTAATAAGATGGTTCAAATTCCTCTTAAATCGTCAACCGTTGTGTCAACTGTCCCAGGGATACCACTACGTATTGCATTATTCAAAGCTCAGTCAGTAGGATCACAGGGAAAGCGCACAGAAATTGTTAATTTTATCAACGACCAGAATATTTATATCTTATCTCTGACAGAAACGTGGTTACATTCCGCAGGTGATGAATCTAAGTGTGCGGATTTAACACCCAACGATTACTCCATCAAGTCGTTCCCCCGCAACTCTCGCGGAGGTGGAATTGCTGTAATTACAAAGAATTCCATGATCAAATGCCTTAAGTACAACACAACTTTCAATTTCTGCCACACATCGTTTGAACTAGTCCAAACAAAGCTCACACTGGAACAAAGGTCACTCCATTTTTTCTGTCTCTACCGTCCACCTCCTAGTAGAAAAAACAAGCTGACTGAATCTCTCTTTTTGGAGCAGTTTCCAAATCTTCTAGAGTATGGAAATTCGATAGGTGGCAACATAATTATTCTTCGAGATTTCAACTTTCACTTTGACTTTCCTGGTAAACCATACAAGTCAAAACTCCTAGATTCCATTCATGTTTTCAATCTTAAACAGTCAGTTAACCAACCTACCAATAAACTTGGTCACATTTTAGACTGGTTTCCACCCTTGTATCTCACGAACTTGCATCGGATCACCTCTGCATTGTATACCATTTTAACGTATCAGTCCCTAACCCTCCACCTCTTTTTGCTACTAAGAGAAGCCTCCGTATGATAAATAGAACCAAATTCATGCACGACATCCAAGAAAACCTAACAACTTTCTTACATCCAACAGCGGAACAACTTGATAACTACCTGCGTTCATTGCTTGAAAAACATGCCCCAGCCACCAAATGCAGAGTATCAATAAAAAGAAGTGTTCTCCATGGTATAGCAGTGTTAGGGACCGGCTTCGCACTGCTAAAAGACATCACCGAAAAGCAGAGAGGCTTTGGCTTTCCACCAGACTCACTATTCATAAAAAAAATCTACGAAGCCGCTAAGAAGAACGTCAGAAACATAGTACATGTAGCCAAATCATCCCACTACAGTACTAAGATCACGGAGAGTTCCAGCTGCAAAGAGCTCTTAGAAATAACTAACAAACTAATGTCAAAGAACAAATGTACACCACTTCCAACAACTTTCTCTCCACTAGACCTACCAGACCAATTTGCAAATTTCTTCGATGACAAAGTACAAACCATTAGATTTTCGCTTGACATCACAATTTCAACTGATTCGTCACCATACAGTTATGATGCAGAATTTCAGCGACAACCGTTAGGAGCATTTGACTCTGTTTCTATTGATTTAGTACGGACAATCGTGATGAAAAGTGCAACAAGGTCTTGTGAACTTGATCCAATTCCGATATCACCACTGCTTGAGTGCTTAGACCCAATATTGCCTTCATTAACTGATGTTATTAATATCTCTTTCTCATCAAAGGAATTCCCACCATTTTTCAAACTGCCATCGTAAAGCCACTGCTGAAGAAACCAACACTGGACCATTACGATTTAAATATTAAATATCTTAGAAAAGGTTGTTCTAACTCAACTTGTATCTCATTTGAATTCAAACAGTCTTTTTAGCAATGTACAGTCTGCATATTGCCCTTGCCACAGTACAGAAATTACTCTTCTGAAAGTATTTAGTGACATTCTCTCTGCTTTTGATACTGGAAAGATTACAGTCCTCACTCTCCTGGATTTATCTGCAGCATTTGACACAATAGACCATGATATATTACTTCACCATCTCCAGCATGTAGTTGGCATTCAGAATATAGCCTTACAGTGGATCAAGTCCTACTTAGTCAACAGGACACAAATTATATCTGCAAATGGAATACACTCCAGCCCAGTTGATGTATGTTGTGGTGTTCCACAGGGATCTGTTCTTGGACCAGTTCTCTTCATTCTGTATACTCAGCCTCTTTCAAGTGTCATAGATCATCACCCAGTGTCGCACCAATTGTATGCTGATGACACCCAAATAAACAAGTCTAGCTACCCAACTGAAGTTGATGCTACCATCCATGGAGTAGAGAGGTGCATTTCTGATGTGAAATCATGGATGACATGTAACAAGCTGCAGACGAATGATGAAAAAAAACTGAGACTATTCTGATCACAACACAAAGACTTTCTCATTCACATCCTTTACCTCAGACAATAAATATCAGCAACACCAACATTAAATTCTCACAGTCAGTACGGAGCCTAGGCGTTACTCTAGACAGTACTCTCACATTGTACCAACATGTCATGAACATATGCAAGGCTGTATATCTTGAATTGAGATGCATCAGTTCCATTCCTAAATATCTTTCAGCTGATGCCACTAAAACACTTGTGTTCATTAGTACTGTCAAGACTGGACTATTGTAACTCAATTATGTCTGGTTCGTCACAATATTTACTCCAGAAACTTCAAACAGTTCACAACACAGCTGCACGGATCATTTTTAGAGTACCTCGATTAGAGCACACCTCACCACTGCTCTGTACCCTACATTGGCTATCAATTCGATACATAATCAAACACAAAATTTGTTCTCTGTTCTATGTTTCAATGACAGACTCCAGTCCAACATACCTATCCAGCCTCACCCATGTGTATACACCAGCTAGGTCCTTGCGCTCTTCTTCTGATAATCGTATACTCATTGTTCCCAAGGTGAAAACAAAGTCATATGGACAACATTCATTTGCACACCAGGTCCCGGCGACGTGGAACGAATTGCCCATTGAAATTAGACACAAAGACACAGTGGTCCCTTTTAAGTGTGCTCTTAAGACTCACCTGTTTCGACTGCAGGGACAAACTTAGCGACCTAATCATGTTTTGTATCTTATATGTTTTCAGCATGTTTTTATGTTCTGCAATTTCATTGTTTTTGTCATTTGTTGTTCTGTAGTGTAGTCATATCATTATTGATTGCGTAAAGCGCATTGAGCTTCGAAAGATTAGGCGCTATACAAAGTCTTCATTATTATTATTATTATTATTATTATTATTATTATTATTATTATTATTATTATTATATACGAGCCATTTTCAACACACTTGAGACGTTTTTAGCATGCTGAGTTTATATATATTTATATATATATATATATATATATATATATATATATATATATATATATATATATATATATATATATATATATATATATATATATATATATATATATATATATATATATTCCTTTTCCAATGGATACATTGTCCGTATTGAAAAAGATGCAGTCTTCACGTCTTAAATGTTTAAACGCCATATATAACTTTAGAATTTTATTAATATTACTATGACAAATATATCAAAATCTTCAAAACCAATTGAATGCAATAGGTGCATATGGCAATATTTTTGTTAATATTAAAAACAAATAAATATTAGAAATTCTTTTGGTATTTATTTGTTTTATTTTTTTAAAAGAAACTGTTGGTTTTAAATGTCTTTCGCATTTAATGCATTATTAAATTCAACTCGTGTCTTAATCAAATTAATTACATTGATAGCATAGTTCGCTTTTTCTTTAGCTCTACCCGCTTGTGATGGAGTCAAAGCGAGGAATCCTCATTAAAATGTTTATTTAAAATATTGGTTGGGAACAGCTCCGGTGGCTTAGAAGTTAGAGCGTCCGCCGGGGAAGCGGGAGATGGTTGGTTCAATCCCCGGCCAGGTCATACCAAAGACTTACAAAAATGGTACTAACAGCTGCCTCGCTTGATGCTCAGCATTAAGTGGTTAGTGTTAGGACTGGTCGGCCTGGTGTCTGGATAATGTGACTGGGTGGAACATCATGCTACATGTCTGCGGCATGATGCCCCAGTGCTAGGCATCGCTATAAACTGCCTCACTGCAGACATCATAGCGATATGACTGAAAAAGTGTTAAAGCCACGTTAAACACCCTAAACAAACAAAAAAAAAACAATCTGGTTAGTGCTGTGTATTTTTAATCACTTTAATCTCTCGATCGATCGATCGATGGGGGAAGAAGCTGGCATAACCACGGGAACCAGCTTCCCATGCGAAGCTACTGGCAAGCTTTCTCACATTCCGTTAGACAAGCCAGAGACTCCATCACAAGCGGGTAGAGCTGAGATGTGTGTGATCTATAGAGACTAGTACATCCGGGTCCTTAGACTATTCGGATCTAACGCGACCTTAGACCACAATTCCACCAGGGACCTTAGAACAATCGGCTAAACGGAGCCCGAAAAATGTTAGTCAACGCTAATAATTGCATAATGCAGACTTACGATCGTGATTACTAATGCACGTTTTACGATCGTCATTACTAATGCACGTTTTACGATAGTGATTACTAATGCACGTTTTACGATCGCGATTTAAATGCAATGTTTTACGATTGTGATTTCTAATGCACGTTTTACGATTGTTATTTCTAATGCACGTTTTACGATCGTGATTTAAAATAAGTTTTACGATCGTGATTTAAATGCACCGTTTTACGACCGTGATTTAAATGCACCGTTTTACGATCGTGATTTAAATGCACCGTTTTAGGATCGTGATTTAAATGCAATGTTTTACGATTGTGATTTCTAATGCATCGTTTTACGATCGTGATTTAAATACGTTTTACGATTGTAATTTATAATGCATCGTTTTACGATCATGATTTAAGTGCAATGTTTTACGATTGTAATTTATAATGCACGTTTTACGATCGTGATTTAAATACGCTTTACGATCGTGATCGTCTGACTTTCTAAAGCTATTTTCTTTTTCAAGAAAAACTAAACTTAATATCCTCTCGTATTTTTACAGGTGCACATCGCCAGGGTAAGTTAAAATCTCTCTCTCTCTCTCTCTCTCTCTCTCTCTCTCTCTCTCTCTCTCTCTCTCTCTCTCTCTCTCTCTCTCTCTCTCTCTCTCTCTCTCTCTCATATCACTATTTTGGTTCAAATTGTATAAATATGTATCAACTATTCATGACGAGATAGGCAATTTTTGTCATATTTAAGGCTGAATACAATGAATACAGAATGTTGGTTACATGAAATGAGATATTTGCATTTGTTTTGTTTAACGAAACACAAGTTTTCTAGATAAACACAGGGGCGCACGTAGATGTATTTTAAGGGAGTTCGTAGAAATGCATATATGTAGTGGTCAGCTTTCAGTTCTAAGAATGTAGATCAGGACATGTTTAATGGTGAAATTGGGGGAGTACCCCTTCCCCCTATATGCGGTCATCCATGGATATATGTGTATGAGGTTAGAGATAGGCACAAAGTGATACAAGTTGCAAATTTTATAATGAATTGTGTCAAGTTATTCCTATCCTTGTTTGAGCAAAAATTAAATTAATAAAAATGGCAAAGTAACTGTTTCTGTTGTTTATGATACAGTTTGTACTTTTGTGTATGAATCTCTGTTTCAACGTTTTGTTATGAACGTTAGCGTTCATGATGTAACAAAGCGTTTTATTGGGGAACCCGGTAAATATTAAAATTAAAACTTCAGACAGTGTTGTAGCAAAACAACAGGTTAGATGTCGGCAACAGCTTTCTCAGTCTTCAGTCTTTTATGTTTCGACATGCGACATGAATTCTGGCATCCCAAAGAATGTCACTCATTATTTCATAAACGTATCGAACAAGACGCTCGCCGTCCAGGTCAAGGACTAAAATCTTCAACGTATTTAAATTAATCTAAAATGAAAGTTATTGGATTTTCGAGAAAAAAATATGATTGCATTAAATATCTTTGAACAAGATTTATTATGTTCATAATTTTAGCTTAAGAACTGCAACAATGTTATGTCTCAAACATGTCGACACCCATGCGCAGCATACTAGCGTATCAGTGGACGACAATTCTAATTTTGACCTTCAAGTCTGGCACGGAGTATGTAGAGGAAATGGTCTCTAAAATAAATATTTCTGTATTTTCCGATGCAGAAATTAGGATACTTACATGAAATTTATCTTTCCCAATAACGATCTTTAATCGTCGAAGTATGTTGTCGATCTACTAACGAGCAAAACAATTATAAAAAAGTTCACTTGAGGTTAATACGGTGAGACGCCAATGTTAACAATCCTTTCGGAGAGCAAGAATGATTGAATAAAGCTGAATTTGGCTTTTAAGAAAACGGAGAATATATAAACAAATAAATACAAGTATAGATCATGTGAATAATAATCACTGTCGGCGTCACTAGAAAGAATTGTTTACGTCTATAACCACCTAGGATATATATATATATATATATATATGAAAATCAGCTCGTTTACATTTAGTTTACAATAGTAAAAAAAATTTCAAGAAATTACAAAGAGAAGCAGACATATCAACAGACTAAAAAGGGTTAATGGTTAAATATGTAACAATGGTTTCGTTGCAGGTTAAGAAAAAGATAAATTGGCCCAGGGTACTGTACAGCTACATAAGGTAAAAAGAAAGACTAGATTTTAATTTCCTAGAAAGTATTCCAGAATGAAAATAGCCATCAGCATAGGAGTAAATAAAGCCAGTTCTCTTTCATTTCATAAGCTATTCCACTCAACACAGACATCACTGATTTTGTTAATTTTATTACATGGTTTAAATAGTTCAGATTCTAGATATAGTGCAAATATTGCAGTTGCCATATTCGGAAGGACATTTTTCAAACATAAGTAAATAGATTAGTTTACAGGTGTTTATTACAAAGCCAAAAACGAAGACCTAGTTTTCAAAATGAGGTAGTGTACTTGAAAGAAGTTATGAGTAAACAAGTATTACATTTTCTAAAAAGCTTTTCAGTCTATAAATCAATACGATGTTGAAACCCACTGAAGTATGGGGAAATACCAAGCATGAGGAACGTTTTAGGAGAGTCTGCTTAATACATGTATTTGGCAGTTAAGATTTAGTTTTTGCTTTGACTATGGCAGAGGTTTGACACATGCCTCATAAAAAAACTGTTGGGAGAAGATTGATGACAAACATTTTCAAATTTTAAAACATTTTAAGAATATATAAAACTTAATATTCAATGCAAAGAATATGATTGCCATTGAGTACTGGAAAAAGTTGTGCACAGTGCAAAAATAAACAACAACCCATTGCATTAATGGGTGGATATACATTGGTACCAAGATGGTGAAGCTGCTTGCAAATAAGGTGTTTATTGAAAAATAACAACACACACACAAAAACCACTGGTAGTGTTTAGCATTTTTTTAATAAAATTCCGATATGATTTTAAAGGACGGAGTGTGTTTGAAATTGAAGGTAATCACAGTTGTTTATGGCAGGAAAAAAAAAAGAATCGACAAGTTTTGAGTGAGAATGAAGTGAACGTTTCCATCAATCTGCCGATTATCTATCAAAGCAGTATTCATGTCCACTACGTAGAAAATGAGCGATATTACCCAAAATAAGTATAAGGTACGATAAAATCCGTTTAACAAGTGGTATGGATGTAAATTAACGTATTCGCTCATAATAATGCAAACTGTCGTCCGGTGAAGGCGGCAGCAACACGGCCTCTGTATTCAGAACAAAAGACGGCACAAGGCATGCGCAGTGCGAAAGTGCAAAATGTTTCATTAATGACACTGTATTCATACGATCCAGGATGGTTCTAGAACATTATGTGTATCACTAATCGTTCAGAGGTTCTTGACTTACAAAGATAAACGAAAAGTTGCAATGCACGACACAACACAAATCTTTCGGGATAAATTACCTTGGACCTATATCCATCCAGATCTCTTTTAAGGAATCTTTCATAAAAGTCCTTTTTCATGGTTTTCTTTCCAAACATATATACCACTGAATATTCACTTAACAGTACATGGTTCTTACTAAAATAGATCCACACAACCTTGTTGTTTGAATTCCCGCTTCATCGCACCATCAACTGGAGTTTTGCAAACTAAAACCGCGACCATTATTATATATGCTTGGCATTAAGCTTATTTTTACCATGTATTTTTCTTGCAGAGAAGAACGCGGTAGACGCTGTAATGAGATCAAGGCTGATTGCAATGGTCATCGGAATCCTAATGCCAGCTTGGATATAGTTACCACCCTCTCTGGATTTACTTAGCCAAACTGTAACAATAATGCTAAATAAAAAAGTATTTTCTTAAAGGAATTAATACATTTTTTTCTCTATATACTCTGACGTACAGCTTTCTTATTCCTATCACTATAAACTGCCACACTACAGACATCCTAGCAAGATGACTGAAAAATAGTTAAAGCTACGTTAAAAATCAATTTGCTCTCTCTCTCTCTCTCTCTCTCTCTCTCTCTCTCTCTCTCTCTCTCAGTCACGCACTGATACATTTGAGGCCTCTCTAGCTTTTAACAATGAAGTATTTATCATGAGATACTTTAAAATTTATTTAATTTCCGACATTAATACTAACTGTTCCATATGATATAACTATACAGCTTTGCATACGTTAATGTTTCGAAAAGAGTAACACTCCCTTCTGGTTCCGTTATAAACTTCATCTACACTACCAACCCGGATTACCACTTCGAGATTAACGTAGCTTGTATTATGTATATTTAGTTTAATCGTTTGTTTATTAGTTTCATTTTTTATACTTCATTACATGCGTTTTTAATGTAACATTGTTTGCTGGACATTAATCTTGTCCAAACTGAGCTTATTTCTGCTTGACATGATTGACTTTTTATGTAATTTATGTAAACAACTAACAATAGCTTGATTATTCTCTATGTGTATGAGGTTATTATCATGATTAATATTCAGATAAACAAGAAGGATGTAAATATGTTGATATGGACAGGTTTTATATATTCCTAAGTGATTTTTGCAGGTTAATGTATTGTAAATAAACAAGGCTCATTTAGAAAATACTAATTGGTACTGAATTCAAATAGTGACCTTTATAATCTTGTAACTGTGAGGATTTATAAGTCGTGCTTTAACATCTAGCACTTTAAATTGCATTATGTTTTGTCCAGTTTGGACTGAAATTTATTTTATTCAAATTATTGAACTCAAGTGATTATTTAAAATTCTTGGAAATAAACATTCAGGACTTTAATTTACTTGGACTTGTGTCCTTAATTCCTCAATTATTTGGGATTTAATTCGCAATAACGTAAGTTCTTTTTTTCCTTTTCTTTTTCAACTGTGTATACTAGGAAAATAAAATTTTTGTTAAATTTTACAAAGCTTGTTGTTTTTCACTCTTTCCTGTTACTTATTTTAATATTTAAAATTGTAATACTCGTAACACTTGTATCTCTATTTGCAGGGACGGCGCTTCCACTATGCGAACTAGGCAATCGCCTAGGGCGCTGGGCTAAGGGGGGCTTTGGGTTTTATTTCATGATGGGCGGGTGGGGGAGGCAGTTGCATAGTGAGTATATTTGGCGTCCAGGGCAAAACACCTAAATTTGCGCCCCCGGCTGCCCCTGTTGCGTAGTTATGTTGATACTTTGGGCCGATTTGGGCCCCATTTGGCGCTCCTAGCCACCGGCGCCCGGGGGAAATGCCCCACCTGACCCACCCCACCCCCGTCGCTACGCCACTGGGGGAAGGCGTGAGTGGGAAGGGGGGCGCCAGTAATTTGATATCGCCTAGGGCACTAAAATGCCTTGCACCGGCCCTGTCTATTTGTAATAACAATCTCGTTCTTGGAACTCAAAGTTACCATATGCAAAAATGATACTTTAAAAAAATGTCATGAAAATAAAATTTCCCGAACTGCCTCAGTCACGTTTATTCTATCGATTTCAGATAGAAATTTTGAGGTTCTCGTTCAATCTGCCGCATCTAATAGTCGCCCAAATGCTACAGTACATAATCGTGCAGCTCGTGCAAAACTTCCATTCTGCAAGGAAATACTCGCTCCTTGAAGAAACAATGTAATCCCTTGTTTGTGTCTCTCATAAAGGCAGCAATTAAACCAAGGCTGCTTCGTGTCAGCACAAGGATATCACATCTCATAAGGATTTGCTGCTCAACGATTACCCTTCTGAATACCCCACAGTCCCGTACTCTTTCCATCTGGTCGATAAGTCCCACCGTATCAACAAACTGCTCTCGAAAGAGCTTCTTCGCTTCCAGTTTTGTTTCATTTGAATCTGTGGCTACGTATATGCTGTATTTGGATACGTCATTATACCTCTGCAGAAATTCCCAAATGGCATGCATTTCATTTCTGGCAGTCCTCTCTGCGTCTACGCCTTTGATTCCCATCCTAATGTGAGCACAAACTAGGGAGCGGCCTTTGACCTGATTTGAAAAGACGTCATCCAACTGTTTCTTTGTGTAATTGTTCAGGACAAAGAGATGCCTCATGACATAACCATACACCTGACCAAGGGTGTAATTATGCAGCCATGGCATCACGTCTGCCGTCAACTTATTTCTTCTGATTGAAGTAACGTAATCCTGGGCAGTGTGAAAGTAAATAACATCCTCTGGAAACAGTTTGTCGAAGTATGCCCATTCAATCATCTGATGTTGACGAAAATTTTCGGCCATGTCGTTGTACATATAGAAATCCCTAGCACACAAGCCATCCAGTTCCTCCTCTTTAACTATCCAGTTGACATTGTTGGGGGCAAGAAAGCTTTCCAGCCGACAGGGATTGTTCATTAAAATGCCGTATGATCTGTTGGACAAAACAGAAATTAGATACGTTGTAACAATGGCCCTTTGTCTGTCTCCCCAGCCGAAGCATTGGTCAGCATCTACACATGTATTTATGAGGTAACGTCCAGGGTTCGTGATCAAAGTGCCGTCAGACCTATATCTTGGTTGATGGTAACACTTGGGCATAAAGTACAGTAATCCTACATACGACAAGGTAAGCGTCAAGAGGCCCACGATAACGCAGATCTGTGAAAAGAGAACAGACATATCTGTAAAAATGGGCTTAAGGTAGTTATCCTAAAATTGGGAAACTGGTATCACTAAAGACATTGTATTCGTAATCGCGACCTTTAATTGTATTCATGACCTCAACACATTTTTGCAATGTCCTTAGCCCATTTTGTTTTAGTCATATATATTATAAACTCGTATATATCGTGCGGGGGCGGATCGTTAATGTAGTTTAAAAAAAATAACAAATTATTACATCACAATTTTCACGTCTGGTGTAAGATGGACGACAATTTGGGTACTATGCAATGTTTACCATAGAAACATAAAGTATGGCTATCAGTGTTTCCACCAAGAAGTCCTTACCATTCTTAATTCGAGTCAAGTCGGTTTTATCTTCCGAAAGATTTCAGCAAGTGCTTAACATTGCTTTTAATGATTTCATTGTTTTTATCAAAATGATTTTCTTTAGCTAGGCGCTGTATATCTAGGAGTGTGCTATACTCGGCACTGTGCATCTAGGACTGTGTTATAGATGCATAAATGGGCATTGTATATTTAGGATTGTGCTGTCCAGGCAAACTCTACTCGGCACTATATATCTAGGATTTATTTCTAAAAGGGAGTAATGTCACGTTACTACACACACACACACACACACACACACACACACACACACACACACATTATATATATATATATATATATATATATATATATATATATATATATATATATATATATATATATATATATATATATATATATATATAATGGTGCAAAGTCGGTTTGTGCATCTTCATTCTATAGTTTGAATATTCAAAGCCACACACGTTTTGCATGCAGCCTAAAATGGGAGAGACCTCAGTGTTGAATAATTTTAAAGAATCCGAAAATGACCGATTTTCAATTTATTTTGAACCTTCCACATCGTAAGTAATGCATTTCTTACTTGTAATGTCAAGTGCTATTTCAGTTCAAAGAGGGTTTATAAATGAGGAATATATACCCAGCTAGTTTTAATTTTCTGACATAGAAAATATCACTGTTCATTGTTTCTAAGAAAACCTTCGCATCTAAAAGCAACAATTATAGTTATGTCTTAAGTTAGCAATAAAATCGTTTTGGAAATGAAAGTAACAATCAGACAATGTCTGGTTCCAATTTTCCTATATAGTCTGGTTCGTTATATATTTAATACGTTTACAGTTATCTGTTTAGTCAAAATAGAAATGGAAAAATAAGAAAACGCAAATAAATTGGCAAAAGCATCCAAAATTTGACTTTTCGGAAGTCATATTGATTGTGTCGATTTCCTCCCTTTCAGTTTTGTATGTCTAAGATAGTACATCAGTGAGTGAAACGCCTCCATTAGTTCCAAACTCTAATAACTTTTGTACTTCACATTACATCTTCTTTATCAACGTGCCTCTTAAATAACTCATCAGCACCGCCGCCAGAATAAAGCGAGTCATCAGCCCCATCGCTAGAGGAAGGCGAGTCTGCAGTGGATCGGGATAGCACTGTCTGCGTAATTAAGTCTACTACAAAGATCGTAACACTCTTTACATAAAACGTCACTTTATATGACTTGTCTAATTTGCAAATAAGGATTTCAGACAAATTTCCTTCAAATATAACTAAAATGACATTAATTTGTCTATGATTTTTAAATTATTATTATTAGTATTAGTAGTAGTAGTAGTAGCATTATTATTATTACTACTACTACTACTACTACTACTACTACTACTACTACCATTTCTCCTCTTAGTAATTTTTATTAAAGGAAAGGTATGTTTAGTGATATATCTTACTTTAATGTTTTTAAATTATAAATCAAGTGATGTCGGTACACAATTACTTCTTTATGATAGGACCTGATTGGAATTCTTTAAGACTGCCTAGATCTCGGTAGGGGATCAAAATGATAAAAGAGACCTAGTTATCATGATGTATACTTTGTTAAATGTCATCGTCCCTATTTGGTGATCTTTTTGACTGGCATGTTTATTTATTCTAAGCCCGACTCCATTCCTATGCGCTATGTCATTTCAGTACCCCTTCGCAACTTCACTGTCAGTCCAATGGATTATACCGCGTACGTCAATTGCAGCATCTATCGGTCATTTCTATTATCTCATTAAATAACCTCAGAAGTAATTGTGGCAATATATATGTTCAAATGTTCAAAACATTTGACCCCATTGCATTATTTTTGTTGTGACGACTTGCTGAGGTCCATGTAATATGTCCTAAATGTAATTTGAACAAAGTAAAGTTCTTTATACAATTGTGTATGTCAATGTGATTTTGCAAAACGTAAAATTATCTTTGCCAATTGGACTACATTCATGGTCAAATCTTCCTTTTTGGATGTTCATAGTTTTTACACTCTGTCAAGTTCTTTATTGTTTCTTATTTATGTCAATGTCTGTATATTGTTTGCAATTTATGAAGTTTGCATCACGAAGCGTGTTGCCATCCGAGTACTGATTAGTAAGCTGAGCACACCATAGCTAACTTTGTACATAAAGACATTTGCAGTGACCGATCGGGGCTGATTATAAGCACCGAATACGGTAGGTTAATCTAATTAAACTATCTAGCCATAGCTATGACATTACCAATAGTATTGCTACATTTTGAGTTAGGTTTTAAATTTTAAAAAAAAAACAAGAAAAATAAAAAAAATAGTATTATAACAATACTTTACCTGGTTTTAACGAATATTCCGAATTACAATTAGTTTAGATTGATGGGAGCACCCTATCTTCCATGTATGTCAATTCCAATCTTGGATTAAGTTTTCACATAGATATATTAGTTTTATATGTAGGAAATTTAAAATAAGGGAAACTGATGCCGTCCAATCTATCAGACGTTACGTCTTGTGAGGTATAAATTTGTGTTGTAATGTGCATTCATCGTAAACCAGAAATATTCTCTACACCTGATATTGAGTAAATGTCATTCCTTATAGATGGGTAAACAATATACATGTATGATATAGTTATGGGCATTGTGGAAGAGTGTCTTTCAAGTGCTTATATTATTAAATCCTTCAAATTTTTAATCCTGATTCAGATTTATTTTGGTCGAGTGCTAGGTTTGGATGAACCTTTTTATGAAACCTAAGAGTGGGCAAGGAAAACGTTACACCTATTTTGCTTTTTAAAAAATCGAAATAAATTACGTTGTAGAGGCACTAATTATGAGGTCAGTAATCCATGCGCAATTTTAAGTAGCCGTCAATTCATCAATCAGTCCTATATAATTGTATGCGAGAGTCATTACATGTAAAGCGTGATTTCTTCTCTGTATCGTCACATCAGATATCCAAGTCTGGAAATCATGACACTTGAACTTGAGATTACATTTCTTTTGACCAGTCACAAACGACGTTATATTTGGAAGATTATTTCCAATTGGCTTATAATGACAACTCAGTCTCAAAATGTCAAAGTTTTTGAATCTTCAGGCCAGATCTTGATAAGTCTCTTATTATCTTTGTTTGTTCAATACCGCTTACAAATCTTTCAATGCAGTAATTAAATAGCTAAAGGACATTATCTAGTTAGCTTCAAAATATATTGAAGAACTAAGTTATTTGCAAAGCTAATATATGGTCATATTTTTCAGAATGATCATAAGTAATAATTTGTGCCACATGGTTTTTCTCATTTTGATTAAAGTTTACCTTAATTTGTAACAAGAATATGTGCATGATTAACATATTTTACTAAATGTTGTCTAATATTGAGGGAAATATATAATATAGTCAAAAATTACTTATAGCGAGCAAACCTTTTCTGGAATATCTTTTTTAAATTAATGCCTTTTAAACCAGATTCATCCAGGATGCAAATAAAAAGCATTTAATAATATTTTTGGCTCTTTAAATATTCCGAGATTCGTAGTAATCTCACGAGATCGATAATTGGAAACTTCATTTTAAATCAGCTAAACTACCTATAAAGAGAGTAAATAATTCAATGTGTGATTATTTTAAGAAGAACAAAAACAATATGTGTCGTATTTGCAACGCCTGCTCCGATCGAATGATATATCATGTTTTAATAATAGAAAACATGCAATATATCATAGTCTAATCTTGGAAAACAGCGCATATGTTTTTATTCAAGCATATTATTGTATAGACACTGTTTGAATTGGTATGCAAGAGACTTATTATTGTTATTTTGGTTTTGGTGGATTTTTTTCGAAGGTGGGGGAGCAGTGAAATCACGACATTAAGAGAATTAAAGAAACAAGTTCATTTACAGTGATTCTTAATAAAGTACATGAGCTATTGGAGCAATACAGAAATATGGGCTGAACATCCGTCTCAAACGAATGCATCAAGGGTATAATAAGAAACCGACATGCAGTAAACTTGTATTGACTTACCACTAAAAAAAGAAATCTTCTTGAAAACCTCATTTTCGTCAGCATGGTCTTTTAAAGACATACACCTGCAAAATAGAGCATAGAATAAGACCATAATAAACTCTGGAAGAATGAAAATCGACATTAATATTAAATTACAAGATAAATGGAGAGATATATAATTGTGCAAACATTTTAGCAAGAGTGAAGACGTGTGTGGTAGCGGGCTTTTGGGTGAGAGGATGAATAGTAACCAACCCTAAGTCGACATGACAACAAACATGCATGCATACATACATACATACATACATACATACATACATACATACATACATACATACATACATACATACATACATACATACATACATACATACATACATACATACATACATAGTAATACTAGTAATAGTAGCACGTCAAAATTGTTAATGATGAAATGAAAATCATATTTTATTTTTCTATAACTCTAGAGCAATTCATATAATAGGATTATGTTAGTTAAATTCGTTTGCAAACTATATTTTACTCTTGTGTGTATTCACAATCTTGAACTCTTACAAAAATAATCATCAGAATATGAATTAATAACATGCTTTTAAAATACTCAAGTCAGCCGGTATAAATTTAAATTGCAATATGCTTAGCATAAATGTTCATTGTTTCCTATTTGATGATTTTTATCAGAACACAAGATTACAGCTGATTGCAACACGCAGAAATTAAATTCATTACAGTAGTTATTGAGGGAGTATTTACGGAAGAAATCATCTTCGCGAGCCAAGGTTCTGATAACCATATCTACAACTTGGCGGATCGAGCAGCTATAGTGGTGCTTTGTCCATGCGACATCTGTTGGATTTCATGTTTTGCCTTTCTTAATATGTAATTCCAACTAACCAATAGCGTGATGCATTGTACATCGGCCGAAAATGGTGGTGACAATTGACCTAAAAAGGATATTGTGTAAGTTTAACACCGAACGTACTACTATGTACAAGAGCAAAGCCATTATATCTGTATTTGAGTGAAATGTATTGTGCAAACAGGGATCGGCACTGGAAAATTGCTTTTTATCAGTCCATTTAAGCTGTGTGCTCCCTTACCTCGATCACGCATGAACAGTGTTCAAATTTGAACAAAGTGATTTTCATTAGATGCGGTAGGTTGCCGCCGCATTAAATGAAATGAACAGACTCGAAGCACCGACATATCTGATCGATATGCCAAGGTATAGGTAGAGTTATTGGATACTTGGCGGGTGAAGGATGGAAGAAGAGGAATGCATTATTTTATTTATTAATTTTATTATGTTTTTTAATGCAAAGACATGTAGAAAGTATTCTGGTTTCCTAAAGAGCGAACACATTTGTTTGGCCTTAATGAATATTACCCGAAGGAACCTCACAATATCTATCTAACCATACGTTCAGAAGAAGTAGTCATATTAAAACTGAAGGGATGACCGTCAAGACAGCCATGTTGTAAGTTAGATCAGCGTCATTATAATATGGAAATAACTATACAAATTCGAAGAAACAAGATTTGGTTACATTTTGTATATTTTATTTTTAAAGTTGTTATAACCATCGTTTAGGAGAAGCTGCTATAAGAGTCATATTGACAGTTTTTTGGGGCATATTCTTGGGAGTCATATTGGCATCATTGTGATACTGGACCATCTACATGGGATGAAAAGTGTCTTAATGGAAACCCCATATCGATACTACCACACTTTGTACAGCAGCAGTGATAGCATGCATTTCAAACGAACACCATTAATCTGCACCATTTTTAACTATGACGTCATAACAAAGTGACCAACCATATGTCGACATGACAATCTGCCCAGGAGGAGTGACAATAACAAGATGGATACCATATCAGTCATGATAGATCTCTAAGACACAACATTTTCATTTTGAATAAACTAGATGTTTTAAGAAGTCTATATTTAATTCCCCAATGTTTCTA